>JANAVB010044218.1:25157507-25382507 GCA_029216955.1 Iris pallida
CAACGGGAAGAATCTGTCTAAAGTCACCACCAATACGACAACCTTACCTCCAAAAGGAAGACTTGCACTATTTATATTGGAGATCGCATAATATCCCTGAATGTTCGGTCAACAGCCTCAAACAATGCTTGTGTGTCATTGGTGCCTCATCCCATATAATAAGCTTAGCCTTCATTATTAGCTTAGATAGAGGACTACCCTGCTTAATGTTGCAAGTAGAATCTTCATTTACATTCAACGGTATCTTGAATCGCGAATGCGCTGTCCTTCCTCCTGGTATAAGTAGTTCTGCTTACCACTTGAAGCAACTGTCATACTATATCACCTTTTGACCGTAAATCTGCAGTGATAGCTCTCCAAATATATGTTTTTCCAGTACCACCATATCCATAAAGAAAAAAAAAAATCCACCGAGATCTTCATTCACATGCAACAATAATTTGTTGAAAATATGTCTTTGTCATCAGTCATTGTAGATACCAATGTTTCACGTTCATCAGCCAAAGCAACTCTATCATAATTTAATTCATCATGAATAAGTGTATTTTCAGTTTTGTCTAATAATGCCATGTCTGGTTGTGTCATTGAAGGAAAGTCTCGCAAAGATCTATTATTGCATTGCAGTAATCTTTCTATTTCAACCAAAGCCAAATTTTGTAATTCTTTTGCACTTAAAAGCATAGCTGTAAAAATTAAGAATATCATTAAGAATCAATCCAATGAATGATTAGTAATTAATATAGTAAAATTGGAAGTAATTTTTCTATTTCAACTCAAGAAAATTTTGTAATTCTTCTGCACTTAAAAACATATATGTCAAAATTAAAAATATCATTAGAACTCAATCCGATGAACGATTAGTAATTAATATAGTGAAATTGAATTAGATTTTCTCTTTGTCTATGCAAAAGATCATCGGTCAAATACTCCCAAGTTTTGTTCCAAACCAAATCTGGTTGAGCAAGTTGATTTGATGCCAACAAAATTGTAAAAAGTTTCCGCAAGTAGTGACCTGTAGCTCCCCTTCCCGAAATTTTTTTTTTTAAAATATTTATTTATTTATTTATTTGATTTAAATAGTGATTTTAGAATTTTATAAATATTTATTTAGTTAATTATTATGGTAGATGATTTTAGCCATTGTTGAGTTTCGAAGTACTAGATGACTAGGGTTTGTGGCACGGGAGATGTAGCAGTGTGCCTTGACTAGTGTACTAGCCATGCCCGGGAAAACCTAGCCATAGGAATGTCCTAACTAGGAAAACCAGGCCAAGTTGTGACGTGACCATTATAAATAGTTAATTAGTCACTATTAATATTGTTTGACTTCTAGGTGACCCGGTCGCAACAAACTAGTCAAACTGAACCCGAACCGAGCCCAAGCCTATGTAGTCAATGCGGGGCGTCCTGTGACATTCGTGTTGATGTATCTTAATATGAGGGTGTCGAATTCCGTTTTAATCACCGGATGAATATTTTCTAAGTTTTCTTAATTAAATATTATAAATACCATTATTGGTTTATTAAATTTTGATATTATTATTGTTATTATATTATTGGGAGTATTATTTAATATTATTATTTTTATATTAGTTTATTGACTAATAAATATTATTTATGTATATATTTGTATGTATATATGAATATACGTAATAGTGGATGCGTGTGTATGTATATATAAATATACGTGTATATAAGGAATATACATATATATATATATATATATATATATATATATATATATATATATATATATATATATATATATATATATATATATATATATATATATATAACTGTATACGTGTAAATATATGTGTGTACGTGTTTGTATATAAATATAGATATATATATATATATATATATATATATATATATATATATATATATATATATATATATATAAGTATAAGTTTATATAATGTATATAGAGATATTTATACACATATATGTCTGTATATATATACATGTGAATAAAATATATAAATAAATATACAAGTATTTGTGGATATGTGAATATGTTATATGTGTATATATATAGATTTATATGCATTAATATATGTATATACATATATACATTAGTTATAAAATAGAATATAAAAGAATAATAAAAAGAAAAACAGAAAAGAAAAAGCTCAAACAACTAAACCCCACCCCACCCCACCCCCCCCCCCCCCCCCCCCCCCCCCCCCCCCCCCCCCCCCCAAAAGCCCGCACACAAGTCTCCAACCCGAGCCCAACTAAAGGCTCGGCCCAAACCCCTTTTCAACTGTATTAAAAAAAAAGAATAAGAGGCAGTGGCAGTCCGGCCACAGGCCGACTCCCAGATTTAGCCAGGGCCTTAGCCCAGCTTAGGCTCCCCAAAACGTTCAGGCCCCGACCCCTGTTTTGGTTGCAGCATCGGTTATACAAAATACGTATATATAAGCGGCAGTTCGAAAGGGAGAAGGAATCATCAAACCCTAGCCGCGCCAACCATCCAGCAACCGACCCTCCTCAGCCTCGCATGACCCCCGACGACCCCAGCGCCGCCGTGGGCGGCGGAGCAACGGCCAGAATTCGCGCGCGCTGCCAGAAACAGAGGAGATCAACAGCAACAGCCTGGGGTCGACCCCGACTTCTCGGTACGACCATTCACTCAATACTGCATTATTTAACGACCCATAAGTTGCTTTGGAAAGCCAATATAACCGTCTCGAAACCCCAGTAATTAGATTGTACATAGGATGCACGACCAGTCCATGGGATTGACCCGAAGTTGGTCGAAAAACCTGTTCAAACAGAACAGTTTCATAGACCAACTACCCTACTTTACGGTCGGTTTTCTTCCAGACCATGAACGATTTTGAAAATATATTTGAAGGAAGTTAGGGACAACCTATAGGACAGAAAAATCTTTCTTTTACTTTTAATTAATTCGTGGTATTCGTCAAACAAAATCTGTTTAAAGTTCCTAAAAAATCATGTTTTCAGAAACTAGAAAATCGCTCCACACGACGTGCGTCACGCCAATCGGGACGACGCGGTCGCGAACCGAAAGCATCGAAAGCTGCATAACGGCTTTGTGGTCGTGTGGACTTTGACAGAATTCAAATTGGTCGCGTGTGCGCGACGAATTTGATGCGTATCCGTCGAAATTCCCCGTATCGTGCACGTTGCAAATTTCTCAATTACTTTGTGCACGCTCGTCAGATCGAGACGAAACTTACGCCAACAGGACCGTATCATTTTTCTGGTCCTGCATGCCAAGTTTGGTCCGATTCTGAGACCGTTGATAAAATCGTCGTTTTGTGGGCCCCACGGTCCCACTCAACGGGCGATTTTGTGCACGGCCCGCCGAAATCCAACTCTGGACATACGGTTGGGTTCGTATCAGAAAACTGGATCCGTAGACATGTAGTTTGACGACTTTAGAGACCATTAACTCTGGCACGCTTTTCGGTGCAAAGCGGGTCCAACGGCGGATATCGTTTTTGTCCGAAATTACCGTTTTGCCCCTGTGTCCAGAATTGGACTTAAGGACAGACAATCCTAGCTAATTTGACTATTCTGAGATCGTTGGTACTATTTATTTCAGCATTCGGGGACTTCTACATGTGTTGACTAATTGTGGCTCATTGTGTGGTATATTACTATTGGTTTCACCAGCTAAGGACCTCAGGCAAGTGCACTTTCTGATTGCTTTTCGATTCATAGTAGTCTTTTCATTTCATGTCTATATATATATCTTGCTGCTTGTTGACACGCTCGTCACACGGAGTAGTCGGGAGGGAAAATATCTTAGTACACATGTGGACTACCCAAAACTATTCCATTGTCTTTTCGTGAATGCTAGCCGCTGCGCACGACACGTGCAGTGTGCCTTATTTACCCCTAGCCGTCCACATGTCGAAAATGATATTTCACACCACCTAGATAGATGTCTTTTATTAGTTTTTCCTTGTTTATTTCTCTATCGTGCTATGTCATCAGTTATCTTCCAGTTTTTATTTCTCATATGCTATTTTCATATCTTGTTAATTCTATTGTGTTTTGCACTGCCGTCGATTTGTGTACTTGTTCCAATCCTGACTGGATAACCAACATTTTTCAGGTTTAGCCGCGATCATTATTAGCACAGGGAGAACTTGGGTATGCTGAAGACAACCTAGAAATAGATAGCCATTGTATCATTTTATTAATTGTAAAACTTTGTACTTTCCTTTAATTATAAATGTTGTAACAGTTGTAATAATTTATAAATGTGAATGAGCAGCAAATGTTGTATTTTTGAGCATTTATTCTTGCGGGCTTGACAGCGTTCTACCGTCGACTCTGCGGCGTAGGCTGGCTTGGACACGTCTCGTATCCGGAAAAGCGGGTGCGGGTCGTGACATGACCAGTGCCCCAATTGCTGGCTTCTATAATCCCATCGATATACTCCTTTTCATCATCTAACAACCCTTTTGCATAGCATGCAACTCTGAAAGATGGGTAGACAACATTGTCAACTGTTTTGATATCACGAAATGACTGTGCTCCTTTTGCGTAATTAAGCAAATTTCTCAAATAGTACAATTCACCACTTCCAGGATGAACATATTGTAGCCTTCCAATATTCAATCCCTTCTGCCTTTCCATCCATTCACCATTATCTCTTTTCCATACAAAGTGAGTAGGAAACTGACCATATGTTAGTTCCCTTGCTTGAGAAAACTTTTTATTTGCTTCAAACCATGCTAGCAATTTGGATTTTTGAGACTTAGGTCTCTCAAGCACAACATCTATTGCATTATTGTCTGAAAAAAATTACGGTTTGCTCATTTGGCAAGTGGAAACTCAAACGCTCAACGGCAGGTTCTCTATAATTGATATCAAAAGCAAAAAGTCTCCAAGCAGATTCACACGAAGATAAATATCTACAATCATAATACAACTTTATTTCATCCACTATCTGAGCATTACGATATTGCGCAGAACTCTGATAAAAGGTTGCCGTTACACGATCCTGTCCTTTGTTGACATATTTAAAAAGATACTTAATTGAACGGGATTGGTTACACCATTCAACGTTTATATGAGCATTATACCTCAAAAGTAAGTGTCTGTTGTATGGAACTACATATCTATTGTCAATAATAGATTCACCCTTTTTAATAGTTATGCCATTGTCACTTCTTCTATAGTTTGGATATCCCTCATCATCAATTGTAGTCCTTTCAACAAATTTTTTTGGAAAATGTTTTGTACACCTCCCATTTTGCATACACGGAGATCTTCTATTTGCAGCTCCACATGGACCGTGTATCATTAGTGAGGACACAATATCATACAAAAATGGAACGCTATCTTTATCTGGTATTTCAGCAGATATAATGTTATCTATATCATTAGCTGTTTGATACCTATATTCAGGATGTAAGAAAACCAATATATGTGCATGCGGCAATACTCTTTTATGAAACTCTATTGTGTAAATAACTACAAAATAATACAACTTTATGAGTAAATATTTAACCAAAGTGGTAAGGTTTAAAAAGTGGTACTTGTATTAATTCTTACCTGCCTTCACTTGCCCGAAAATATTGCCTTGCTTGATCTCCTTTATCAAATGATCCAGCTTCATTTTGAAAACACGACAGAGTAAGTCTGGCCTATCTTCAGGTTTGAGTCCATAGAGTGTTAAAAACCTATGTAATTCTGGCCACTTTTGGTTGCAAGTAAATGTTATAAATAGATCCGGATAGCCAGTCCATCTGCAAATTGCCATTGCATCTTGATAATTTTGAAAGAGATATCGTGCACTTCCAGTAAAACTCGATGGTAACACAATTCTTTTCCCAGTTGTAGCAGGATCAGTTTCACCTCGCAACACTGCATCTGCTAAACCCTTGTAGATATCAGCTCTGAGTTGCTTCTGATGAGTTCTTATAAAATGAAGCCTTGATGATTCTACCATACTATATGCATCCACCAAAAATTGTTGGAATAACCTTCTAGCAACTAATAAAAGAGGAGTTTGATTAATCCTTTGTTGGATAATGTAAGCCAAAAATTCTCGAATCGCAACGGACTGTCGTTTTTTTGACTCATTTTCTGTTGATTGCTTTAACTTAATACCCTCCTCCCATCCATCTTCGCCCCTTGGAAATAATAGTGGATACTGTAATGGCAAATAAAGCTTTGTTAATATGAAAACACGTTGTAACATACTCGATTGGGTTTCGACAATAATGTCTCTCTCAGAATCTGCTGCATCAAAGTCACCAACAATTAGAGCAGCAACTTCTGATACATTAGGAAGATTGTGAGTTCTAGCATCGCGTCCTCTTTTTCCAATCAGTTTCAGCTTCACATTAGCAAATTCATCTTCAGCTATTTTATCACGAACCATTCTATATATTTTGACATATGGATTACACGAATCCAATGTTTCTTTTAAATCCCTAACAATTGATTCTCTCAAGGAAGAAGAATCTCTTTCCATTCTGTATCAAAGAAAATAATATTAATTATGTAAACCACAATTTTTTTATAAATTTTAGTAGTAAGTGTAAAAAAATTATAGTATTGCATACCCAATAACAGACATTCGATTGCTTATTTCATTGTCCGTATCATATATGTACAATTGGAAAAATTTTGGCGTCGATCCAGGAACTGGAAGTAAGCTACCAATCTGATGGTAGTTTTCCCCGCTCATGACAAACATAGGGGCACCATTACCATCATTTACTGAACTAACAACTTGACCACCCATTGAAGTAAAAGAAAACATCATGTTGAATGCACGAATATTTTTCAAAAAATATTTACTTCTATCATCGTCACCAAAAAATAATTGTCGAATCAATAACAGTGGATCTTCATAAGGAGCAAGTTGATTTTTTTCCTTGCAAGCAACATAGAGAAAATTTTGGGACAGTTGCATTTCTATGTTTTTCGCCCCTTTCACCATACCACATCATTGTCCCACAATCTTGAGAAATCGAAGACGGGTCTCCTATGTCAAAATAATCTGTAAAATAGCATATAATTATGACTTTGCACGACTTTTAATTTTATAAATGAAAAAATGTGTTTAAATAAGTAACAAAAAAATTATAACTTATTGCAAAAATGTTAACAATACCTGCATGACCATGCCCATCAACATGATGACTTGGATCACTATCAGCATCATTTTGAAGGACCGATTGTTGAATATTAGCAGTTGTTATTGGATTCGAATGATTAAGTGTTGATAGTTCCAGTAATAAAAGATTAATTAATAATTTTAAAACATTAAAATTTAATAAATAATTAAAGAATAACTTCATGACATTTACTTTATAAGATTAAAAAATTTGTATACCTGTTGAAGCATCATGCTCAAAATGACTGTTATTAGAAGTTTGATTTTTCTGCAGCAATGTTGACGCAATACCATTTCTATTGAAAGCAAATCTTTGACATTTTTCTACATTGGTTAAGCCACTCGATAAATAACTTGTTTTCGCTGCATAATACATATAAATTTAAAATAATAAAGCAACATTAGCTTTATTAATAGATAAAAATTGTTATCAATCATAAATGAGTGTATAATTATGTTAATTAGCTTATAATATACCGTATTTTTTATCCCTCAAAGGAGTCATGCTAAGAGTTTGGGATGGGCTAATATTTAATCTTTTATTTTGAACTGCATCTGTATCCAAAGGAATATCAATTGAAGCTCCTAAAAAAAGAAGTATAAATTGACATCGTACGTATACCAAACTGAACAATGTTCTAAAACACTAAAATTGAATAAATAATTAAAAGATACCTTCTTGACAGTTACATTATAAGATGAAGAAAATTGTATACCTGTCGAAGCATCATGCTCAAAATGACTGTTATCAGAAGTATGATTTTCCTGCAACAATGTTGACGCAATGCCATTTCTATTGAAAAAATTATTATAATGCCTTTTAATTGTATAGTATTCGTATATATATTATCAAGCTGAAAGCATGTGATATATTGTTATAATGAGTTTTTTTTTTGTTCTATGCAATAATAACAATAAGAACAAATTTTTTATCTCAAAGTTAATAAAAAATAATATATAAATTATGTCTAAATGTATTAAATATATTATTTTACTTTTAATATTATTTGGTTTTCCGAAAGCAAGAACTTGAATTTGTTTAAACCGTTGGCACATGTACTTATTATTATAAGAAGTCTAAAACTGATTTTGTCCCTCTTATCTCTTATTTATTTATTTCTAGAGAACCAAATATGCCTCCAACAAGAAAAATAATTTGGTAATTTTTTATTAATATGAACATTAAGTTTTGAGGACACCACTTTTAGAGTTCGTCTCAGACAGACATCGAAAATCGAAAGTCCGGCACTCGTCCACAATCTTGTTAATCACAAAGGCAAAATTGCACGAATTGGTCAAGAAATTGAATAAAAAATAACACTTAGGCAGCTAGCCTTTTTGTTCTTTTTCTTTTTATTATCGGTTGTTTTTTCTTTCAGTTTTTAAATATCCAATTCTGCACCCGAGCAAAATTTTTTTTTGATAAGATCTACTGCAAGTCTGCAACATGTCGTAGAAAAAGATTTTCTATAGATTCTCCTCTTTCCTTAATTAAAAGGGTGCGACTATTCGCGCCCTATGACTTACTTAGCATATTTCAAGTGCTAAATACACCATATTTTAATTAATTAAAATTAGCATAAATGCTAAGTACATTCCATCAAATGACCAAAATATTCTTTTCTATTCTAACATAAAACCTATCTATCATTCCTAAGCACATCCCAAATTATTCTAACCTCTCCTCTCCTCTCCGATTCCCTCTGCTCCCAAGACCAATTCCAAGATCACTGCTAGGATTTTCGCTTATGATCACTGCTAGGATTTTTCAAATCCCTTCAATCGTGTGAAAACAAAATAAATTTTGAATTTTTTTTGGGTTTTCATGATTCTGTTCGAGCCTGGTTTGTCGAGCACTCGGACTAGAGTTCGACCCACGACAGTCTAACTTCTTTGCTAACGTTCGACTAAAGCTGGTCGAACGAAAAATTAAATAAAAAAACATAATGTTCGACCACAACTAGTCGGACAAAGCTCTATTGTTCGACCATTACAGGTCGAACTGACCTATATATGTTCGGCCGACACAGGTCGAGCAGACAGTGTTCCGTTCGACCTGTGTTGATCGTGCTTATCGCGGATTTTTTTATTTTTTTTTGTTCAACGATTCACATACAGCGCTTCAAACCGAGAAAGAAGGATTGTGTCTTTGAAGTGGACCTCATTCCTCCATAATGCCTTCTTCACAATTTCAAAGTATGATTTTTCTAGAATTTTGGGGTTGGGTTGAAGAAGAATGTGAAAATGAAAGAAGGAAGAAGAAGGAGGATGGTGGGGTGTGATAGGAAGGTCATATGGATATATGAGTATTTTAATATTAATCTAATTTTCAGCTTAAGTTATATGGAGTATGCTTAGAAAGTCATGGGATTCGTATAGCCGTACCCTAATTAAAAATGACAAATTGCAATGTTAATGTTGCATTCGTGACTCTATAAATAGAGGTACATGTACAAACCCATATCCCAAAAAATCTACAATTCGCAACTTCCACGCCTTCCGTTCCCAATCCAATCCGATGGAAGACGTAGGAACCAAGAAACGTAACCCCTTCCTCTCTTCCTCCTCCGTAGTCGAGCTCCTCTCCGCCGCCTCCTCCCTCCTCCACCAATCCCCGTCCGCCACGTCACCCATCGTCGTCGTCCTCCGCCTCCTCCTTCAGCTCCTCCGTCTAGTCGTCGTCCTCATCCTCTCCCCACTAGTCCTCCTCTCCCGCCGCCACCGGGGGCCCCACCACAAGAAGCCCTCCTCCTCCTTCCCCTACTCGTCACCGGCGGGCCCCACCCCTCCGGCAGAACGCGCCCTCTCGCACGTGCTCTCCGTCGTGTCCCGGGTCCCCGTCTCCTCCCGCAAGTACGAGCTCGTCAAGTCCCTCGCCGACCGCCTCCTCGACGACAACCTCCGGTTCTCCTCCCTCTCCCTCAACTCCGCCGCCCTCTCCTCCGCCTTCTCCCGCACGCTCCGCCGCCTCGAGCGCGCCTCCCCGCCTACGCTCGCCGACCGGTCGGCAGACCTCGTCGCCGCCGCGGTGAGGTCGGGGCTGAGGAGGCTGTCGATCTTGGAGGAAGAAGAGGAGGAGGGGTGCTCGGCGGAGAAGATGGCGGCGGAGGCGCTGTGGCTTGCGAAGAGGATGGCGGAGTGCGGGGCCGCGGAGGAGGCTGTCGCGAAGTGGGGGGCGGCCACCGGGATCGCGAGGATGGCGCTCTCGGCGGAGCCGAGGCTCCAGGCCGCCTTCGTCAGGGTTTCAGGTTCAATCTATTCCTAAATCTTTTAAAAAAAAATTATTGTGAATTTAGGATTTTTGAGTAAAAATGGTAAATACTCGCTTTAATGTTACATTGTTTCTCTGTGTATTTAAGAAATTTATATTTAGTTAGAAAATAGAACTAATGGGAAATTGGGTATTTAGAAAAATGAAAAAAATATTATCAAAATAGGATAGATTCTAAAGTCGAAACACAATCTAATTACTTTACTTTTGAAATGCATTGTGGGGTTATCAAATTAAAACTTTTCTAAGCTGAAATTGTGTTTTGGAAAACTGACATTGATTTTTTACTAGTAGTTTCAGAAACCATAATTTTAAAATTAATTTCTTTCTAAACAAATCATAATTAATTTTTTCTTCCCGAGGTGATAGAAAAGAAATGGTTGGCAGTTTGCATTCATTTGAGATGACATCTAAAAATGGCAATCAAATTGCAAATTAGGACAAACAGGCCATCATTCCGTCCAGGAAAATATAAGGTACTAAGGTGTGTTTTGCAAATTTAACCGAGATTTGTCGTAATCATATACTAGATTTTCTCTTCCATCCAGTTGACCTTTGAAGTGTTCTAACCAAGTTTATGATAATCGTATTTTCCCACGAAAACCAAATTTATGTGGTGTTATATGCATAATTACTTTTTGTGGTTGGAATTTACTGGAATGTTTGAAACGATGGACTACTGCAAATTTTGGTGATCCAGAAAAGCAAGCCTGTTTGACAAAGATTATTGCGTGCTTGACCTGGCAACTTCTTGTGGTGAGCAGAGCAGCCCATGTCTAACACGTTGCAGGAGTCTTCATTACTTAGAATTGAATTTTAATTGGTTATTATTCTTCATTAATTAATTACTCGAGGAATAGAAGTCCAAATAATGAGAATATCTAGATCTAAAGAAATGAAAACCTGATCTGATTGATAGTTTGTAATTGCTAGGTATGAGTATAATTGTATGTAGTGACCAATTTGTGTTTCAAGAATTTTAGGGTCTGCTTGGAAACGGTGTTTTCACCGGTTTTGGGGTGTTCTTGAACCGATCGTTTATGAAAACCCCTGCTTATTAATTTTTTTTGAGGCACCGGTTTTGGTCGGCTCAAAACCCCCAAAACCGGTGTAATGTATTTTTGGGTGGCTTTATAAACACCCCAAATCGGTGGGTTTTGAGCGGCTCTATTTTTTTATTCCATTTATATCCTGACAAAAATATATATAATTATAACTACCGATACCCTTTCCAATTTAATGTATTCGTGTAAAAAACTTCCAGAACCGTTCGTTAGTGAATTACCAAGCATGGATTGGACTGGTTTAAAAGCCGCTACTTAAAAACCATCCAAAACCGGACCCCTCATAACCGCTCATAACCGGTACCTTAAAAACACCTCATAACCGACTTTGATTCATTATGGTCATGATAACACCTTTCAGTAATACGCAGCTAGCGTCATTCACTTGTGGCTATAAATATCCCATATTTGTAGTCATGCAGGGACATCGTCAGGAGAGAGGAGAGAGATTGGAGCTTCTAGTTCGAGTGCACTATGTTCAATAGCGTCTTGAGCATCGAGAACGCCTTGGAGTCCTGTATTCTCACATCCAATCGTCAACGGAGTAAAGAAATCACGCACAGATCCGATCTTCCTCGTCACACTTTCCTAAAATCATTAAATTGTAACATAATTCTTGTATATTTACCTACTTAGTAAAAGTTGTACTAGGATACGTTACACATAAAGTTTTCGAAATAAACTGCGAAATGTCTCTTTCCTCCGGAAACACCCTGCAATTGTTTTAGAGAATAATAGGCAAAATCTTCTTTTATTAACCATGTTTAATCATAAAGGTTCAAATTTTTTATGTAATGTTATACTAAGTTGCTAAGCATATGGATACCTGTTATTGTCACATTTTATACATTTATAACTATTGATATTACTATTCATGAAGTCCAAAACATAATATTTTGAATTGGTTGTTTGAGATCTCATAGGTCATGGATAGTGGCAGGAATCCCCAATTTGCATGCCCCATCAAGTGCCTTGTTGAGAATTATTTCGGTAGCATTTTAGTTGATGTCCTTGCAAAGTTTGATCAAGTAGTAGAAACTGCAGTCATACCTTGCTGTCTAAGCACATTATGAAGTATCAACTTAACCTAGCATGTTGTCCAACAAGTCTTTTGCAAAATTAACAACCTTAATCTCTCACATTAGTCCACTTGTAGCATAATACTGTCATGAAGAGCCTTCTAATTCTAGATCCTTCTACTTGTTTTGAGATTTTCTGTCTTCGCTGCAGCATTTCTATTCAAGCAAGCCAACGAGAAGCAATTTGGAAGGAAAGAAGACGACGATTGCAGTAGAGAATGTGCTGCAGTTCGCTTTCAGTTGGCAATGCTCACCTCATGGCTGCCATTGCTGTGCCGCGCAACCAATGGCACAGATGCACCCATCTTGAGCAGCGCAGAGAGAGCAGAGATGGTGAAGGTGCTCGAGGAGATGATCGAGAAGCTGAGCTGGGATCAGCAAGAGGTCGTCCTCGCTCTCTGGCTCCACCACTTCACCTCTTGCCCAGACTCGGACTGGCCCAACCTCGAGTCCTGCTACACCAGGTGGTACTCGGAATCTCGGAACCTTCTCTTGAAGTGATTTGTCTTTGGCCTGATCGCCTTCTAATGTGCTTTCCTGAAGACGGAATTGCATCTTGTTCAGGCATACATTGTACTTCATATTCCTTGTACAATTTTCCTATTCATTGTGTGTAGTATTCTCTCTGTTGAAGTAGAATTTGGTTACCAAAAATACTTGGGCAGAAATTAAACAACTGCTAGTTGGTTTAACCAAATACTTGTAAAAGGAATATTATGGTCCAACATGTGTGAAATACTGTTAGGTGCAACTGTTCTAATCCTGATTGCGAAATACCATGAGTTACATTTTGGGTAAGCTTACTGTATCATTTTATCATGCACTGTTCCGCATATCTGGAAATTCACAAAAACTAATGGAATTGCTCTTATCTGTCACTAGTAAATGCACGTGCTTTGCAGGTATAATAAGAATATTTTTCAAGTATAGTTCAATATCTTTTCTAACTCATGTGGTTAAGCTGCAAGACATTTTTCTTGTTTGGTTGAGTTTGATTTCCTATGTTGACAAATTTTTTACTTTTTTCAACAATTTTCTACATAATTTATTTTTTTAAAATAAAGTGGACCGTGATATAATGACGGCTTAGACGGCTCACTTTTGAGCCGTTTTGAAGCCTCATTATACAGTGGAAGATGTTTGTTGTTCCAGCTACATTTGGTTGAATGGAATTCAGTTTTCAATGATTCCTTTTTCTTTAGCGGGAGAATAAAATGGGCAAATAAATTAAGGATTTGATTTCTATTTTAAACGTGCCCAGTATCAAACAACAACGGATAAATGTCAAACTTGTGTTTGGTTCATGATTTTAAGCGGCAAACATAAATTGGGTTGTGTTAGGTTGGACTGGATTAGACATCGAAGAGGGTAAAAGTAGACATTGTTCTAAGTTTGGAATCAGTAAAAGTAGACATTGTTCTAAGTTTGGAATCAAATCATATATGTTGGAGTGCGCTGTGTATCGGAGAAGTTCGGGGAGTGCATGGATCCTATTTTTGAACATATATGGTAAGAAAATATATGATTGAATTTTCATATTTACTTTGATCATATATTTATGATTGGATCATTTATATAGTAGCTTTCCATATAATTGGGCTTCCAATTATGGCAAGCCAATTATGATTAGATTTTCATTAAATATATGATTGATGTATATTGGAATTTTCCATATATATTGGCCGTATAGATTACCAGGAACTTATAAAAGGGTGATGCATGCTGATTGAAAATCATATAAAAAAAAAACAAGAGTGTTTTACAATCTTTGAGAGAGAGAGGATTGAGGACATCGCTTCGAATTATTTTTGACATCTCTTGTTCTTCGGAGTCCGCAATTAAATTTTCTTCTTTCAAGTGAGTTGTGGTGATCCGTGTTGAATCGGAGGAGCTTGTAGAGTGTGTATTCTCTTTATTCCATTAGTGGAGGTTCTTCAGTGTTAGACTCCGATCGTACCGTGGTTTTTTCTGCAATGATTTTCCACGTCAAAATTCTCTGTGCTGCGATTGTGTTTGGCGTTTTTGGTTTGTGTGCTTTAGCTCGATTCTCTCGCAGGATTTTTTGGTCGGGAAAACGATTGGTTCCCAACAATATCTTGGTGTTGTACTAGTCGGTGGCTGTCTAATGAAGTTCTGTAAAAGCATAAATAATAAAATACTTGTTTTATGTCGTGTTAAATATTTTGGCTAAATTTGATATTTGCTTCTGAATCTATTAATCGAAACTTTTGTCCGAGGTATTATATGGGTACATTCCGTACATGCACCTCTTCAAATGGGGCTTATTACTTTATTGCTATTGGTTCGATGATCCATATGACGTAGTTAGCACGAGAATTAAATATTGGGATAAAAAAACAATAAATAGCCATAATGTAGAACAAACGATGTTTTATAAGTATAAATAAGATCATTTGTAATAGAATAAAGTTACAATTGTTTTTTCTTCAAGTACAACCAGCAAAAAATTTAAAAATATATATAAAAAATGCATACCGATTGTCAGCGTTACCATTAACAGAAGCTTATGTTAGTGTCACAATGATAATTAATCATTAATACAATTGAAATATACGGGTTCATGCCATATTCATGTAAAATCCGAATACAATCCCAAAAAAAAAATCGGGTTCAGGCCATATTCACGTTATTTTTTCTAACTCATGTGGTTAAGATGTAAGATATTTTTCTTGTTTAGTTGAGTTTGATTCTCCATGTTGTCAAATTTTTACTTTTTTCAACATTTTTTATATAATTTTATTTTTTAAAAATAAAATGGAACATGATATAATGACGACTTAAACAGCTCACTTTTTAGCCGTTTTGAAACCTCATTATATAGTGGAATATATAAATATATATATATATATATATATATATACACACGATTCATAAGTTATTGATATTATGTTTTTAAAACATCCAAACCCGGAATCCTGAGCCGGTCCGGCCATCAAGTCCTTCCGGTTGAACCAAGCCGGGCTGCACTTGCTCTATTTATTTCCCCACGCCCTCCCTAAATTAAGGCGCGAATTTCATCCCCTTCTCTCTCCTCCTCTCTGTTCCTCCAAGCCCTAATCTTGGTAATTTCTTGGTCTTCACCTCTCGATTCGATCAGTTCCATGAAAAGATTTTTTGATTTCTTTCCTGTTCCAGAAATTTGGGAGTATATGATTTTAATTCGATCCTCAATATCATCAATTAGGGTTTGTTAAAGGTGAAAGTAAGGTTTTTTATTTTTATTTTTATATGTGGAGATGGAGTAGGCCACATGCGAGATAAAAGATTAAAGAGTTAGGGTTTTTGTAACTTTTACCAGTACTGCATCTCCCTCCACTGCGGACTATATATCTGGTACAATTCCTGAAAGCTATGCAGTTAAAAACGGTTTTTTCATGATAACGGTGCAGTAGAGATATTGATATATCACTGATATATCGAATTTGTAACGGTAAATATCGGTTTACATTTTTAACACAATTATTTTTATATATGAACAACGCACTTAATAGTTATCTATTATAAAATATGCAAGAAGAGTTTATTAAAGCATTAAAACTAAAATGTTCATACCCAAACCAACATTACAATATAAATATAAAAAGTACAACTTCAAAACGGTTCAACTAATACGAAAACAAAAAAGATCCCAATTCAACTTTCAAGTTTCAACATCTAATAACCTTCATTAGCCTCCATCTTCTCCACCTTCTTTCCTAGTTTGTTCATCTTCATCTTCTTCATCCTCCATATATTCATCATCGTGAACAAGTGAAGAGAATGAATCTATAACACCTCGTGACCTTGTACTTCTCTCTCTTCGACTTTTGGTTTTAACAAAACCTAACCGTTATATATCTTTTTTTTTGTAAAACCGATATATACTGATATATCGGTCATATCGGCCGATAATATCGGTACCGATATTTTACTGATTTTTCCAAAAAAAAAATCGGTGCCGGACCGATACCGTTTTATATCGGTTATATAACCGATATATAATGGTTTTTAACTGCTTAGCCTGAAAGAGAACTTCGGTGTTTGTAACTTTTTACAGTAGCCGGTCGTTGTTACATTTAGTACCGGTAGTTTGTATTCTTATCCATAAATTATTGTAGTGACAAATCTTACTATTTTCATATTGGTCACTCAAATAATTTGATTAGGAACATAGTTGCATAGATAGACACAAATTCCATAAGACGGAATACAAACATGGTGACACAGACATGACAAGAACTTTGGTGTGTTCTACTGAATATGGTGTGTCTGTATCTGATATGTGCGAGTAACGATACATCATGGGCACACACAGCTCCGTTTTTCGGAGTATCCTTGTTTGCTAGATTAGAACCTGAATACAATTATGATGACATCGATGTCTAGGGTTGTTCAAAAGACTGTTTTAGTTGCAATTTTGATGGTTAAAGTTCAAATTCTATAAACTATAGCTTCCTTACGGTTGTTACTTGTTACATATATGAATCTTGACTTCTATAGTTCCCTTTTATTTTGAGTTGCTTTGATGTAATTTTGGATATTAATAGATTTTAGTCATTACATTTTTACAATTTGTGTTCGTGCGTTTCCAGTTCCCTTGAGAAAAAAATTTTTTGGTTCCGCTAGTACTAGAAGAGCTATGAAATCAATTTATCTAGAAAAGATGTAGATTTTTATCTCCTTGAAAAGCATAATTACTGCTTCTTAGTCTTTGGTAGTGGTCTAGACACCAGGTGGAACTCAAAACTTTGCTAGTAAGCACAACTGGATCGAATTCAAGCTTAATATTGTATATAATTTCCAGCATTTTCCCTTTTTATCTGAGCTTATAGGATTTTCATTCTCTTATATTTTTTATTTTCTTAATTACTATTTTATCTTAATTCACTTTTTTTTTCCTTTTAAGTCCAACGTAGAAGATCATTAGGTAGAAGGTGGAGGTTATAATGGTAAAAATTTGAAGGGCAAAGAGAGACAACTTGGTGTTTGTTGTGTTCCTTGACTAATGTTATATTTATCTGACGAAGGCTATTGTTTATTATTATTTTTTAGCAAATAATAGTTTTTTGCTAAGTTTCATGGACTTGAATACAGTACAACATAGTGCGGACACGATGACACGACATTGATCACAACATTGTACTTTTATTGTTTGTGTGTGTCTGATAAATGTTTGATGCAACCAGTGTTTAAAAACCAGTTCAACTAGTCCACAAGTTGGCATTGAGCTCACCGGCTCAATGGTTGGACCGTTTTTTAAAACATTGGATGCAACATGAACATGGCACAGATTTCCCTGTGCTTCCTAGCTTTTATGTATTATCTTTGTTTGGATCATGTGCTGGTTGCCCTTTTTGAAGTTTATTTTTTTGTTTTATCGTGTATTATCCTTACAGGCGAGTAGCTTTTGGGGATATTTTGGGTCTTAGTTACGAAATCGTTACTGAGTTATAGTTATATGTTGACTGGTGCATCTTAGCGGGAAAAGGCTTGGATGAAGATGGAGTTTTTGAGAGATCTAGATGTTACTCTACTGATTAGAAATATTTCTTGAAGTGGTAGTCTTGGTGAGATATATGTGAAGGATTCTTTTCTAGATTAAGAACACTCCTACATTTGTTGACTGATCACTGATGGCAGTGTCCCTTGCAAGAAGAGGAGAATGAAAGTATTTTCAATTACTTGTGGCTGCTTGATGTAATTAGTTGAACTGCAGAGTTTGAGAAGTTTGAAAACTGTACCAGCCACCATACCTGCCTCCAATCTGGTAGTTATCTAGTTTGTATCGGAGCTGCAGAGCTCTCTCATTTAGTTTGTGGTGCTTGTCTAGCCTCATCTTGTTTGGGACAACGGATTTTGGAACACAGATCTTCAAGATAACATTTGTTTGATTTTTACAGAAACATAGGTCACGATAGCTCTTCAAAATTGCAAAGAAGTTGGTAATCTAACACCAGTGTGGTACTTTTTATAGTGTGAGGAACATTAAAAGGCTGTGATTGCATATATTTTCATATGATAACATCTGAGTACCTAACTGTCCATACTAACTTCCACATTGTTCAGAACTTTAAGTCAAGTTTTTTATAAGACAATTGTAATTACTTCAAGTTTATTGATTCCTTTAACCTTCACCGATCCAAATTACTTCCATTGAGGGAGTAAAGAGGGACATGGTAGCCAAGTGAATGGCAAAAAAGGATTCACGTATAGCTCTATTCTTGTTCTTGTTGTTGTTTATATTAAGCTAACTGATTTAGTTTAAAAATAACTCTGATGTAAAAACACTGATTTTAGAGTGTACATAATTCATAGTACTCGGATATTTACACCCTTTTCATGTACTTGAAAGTTATTTTTATCATCTCCTTAGGTCCTACATGGGAGTTATTTCTTTCAAGCAATTTTGCTGAATACCTTTGCCAAGTTACAGTTAGTTACAGGATGGCAAATCACAATGACGACTTCTCACAGATTGACGTATCTCAAGAGGTATGTTATAGTTCAATTCCTTCACTGCCTGAAGTTAAGCATTTCTACTATGAAATGATCGGTAAACTAAAGCACCTCACTACAGGAAAAAGACAAGCTGGTAGCAGAAGTAATCCGAAACGTCCTATTCAAGACCCACCAAACCTCAGGTTGCCCTATAAAGCGAGAAGACTTAACCCAGATAATAACTAAGAACTATCGACAGCGATCCCTCCCGGCCCTTGCGATAAATGAGGCCAAAGATAAGCTTTCTAGCATATTTGGATATGAGATGAAAGAGCTTCAACGCACTCGTCCGTTCACAAACAAGCAGAATCGTGCATCCCAGCAGAGTGAGTTGCCCTGCCAGCTTGCTTAGCCTTTGTTTTATAAGAATATCTGTAACCTACTTTCCAACTTTTTATCTTTTATTTATCATTAATTAAGTTAAAGCTTTCCCATTTAATTAATTAATGAAATTGCAATATATATATGTGAAATAGAACATTTCAGCGGTTTATTGGATGATAACATGTCTTGCCTCTCTTATTTTTTATCTTCCTTCTTCTTTACATATAAAATGTCATGTTGGTTTCCATGTTCAGATGCACAGTGCAGCTATTCTTGCTGCTAATAAACAGCAACAGGAGGAGCAAACCGGAGAAATCTCATTCGGTGCATTGGGATCGAATCCCATCATCCAAATAAACTCTTCTGAAAATTAGGCACTAGGGGCACATATTTTGATTCCCTTGTTTAGATTATTGCAATGGTTTCCTAGAACAGGTACTGAGGTGCGCATATAGCTAAGTAGTGATACTGTCTTCAGGTAGCATAGATGCAAAGTCGTATATTATCCTGAGCCAGCTACCTTCTGATATCTACAAAAAATACATCGAGGATAAGGAGACCTCACATGTGGCAGGTTTCACCTTTATTGTGATAGGAATCGTACATCTTGCTGGCGGTAAAATCTCTGATGGTATGTCACATTCTTCTTGCTTGGTTTTCTGTTTTCAACTATTTTGGCAGGTCAGTAACATGCCAAATCTTTCACGTGTTAAAGAAAATATTTGGCATCAATTGAAGCGTATGGGATTAGGTGAGAGTGATGAAAAGCATCCAGTGTTTGGTAACACTAAGCAAGCATTGGAGGCTCTTGTGCAGCAAAGGTAATGTATGTTCTTTTACTGAAATTTACATTGGAGGCTCTTTCATTTATGATCAGTTTTGCCTTAGATATCTGCTAAAGGAGAAAGTTAGTGGTCCTGAAGGCAATAGTATGATGTACGAGCTTGCTGAGAGAGCATTAGACGACTCCATTAAGAATAAGATGAAAGATTATATAGCACAGGTCCGCCATGATCACTCTGCCTTCTCTCTTTATAAAACTGTTTTTCTTTATTTCTGTCATTAGATATGGTTTTAGGCTTTAGCTTCCTAGAATAGACTAATGACTACTTAATAATGAGCAAAAGCTAGTGAAGACATAGCCTCTAGAAAATTCAGGCGCTCAGGTGTCAAACACATCATAGTTGGAACTAAGATAGATAAAAAGTAGATTTTCTGATAGCATAAATTGCACGAAACCACCTAGCATTTTGTCCATTGGCAGGTTTCCGTGCTAACCTTAGTTCCTTGGCATGGATGGTCCCTGCAGTTTATTTTTGAAGAATACGTCGCACCATGGAGTCTTGAAAAATAGAGGCACTAATGGTAGAGGCTAACTTGCAATTTCTGTTTTCTGATATGAACCTATGTAATGCAGAATTCAGTTATCAAAACAAATCTAGTTTTGAATTCGTTGAAAACGTTAAAGCAGAAGTGTTAAATAAATGGCCCACTTGAAGATAACTGGAAGAAATAAACTTTATAAGTTTAACAGACTCATATACAACACTTTATATATACACACAGCTTACTAAAGGTATCGACCTCGCTACCTTAGGCGGCTGCCTAGGCCTTTAGGGGGCCAAGTGCCTAGGACACAAGGATTTAGGTGGCTTGGTACTGAGGCGGTCGCTTAAACATGCGAGGCGCCCGCTTCATCCTGCACCAGGTGCCTTATCTTCCCAAACCTCAGTCTGTGCTCATTTAACTTTAAAGTAGGAATACAGCCCAGCCCAAATAAAAATATGAACTGATTCCCAATTCAATGCCTTCTCTCCTCCTGATTGTTGTGCGCTAAAATTTCAATTGCATTTCATTGCCCTCAGACGTTATGTCACTCCAAATTTGACTCTTTCACAATCTCACTCACCCTGTGTCTCTATTTTGTCAGTTGCTCTTTACCGACTCTAGCAGCGACATTGGTGTTTGACCTTCGAAACTCAGTTACATCTCTCCTCTCTTTGACTCTCTCTCCCCATTTTTTTTTTTACTTTTGCTTGCATGACTGAAACTGGACGAATGTGGAGGGATGGTTAGCATGGGTTTCTTTACGGAAAAACATGAGACACCTGTGAACAAAGTCTATAAGATTACATTAAGTTCAAATAAATGATTAGAACCCACGACACAACACAAAACTACATGTTCATCTTAAGTTACCTACTGCACATCCCAAATTTTTGTCTTGAGACTCGCCTCGCCACCTCAAGGCCCCGTCTAGGCCTTTTGGGGATTTGCCGCCTCGCTGCCTGGTGCCACCTTAACAAGCTTTCTTTGTACACTTGTACACAAATATGCAACAGACCTTCCTGTTCAAGACACGTATCTTATGATAGACACCCTTCCCCTTCAAGTGATAAATCCTTAACACTAGTGTAGAATCACTTGCACATCCTTTTACCCATAGACACCTATTCCTGAATAGACACACCCCTCAAACAAGCAAACACCAATTCATGGAAGGTGAAAACCCGATACAACGAAGATAGGTGCATGAACAAGTTTCATCACCAGAGAACAGTTGAAACCTGTGTTTGCTTCTGTGACTTCTTGTACTTGGAACGTTTGTGAATTTGGTATACAAATGGGCAGGATTAGTATGCGTGAAGACTAAGTATATGGTCATGCCATAATATTGCAATCTCCACTGCCTGCCTGGTATGCCTCTCTGCACAATGTTCGTATTGTAATCCTGTCAGTTCATGGATGGACTGCTACTCTTTGCTCATTATATACTCTCATATTGTGCCCCCTCTGTTCTCTCAAAATATTATTTCCCTGAACAAGTTCCCTTAATAGCAGATTGTGAACAAAGAAACTCGTGCTGTAGAAGGAGATTGACATGCTTGTAACAATCAAAGGTCAGTTTGATCCATACTTTTTGCTGACGTCGCTCCGTGAATGAGCCTTAATAGAGCTGTTTTTCCTCTTGCAGATAGCATTTTTGGTGTTCTGATTGTGGCCCATTAATTCTGGTGATGAATAGCCCTTAAAATCTCAATTGTAGAGTCTTTAGTTGTAGTATATTAGCAACTCATGGCTGTTGGTTCTCCAAAATTTGCATCCTTTTGGCAGCTGCCCAATTGTTTTGCCTGTGGTGTCGGGTGGTGAAAGCAGATCAATAGTACCAACATTTGTAAAGTGTTCATCGATGGGATGACCACCTTCTTGGTTGGCTGCAACGGTGCTGTGCTGCTGTGTTACTCTACAATGTACTTCTGTTTTCATTATGCTTAAATTTTGTTATTTAAATAGGCCCATTTTGCTAAAAACTTGAAGGCCATGCACATTGGTCCATGAAACCGAACCGACCGAAAACCGAACCGAATTAATTCGGTTCGGTTTTTGTTCGGTTTTTATAAAAACGGTTCGGTTTTCGGTTTTGAAAAATACGGTTTACGATTATTTTGGTTTTCACATATTCGGTTCGGTTTGAACCGAACCGAACCGATGCTCACCCCTAAGCTTGGTTGTTATTTTTATGGTGGAGGAACTTTTACCAGATATCACTTATTAGATGATGATGATGATGATGATGTGACTGCTATTTTTTGCTGTGCCTTCTGCCTCGACAGATGTTGCATTAATTTGGTAGATGTTTTAGTTTTTGTTGAAATTGGATTTATTTAGGCTCGTTTGGTATGTTTTCGTTTTTTTTTTTTGTTTATTGTTTTTGAAAAAACAAAATCTACTCTTCTGAAAAAATCATGTTTGGTAAATATATTTATGATTTTTATTTTTGGAAAATAAGAAAAAAAAAATAGTGAACGAAAAAAAAATAAGTTACCATGTATTCATAAACAAAAGAAAAGGAAAAAAGAAAACATCATTTTTTTAGAATCTTGGTAACACTGCCACAAGTTTTAGCTTGCCCCATTCTAGTTCTAAAAACAGCTGATGCTGATGAAAGTAGGTTGTGGCTTGTACCTTCTTTCGAGAATGGTCGACCATGGGTGCTCGATCATGGCCTCCTTGTCCTTGTTAGCAATCACCCGAATAAAACTCGTATTATACGCGAATTTTTCCGTATCTTTTGTAAACGTATAATACTTGCGTACTTTTGACAGATCCAAATCAGTACATAAATTTTAAGCATGCAAAGTTTTAAACGTGTTCCGTATAAATTATTGAAAATTTTGGCACAAAAAAGGTGCTAGGAACATATTTAATTAACCAAATTTGATAACATGTTTAAGAATGTGAAGTTTTTTACCTCAATATTTTCATTTTTCAAATATTTCACCGAATTTTTGAACGTATTTTATTTACACTGAGCCGATTTATACTCGTACTTTTGTCGTCCCGAATTTTTTCCGTTTGCCGAATTGCTAACAAGGCTCCTTGTTGGCTGCCATCAGGTCGTTGTACTTGGTCTGGTGGTCTGGATGTTGTTGTTGTTGCCTATGATCTTCTTGAGTATGGCTCTGGCCATGTCAGAATGGTCAGGGCCGGGCTTGGGCGACCCACCTGGTCGGGGCAACCTCCCACCCCTAAGTCCCCACCTCTCTGCTAATAGAGCCTCTGCGGTCCACCCAAACTCCTCTCCGTTAGTTAAACTAGCAATCCACCGTGCCCATATTTTGACTTCCTACTGGGAATACCTCGAGTAGCTCAGGGAGATTAACTCGGAATCCGAGCTCCACGATGTCGTCAGAACATGAGATTTCAACGTCGCTGTCAACCCCACTCGTCATCAATTTTTTTGATATCTTCTTTTGGAGTCAATGACAAGGGACAACCAAATATGGCTCTGACTAGGGCAACCGAACCCTCTGGGCCGGCCCTGAGAATGGTTGCGTTTTACTAGAGAGTTGGGGTGTCGGGAAGGACAGACACCGATGAGAGTTGGGAGCATGGCCTTGTGCTAGGCCATTAAATTGGACGAGTGTGCGCTTATTACAGGTGTAGGTGTGAGTACGAGATTTTCTCTGATCTTTCGGGATAGTCATTCATTCCTCATGTTCACCATTGCTCCCCAGACCAACCATTGAACTGGATAACTGTGTGGCCATGTACAAAGAAGATGTGAACAATGTCAAGAGGTGGTTGTCGACAATATCGGTTTGTGTTCATGGATTCTTTCTCCTTTTGGTATACTGTAGGGAAGGGCTTCTTCAAGAAAGTAACTCAATCAATTATACAAGTAGGTTAGTCGACATTGAAAGACAATGCTGATTGAGTTTCTTATGGGATGAGTTTGAACCTTGATTATATTTAAGGTATGATAGTAATAAATTGCACAATGACACAACTGAACATTCCAAACTTATCAACGAACCCCTCCGTCGTCACAGTTGATGAAGAGAAGAACAATTATTTTTTATTGATCAGACGAGATGTTGTTTCAAGGATTAATTAGAAGACAAAAAATTGGAATAACTGTCAATTTCAGATTTGGATTCTCTAATACCAATATGTTGTAATGTCAATCACATAGAGGGGGCTAAGTGAGAAATACCCCTATTTGCATTGGAGTTGCATACATGCCATTACACCATTACAAGATTAGTACTAGGCGTCAATGTCAATTTCACGTGTCACTTGAAACTAAAACTGGTGTCATGGCAGTAAAGAAACTAATGCAATGTTAGTGTTGCGGCTTATGATGGGAAGAGAGCACTAAATGCTAAATGTTACTAGTCTAACTACAAAACCTAGAAACCACATTATTTCATAAAGTTATCATTCCGAAGCCTGCAATTCTTTGCTTAATCCTCTCTAGTAAACCAAGTCTTCGCTTGATCTAAACTAGTACTCAATTATACCACCACGACGTCATTGATTCATACATGAACGAAGTCCATTAGAAACCATCCTGGACTAAAAACACCAAATACTTCTGAAATACGTATGGTACTCTGTACAATATGACTGGGAGAGTACTAGACGAAACCGGCATGTAGGTTGTTCATGCTGTTCTATACCGATGCTCTCATTTTAAGATAAACTTTTCTTCCATTGACAAATAAGAAAGTTACTTCCAGAAAGTGCAAGCAATATTTGGAATATTACATCCATTTCGTTCCTAATGGGGGATACAAGAATGGGCTATGGCAATCACCCCACGACAATTTTAACAAACCTTGATCTCTGTCTTGAGAGACCGGACTCTTTCATCTACTATACAAACAACAGTTACAAAAGGTTTTCAAAAAAATAAAAAGTTACAGAAGGTTGTTAATTGATGAACTTTTCAACTGGACAGTGGTGGTCTCACAGAACTCGATTCACCAATAGATACTGATGCCAGCGACTTGGAGGCCCAAGCCTTTGCATTCAGAGCTCCTTCCTGAAGATTGCTTCTCTTGTGTGGAATCAAACTGCTCAATCCCTGCTTGGCCTTCTGGAAATAATCCCACAAGCTCATTAGGCTAGCAAGCTGCATGCGCCGCCTCCATGTCCTCTCAACACACGAGTTGAGCTTTGGAAGAAGAAAGTACAGTAACCTCAGTAGCACGAAGGAGCTGGCCAATGCTAGATAGGTGTCCTGCTGGAGAAGTTTCTCAGGGGACCGGGCCCATGAGAATGGGCAGTTCTCTTGGTCGGTGTCTTCGTCGAGTTTAGGGATGCTTGATGGGTCTACTTTCTTCATAGCTGTTGAATACAGTAGCGCAGGCTTGGCACCTATAAGTAGGCATATTATAGTAAGTACTGAAAAACATATATCAAAAGCAAAAAAAGATTTTGGCAGGCTAGACCAGAAAACTCAAGCACAAGTTTCAGATACGACTCTATTCAACCCCTTGCCTTTTCAATATCGGTAGGACTAGTTTCAGATATGACTCTATTCAACCCCTGTGCCTTTTCAATATCAGGTAACATACAGTAGGACTCAAATTATTTAAACTGAGTAGAACATGCATGAACAGGAAACAGTAAACATCCACACCAACGGGCATGGTGATAGTATGTACGTCTTTGGTTGGTGGGAAGTGGGGAAAAGGAAGACCCAGAGAGAAGCAGACATGAAAAGGGAAAAAAATGGATTTTTTTTGCTTGTTTGGTTAATAGCTACCTTGGCTAGGAATTTGGCACCAACATAAAAGATTGACGTCTAGTCAACAGCCAGTCATAAAACTTTGTCAAATCTGTTATGGAGCTTTCTTATGCTCAATAGCCGACCCCATTCTGATGGGAGAAGGCTTGATGATTGCTTAATAGAGAAATTGAATCAAAACCATAGGAGAAGGTTACCGAAACAAAAAAATACTAGATAGGAAAGAGGCGACATTGGAGGAGGTCACAGTCAACAATCATGGTTGAAGGAGTTGCAGAGTAGAGGGGGAAGGACCAATATTTATTTTTCTTTGTTTCCATCCACTCTTGAGAGAGAGGAGGATGGTTTCCCCAGGTGAAGGAAAAAGAAGACGGTTTCCCCAGGTGAAAGGAAAAAGAAGACGGTTTCCTTCTAAACAAACAAGTGAACTATCTATTTTCTTTCTTTCTCTCACTTCCCCACCAGCCAAACACAGTCTAGCAATCCTGAAGAACACCATAATCCAAGCGCTACCCATGCTATCCATCAAACAAGCAAAAACAAGCTTTGCAAGAGAATGGACCAAGTTCTTGTGACTAGATATCACCTAACATCAATATCTTTTTGTGCCAAATTTATCACAATTCACAAGGCAACATGGATAAGAGATGGCTTTTCTCTAGAGGAAATAAAAACGGACAATGAGACCTACCTTATCAGTCACGTAGTTCTAGTAAAATACAGCTAGGCAGCATCCCGTGAAATTCCTCCAAGTATGAATTGAAGCCTAGAGAAAAATAAGAGGTGAAATGGTTTACTAGAATGAACTACATCCAACTCGAAGTAAAATAAAACCAAAAGCCAGATCGAACTGCATTCCGATATAATAAAAAACCGATTCACAAGCATGGCATGTGTATATACATCCTCCATGGTATGTGATCCCATTTCGCTCTTCGCTTATTTTACCACTCAGCTGATTTCGATTCCCCGTAACAAATCTTATCATCTTTACCTCTTACTCCAGACTCCATTCAATCCAAAGGAAACATCAAAAGGAACTGCTGAGTTCCATGAGCTTAGACTGGACAACCAAAAAATAGGTCTACCTACTATGCTGCTGACTTTCCAGGGTTTTTGGCGAGCCCCTTTGACAAAGGACAATTTGGATCAATCTATTCAGATTCAGGTTCAGATTTGCTTGTTGCAGATGTGGTGAATAAACCATCTTCCAGCAAAGAGGAGCGGTGTCAAAGATAACTTCAAGAACTACAACTCCCACTTTCAAAGGAGTTTTGGATTCTGCTATTCAAATGTCTAGAAGTCTGGTCATGGATTCTGGACAAGTTTAGAAAAAATTATTGTAATTAGGATAGCTTTAGAATATATGTACATGTGGGTCTATTGCCACGATCAAAATAGCTAATGACACAAACTAATAAAGGGGATAATGTTCATAACACCTAAAATACCCTTCAACACTTCCAAAGTCTTTATCTATTAATTGTTTATAGGGGCCTCGAGTGTTACTTAGAAGTTCCTCTTTCCTTTTCTTAATTATTGGACACATGCAGTCTTTGCTTTATTTATTTATGTAGCACATGAAACTCCCTTTCTTAGAAGTTCCTCTTTCCTTTTCTTAATTATTGGACACATGCAGTCTTTGCTTTATTTATTTAATTGTATGTGCAACTCCTTTTATGTACATGTTTTGCACATGAAACTCCCTTTCTTGTACATGCAAGTATACAACTCGTTAGGCCAACTCTTCTTCATCCGTGGATACATACTTCAGATATACTTCCAATTTCTTCTTTTTATATTATCACTCTTCCATTCTCTTTTTAGCAAGGCATGTGCATAATCTTCCTAATGTATAGTTCTTCCATTTATTTACATTAGTCGACTAGAACTATGTATAGTTTTTCCATTTGCTTCCCTCTAGCGTCTACTAAAACAAGATATTGTTCTGGTAGGCAACCCTAGAATCCACTAGGTGAAATTGAAAAAGAAAAAGAAAAGAAAAAGAAAAAAATAATCCACTAGAAAATATAAGAGAAAGCTCTCAAGCTTGATAACAATTTGAAAAATAATAACCAGCTACAATATTTTGTAGGATATTGTTTATAGCCTCTACAGAATCCTAATCCTACTTATAGATAAAGCAAAACAAAACCTAATCCAACATATCATACGTGTAAATAAATCAAAACAAACCCTAATACATATATTCTAAATCAATCATGATTAAGATAAAATTTCTAAATTTGTGCAGATTTCATAATGTGCTTTCCATGACAAATTTAAAGATATAAACAAGAAAATCTAGAAATCCCTGGTGAAGTTTTCTTTCCAAATTGGGATGGCACTGAATATATTGATCCAACCTACATCAGCTTTGCCTCATGGTTCCTTACACCAGGAAAAAAGCACCAAGTCATAGAGAGCTGGCATCTGTTAGTTCATACTTGTAAAAACTTAGCCAAGGTAAAAGCCATATCTAAGACGATGATGATATAATACTTGCACATATACACAAAATACTCTCTGCGCAATCTGGTTAGTTATTCATTAAATGATAGCCAATTAAGAAAAACAAATTTTAAAACAAACAAACATGTCTACTACCTCTGCAGATTAAGTTGCAAATTCTGTGTGATCCTATCCAAACCTACCTATTGAACTTGCCTACCCAAATCATCCAAAGTATTCCAGACATATCATGGCATATATATATATATAGGATATGTCCTTTTACTCATCATATGCCAACTACTTTTGACAGATGCGGCACATGTCAAAGCACATGAAATACCAACACTTTCTAGGATACAAACTAGTTATTTTTTGAGAAATCAAGCAGGTACTTCTAAAGGAACACATAATCATTTTCTTTTAAATTAGTTGTTAACACTGGCAATCCATGTAGCAAGCTAGTACCAATTGACTGCATAAGTGTAGGCAAGAGATAGGCTTTCATAAAGCAGAGGACAGTTATCAAGTAGGCAGAGGTAAAATATGTCAGTTTAAGTTTCTTGCATCCAAAGATTCAGGGTAAGGAGAGAACATGATGGGCTTGTTGTAGGTAATTTCCCTCAAATATAGATCCATGAGCAAATCTCAATAGATCCCTATCACTGAAGGAAGGCTCACGACATAATCTTCCATTCAGTAATTCAACTCACATCCTACTAAGTCTCTATATCTCACCAGCTAATTTTCCTCCAATCCATCAAGTTGTAACTCTACTTATGACAATGCCAATTGCATAGCTTCCCCTTGCAACATTGCATGGAGCCCAAATCCTAGTTTAAGGGCATACCCGGTGTATGGAATATGTTCATTCTTAAGTATTAAAGATTTAATGTACTATTATAAAAATAATTCTTTCAGAAAAGATATAACAGCAATATGAAGATAGAACACACCTGTAACATCACTGTAAAACCCAACAAGAGAATTGATGCTCCGTGATCCATGATACCGCACTCGCATTGTGGAATTCAGCAGAAACAAGGTTGGAAATCCATGAACTCCATACCGTGAAAGAATGCTGCAGAAAAAAGAACAATAATCAGTATACATTTGGGCATACACATGATCAATAGTTCCTACTGAATTGTTAAATCCACCTTGGCCTTATGACAGATTCTTCAAATGCAAAATGACGAATAGCAGGAAACAGCGAAGACATGATGTCAAAATTTGGTCGGCAAATTTTTGAGAAAGAACACCAGGAAGCATGAAAGAGTACGGCCACATATTCATCCTTGTTTCTGTACACAAGATTTACTGCCCTCTGCAAAGCCACCTCATCACCCTTAAATAAAAGCAATGACATGCATTAGAATTTGTAGGCATATATAGCAGATTGCTATCAGTCTGAACCTTCCAAAATAATAAGCAAAGCAACGATAAGGAATAAAAAACAATCATTAGCACCTACATGCATCTGTAATACCACAGAAAACACAACTTTACATTCCGCCGTCATAAAAAAACAGCTAGCTGGAAGTTGCCACTGATCCAAATTTAAATGCTCGTCTTGAAATTGAAATGAAAACAAAATATAATAGGAGCAAATTTGGTTATTGCCACAAAATAATGCTTCTATATTTTTGTTCCACATGACCCACCAAGCAGGAGTCCACAATTTCTCTTAGTTGTCAATTATGATGAACTACTAAACCAGCAGCAATCTGAATGCATGAAGAGCCACTTTCAAATTGCCCAAGCACAAAAGATATGCAAGAGATTAGTCACCTTGCCAGATAAGATGCGGAGGATTCAAAATGACCATAACACCTCAAATCTCTTTTGATAAACCTTAACAAACTGTGACACTTCACATACACACAGTTTAACACTCGAAACCTCTTGAGGTGGAAAATTGTACTAGCTAAAACAGTTAATGCATATAGGTGCATACAAAAGATCGTGGTTTGATCTCAAATATGCAGTATTTGAAGTTTGAACCTATTTTTGGGTGCATGCCGTCTGGTATATATTAGGTTTATCTCTAAGCAAAACCTTTCTTAGTTTTGTTTCTTCATCATCATCATCCAAGCCTTATCCCAATTGGGATGGGGTTGGCTATGGAGCATATGAAACTCCATAAAAGATTTGGCAAAGTCTTTATGTCGCAAGCTATGAGTACGAAAGAGTTATGCTATAAACCTAGGAGAACTTGGCAGATAGGTAGAACTACCTTTTGTGATATGCTTTTTGAGCTGCTGCAGCCAAGGAGCAGCCTCCATGTTCCCCTGCACTATAATAAATAGCCTAACTATAAAGAGTCTAGACGAAAGAGGAAGCTGATTCAATTAATATTCATCCCATTTTTCATATTCACCTTCTACTTTATCTATTCACCAAAATATAATATTAGAGTAAGTTTTCCAATTTCCTACATTCTTGGATGACTTTGAGCAACAAAAAATAGTCGTTAATATCCTCCCTTTGTACATTTAAGGGTGTATAAGTGACCCCACTAGAGAAAGACCTTTTTTCTTTATTTACACTCGCTCATGATAGCCACCCTCACAAAATTGAGTGTCCGTTTTCAACTGAGCCGGACAGGGGAAAAAAGGAAATCTTTACCTTTAGTCATCCATAAAAAATGGTGTCACCACCTTCAGAATGTTATGCACCTTTCTCATCTCTTCCCAAAAAAAAAACATGTAATCTCTTCTTAATTGCTAACCATTGGATTAATATTACTGTCTTCCTGCAGCAGAGCCTTTTTACCTTGTTTTGAGGTTTATCTCTAAGCAAAACCATGGGGTTGAAGATATAGGAGGGTATAGGGATATCAAAATTTAAAAAAACACAGAAACATGTCAATCTAGTCCTCCAATAGCTAATCAAAACCTTGTTTAGTTATTTTTATTTAAGATTTCTCCTCTCTCTTTCACATTATCCTTCTACTTTATGTTGTATTCACAATTTATCTACCCAGGGAGAAACGACGGGTAGGGGAATCAGACAAGAAGAAAAATCAATTGTAAGAGCTAACTAATTTATGCTTATGTATTAAGATATTGGTTCTCTCTCTTTTGGAAGAATTACAAGCACTTTTTGAAGGAAGATATTATAAATAACTCATAGTTATTATTCTTTTTGAGAATTGGCTAGGTGACGGAATAAATCTATCCATGGATGATATCTTAGAAAGATTCGTCAAGAAAATCTTTATAAAGAAGTTGATAATGATGCAATCATTCACTATTTTTCAAGAAATAAAAAAAAACGTTGAGGCCATATGTAATCGTTCTATAATTTTAGTAAATGAAACTTTTTTCTCTAAATTGATTTTTATTGTCCAAATTGTATTAACATAGATCAATAGATGCACAGTTAGGAGCAAAAGGATATTGAAAGAAACACCAGATATGAATAGGCCTAAACGGACTTGGATTGAGGATGCAAAAAGGATATGAATTATGTTTAGTGTTCCAGAGGACAGCCCTATAGAGCAAAATGAAAGAAAAACATTCAAATAGCTGACCCCAATGTTGTCTTTTACTGTACAAATTTGTATATTTTTATTCTTATAAACAGTGAAGTTCTATTTTGGAAAGAATAATATATTAACAATTGACCATAAATTATCAAAATATTTACTATTGGTTATATGTGTGAGTCTACAAAAGTTCTTGACCCCGTCTGTACCTCTCAATATGCTAGGTTCTCTCTCCTAAAAAATTATGTTTACTGCAGATGCCAATAATTACCACTACCCTCAAAACTTCAGAACATGTGTTACAACAGTACTTCCTATACTGCCATTTTTGTATATTACACCACTTCCTGCACCGCTAAAAACTTGCCTAGTGCTTCTTTGACATGTACACATTTACGTCAGCTATAAGCACTTCTCCAGCCCTATATGGGCTGTTTGGTTGAGTGATTTGATAGGGGGGACATAGAAGTGAAATCCCAAAGAAAAGTGGAATTTTCTATGGAGGAATGGGTTCTAGAGAAGTGAATAATAATATATTCCATTGATTTGGGGGTTCTCCAAGTTCCAACCCTTGCAAAGATACGTGGGTTTCTCTAAAATGTTGCCCCAAAAAGAATTTTAGAGAGCACAAGAGCTCTTAATTCATGGGGATTATGACCCTAGGGCCTATATAGATGAGGAAATAGAGGAGATTTGGAGGAAAAACTCGGAAAAGTTGGGCTCCGCACACTTTCCCTTTTTCCCACCATTTTGTAGGAAGTAAAGGGGTTTAGAGGGTAAATCCCACGAATTAAGAACTCGTCTCCTCCAAAATTCTTAGCCTCACATGTTTAGAGAAACTCAATTTTCTTTCAAAGGGTTAAATTTTGGAAGAACACTTGACTACTTGAGTGATACTTTTTCTTTCTAAAACTAATCTCTCCAAAAAATAAAAAATGTCAATTTTCTTTCGGATTTCACTTCATTGTCCCCTCGATAAAATCTCCCACCCAAACAGGGCCCAAATTTCTTTACTTCCCTCAACCAAAACAAACATTGGAGGGAGATAAAAGTGGGCGGGTAAACCCATTTTCATGATATCCTCTTCAAATCCCTGTACATCCGACCAACAGACCCATAGCTTCTTAACAATTCTATTGATATTGAACATCTTTACCAATGGATTTCACTTTAATACTTTTAACCAAGGGCTAAAATTTTAATATTGGAGAAATCACAATACAACACTAAGCCTTTACTGGGGTTAGCTGCTTCAATCCTTTTCTTCCATTTGGCTCTGTTAGTAGGCCCCAATTCTTTTCTTCCATTTAGCTCTGTTAGTAGTCCATGTCCTTTGCAACACTAACATAAACACCATATCCTTGTATACATCTTTAATTCATGTTCGGTTAGGCTATGCATAGTACTAGTGGCTCATGTCAAGGCCACCTATGACAATTTTCTCATATCTTGTCCTCAATTGGCGTCACCTCCAACCTCCAACAAATACACTAATTTCTTATGCTATATTTCAATATATCGTCACTCATCCATCTTGGCATTCTCATTATATTAATTTTCTCGACACGTTGAAACCACAATAAACAAAAAGGCCATGGTTGACATAAGAATCGACATATCTTTGAATACAACAAAATAAGCAGATTAAGATATTCAACCATATTCTCCAGATAAGTTTATACAAACACAACTCATGCATACACATGATTCATCACCCAAAATTAGAGAACTATAACAATCAAACTATCCAAAAGTATTAGTAACATTTTATTTTATTCAAATCCAACACTATAGCTTCTAATATCTAATTTTTGCATGAATAAGAGCAAGAAATCAAAGATATTCTCATATCATAAGAATAAAGAAAACGCGTTCGATAGGTCCTCACCTCCATAACCCCCATGTGGAACGCTTCGGACGACGGAGAATCGGAGGCCGAGCACGAATCCCGAAGCCCCGAGATCGAGTCGCCGGCGGAAACCCTAGGCACATAGGCTCGCCGGCCGCCGCCGCTTGGACGACGACGACCAGGAAGGTGATCATTCCCCAAAATCTCGTCTCCATGACCTAATATTGGAGAGAAGCGAAGAGCGAAACCCTAATCCTAATTTCTAGATCGAGGGTTTCGAATATGAGGAGAAGAAGCACGAGGGGGATGTGGTCCAGCGCACGATAGAGGGAGGGCGACCCCGGCGCATTCTAGCTTCTCGAGAAGCCATTCATGGCGGCGGATGGAGAATGGAGGAGGAGGAGGAGACTTTTTTTTTCTTTCTTTCTTTTTGACCCCTATCCTTTTTCCTTATTATTACTATGACATATTTAGAGAGGAGAGAAAGAGAAAGATGACGGGACTGGTCGGAACAAATCCCGGCCGTCCGTTCGGTTCGCAAACGTCACGGGTCCTTAGCCGATTGCACCCGACCCGGTGGCTTAACGAGTCGGGTCAAAATTGGTGGATGTCGATCATCACCGATAAAGACGAAGATGCGACGGCCAAACCACCATGGTATTAGGAATAGGTAGGTATATGCTGGAGTTTCTCTCTGCCGTTCATTTCTGGAAAATTAACAAAATGGACGGCAGATGTTAGTTGTACTTTGAAATATTTTTTGATCCGTACGAAATTAGCTAAGAATACATTAGTTAAATTTTTTTTTTTATGCTAAAGAGAATATTTAAAGCAAAGCGTTTCAGAAGTGGGCTGTGAGAGAGCACAGATGTCCTGCGACCTTACAACAAAGGAAAATGCTAAGTTTACTACCAAATTCTTACAACCTTCTTACAACTACTCTCTTTCACTCCTTACACATGGGTCCCACCGGGTTCCACCACCACTCTCACCTCCTGCTACATGGACTCCACCCGGCTCCACCATTTCTTTTCCTCCTCCAATCGAAGTCCGACACGTGTCCAGTTGTAGAAGGGTTGTAAATTTTGGTTGTAGGCATAGCAAGCTCTACAACAAAAAATGTTTATTCTACGTGGTATTCTGCTTCGTCTCCCAATGACGACTCTTCACTTTCCCTTCTCCTAGGGTTTTCCGCCTTCTCTCCCTCTCGTTTCCCCCAATATTTCATCCACTTATTCTTCCGTTCTTTCTCTCTCTTTAATCCTTTCTTCTTCCTTGCGTCTCTCCATCTCACTCTCCACCTCTTCCATAAATGGATTCTGATCCTTCGTCTTCTTTCTCTGAAATCTTAGAAAAATTTAACAACCTTTTTTCCACATCTTCATCATCGTTCGATCATGCTTCACCGACATCTAGAGGAAATCCACAAGCAGAATGGCAGCAGTATATTTTTTTCAAGGTACTTTCAAAGAAACATTATCCTCCTCATATTATCATTGCTACTGTTGCCAAAATGTGGAAGAAAAAGGGGAATATCAAGGTTGCTGAATATTTCAAGGGTTCCTTCTCTGCAAAATTTGATATCATGGATGATATTGATTTTATTATGGACAATGGTCCTTGGAAGTTCAACAATCATCTCATAATTCTTGAGCGTTGTCTTCCAAAAAATTGCCTGGCGATTATCTGTTTGATAGTGCAGAATTTTGGATTCAATTCCATGGCCTTCCTGTGAATCTCCTTTCCATTGATTTTATTTCAACATTGGCATCTAAAGTAGGATCTGTGAAGCCTATTACTATCAATGAAGCTGCTAATTGGAGTCTATTTGCCAGAGCCAGGGTCAAAATCAATATTGCATCTCCCCTGTTAAGGAAAATTCGAGTTCCTATGGGTAACAATTCTTATTGCCATGTGGATCTCAGGTATGAAAGGCTTACTAAATTCTGTTTATTTTGTGGCAAATTGGGGCATGGTGTTAAGAAGTGTGATGCTCATAAAGAATTGTCTTCTATTCAAAATAATGACTGGTCTGCTGAGCAAAAAGATCAGATTAATCAACTTCTTAATAGAAGACTTGATTATTCCATTTGTGTTTCTCATGCTATGAGATTTGCTAAAGCCAATACTCATAATGTTACTAAGTCAAGGATTAGTAAACATGGAGAGTTTGTGTCTACTGCTCAACAAGATACTAATGGTTCTGCTATTCCTTATTCTATGGGTTATGATTCAAATCTTGATGCTGTTCTTACTACTGTTAGTGCAGATCTGAATATTCCATGCTCAGTCTACCAATCTCCGGTGACAGTTACTTCATCACACCCAAAATATCCACCTTGGCAGTAACTTCTTCCTCCTTTTCCACTTTTTCAGCAATTAAACATCCTCCCCCTCCACTACTTCATCAGTTATTACAGTTACACCCTCCTTTTTCATGATGTTACTATACCCACCCCTCCACCAATCCTACAGTAACTAATTCCACTCCCCCATTCCTCCTTCAGTTACTACAGTTACACCTTCCTCACCTACTACAGTTACATCAACATCCTCCATTTCTCCAATAATGACATCTTCTTGTCCACATCACCAAAATAAACCATCTGTATTACTTCCTGTATTGAAAGTCCTTTAATGGATATTCCTAACATTGTCCTTCATCCTTCTATTATCACATCCACAGATATTGTTCCTTCACTATCAAATAGTAAATCTACAAATATTACATCCAGCAATATTAATCCTTCTGTCACTAGTACATTCACATCCCTGTTGTCCTCTTTAATCCCTACAACATCATCCATGGTTCTAAGATGTTCTTATCCCCCCATACCATTTGATTCACCATATATTCACATATCTGGTTTAAATATTACTACCATATCATCTGCCTCCATTAGTAATGCAATTGAAGTGAATGCAGTTTCATCCAATTTGACCCCATCTTCCATTCCTCCAGATTCTTTCTCTATATCCCCTTCTGTAATTCCAATGCATATTTCCTACTTCTAGGAATATGATTAAAAGAAATAGAGATCTCTCTTCTGCTGAACCAACTGATCATGAAGTTGCTAGACCAAGGAAGAAGTTGAATACTAATTTGATTGAAATAATAGGCGCGGCTGGCCTTGAACAGCCTCATGAGCCATGATTCTATCTTGGAATTGTCGAGGGTTGAGGAATGACCCGACAATTCGTACTCTTAAATCATTCCTCCGTGCATCGAAGGCTGACATTGTTTTCCTATCTGAAACACGATGCTCGTCAACTAATGCTGATCGTATTGCTATTGATCTTGGTTTTGACCAGTATTATTCAGTATCATCTAGAGGTCTTTCGGGTGGTTTACTCCTGTGCTGGAAATCTGATCTTCATCTGAGTATTCTTACTGCATCTGATAATTGCATCCATTGTGAGATTACTACTCTTCTGGTAACCATACTTGGCATATTCTATTTTTATATGGTCCTCCTAATGTTATGGATAGGAGGAATTTCTGGTCTAATTTGGAAACAACTATTCATTCTATATCTGGGCCTTGGATGTGTATGGGTGATTGCAATGCTATTCTTTGTGGTTCTGAAAAAAGTGGAGGAAATCCCTTCAATTTTCAGCACCATAAAGATTTTATTCAATGGTTCAATAATACTGCTGCTATGGATATGGGGTATTCTGGGCCTGCTTTTACTTGGAATAATCGTAGACATTCCAAATATAATATTGCGGAAAGACTGGATAGAGCAATGTCTGATACACAATGGCGTACTATTTATCCCAAAGCCTCTATTCTACATCTTCCTTGCTTGAATAGTGATCACAATCCCATCTTACTTTTACTGGAACCAACCTCTATTAAGGGAAGAAGGCCTAATAGATATGAAGCTGCCTGGTCTTATGAACCTGGGTTTACAAAGGTTGTTGCTTTATGGGGGACCATTCATTCACAGGATTTTGGAAATAAACTGAACATCTTACTCCCAAGACTCAAAAATTGGGGTTTTTCAAGACTGGGTAATATTAGTCAGGATATTAAGATTCTTGAAGATAAACTACTTTCTATACAGTCTCTTCCTTGTTCTGATTATAATATGAAGAAGAAAAAAAAGTGCAAATGCTTCTCAACAAACTTCTTATGCAAAGGGACTTATACTGGAAACAAAGATCTCATATTTCATGGCTACGGGATGGGGACAAAAATACTCGTTTTTTCCATTTATCTGCAACTGTTAGGCATCACAAGAATCTTATTCATACTATTACTAAAGCTAATGGTGATATTATCAATACTCAGAAGGATATTTCTGATGAATTCTTATCTCAGTTTCGTGCTCGATTTACTGAATCCAATACAAATGCTGTTCCATTACATATATTATCTGAGCTTCATCGAATTAGTGATGCAGACAATGATGGGCTGGGTGCTATTCCTGAGGAGGAGGAGATTAAACTGGCAATCATGTGTATGGGCCCTTATAAATCCCCAGGTCCTGATGGCTATCCAGCAGCTTTCTATCAAAAAAATTGGGATTTGATTGGGCCTGAGGTAATCAATTACATTCAAGCATATTTTTCTTCATCTGTCATGCCAAGGATGTTGAATCATACTTTCATTTCTTTGATTCCTAAAACATCTTCTCCTTCTACTGCTAATGATTTTAGACCAATTGCTTTATGTAATGTCCTTTACAAAGTGATTTCCAAAATTATTGCAAATCGTTTACGTTGCTTTCTTCCAAATCTTATCAATCCTTTACAAAATGCTTTTGTTCCTGGAAGAAACATTGGAGATAATGTTATTATTGCTCATGAGTTATTTCATTCAATCTCCAAATTTAGTTCTGCTAACAGTTCATTTGCATTGAAATTGGATTTATCTAAGGCCTATGATAGGCTTGATTGGAGCTTTCTTAGTCAGGTTTTGATTGGGTTTGGAATATCTGGGAAAACTCATTCTATTATTATGAATTGTGTTACCTCCACTTCATTTGCTATTCTTGTGAATGGTATTCCTACTAAATCTTTCAAACCTAGTTGTGGAATTCGTCAAGGTTGTCCACTTTCACCTTATCTCTTCATTTTGTGTATGGAGATTTTTTCCCAGTTTATGAACATAATGGAAAGAAATGAGTTTTATGATGGTGTCAAGATTCCTAGATGCCCGGTTTCTTTTCACATCTTGCTTTTGCTGATGATATTTTTTATTTGGGAGATGCTCTCTGCACAATTTGTTTCAAGCTAAAATTATCATTCAAACTTTTGAGCAATGGTCTGGTCATCGTATAAACTTTGATAAGTCCTCCATCTTCTTTTCTAAAGCCATTGATCCATATATGTGTCAACTGTATAGACATTTATTGGGTGTTAAAGCTATGTCCACCACTGACAAATATCTTGGCCATCATCTTCAACTTTCTAAAAAAAGATTGAGTTCTTTTTCTGATTTGATTATCAGTAGTAATTGTAAACTTCAAGGGTGGAAAAGGAATTGCCTTTCCCATGCTGGTAGAACTGTTTTGATTAAATCCACTCTTGCATCTTTGCCTATTTATTACTTATCTTTATCTTGTCCCAAAGAAAGTTACTGGTACCATCTCTAAACATCAAAGGGACTTTTGGTGGGGTGATAATAATGGAAAGAGGAGAATTCATTTTACTTCTTGGGCTAATTTTACTAAGCCTAAGTTCCAGGGAGGGCTTGGTATTCGTGACCCTTATATTACTAATCTGGCAATGATTATGAAGTTGGCTTGGAAATTTCTGAATGATAAAAAGTCCCCGTGGGTTCAATTGATGGAATGTAAATATTTGCATTCTTCTGGGTTTTGGTCAGTGGGAGCCACTGCCTCTGCTTCTTGTGTTTGGACTAGTATATTGGTATGTAGAGAATATCTGCATGGCAATATCATTTGGTCTGTGGGTAATGGTACAAACATTCGAATATGGGATGATCCCTGGGTGCCTGGACAGCCTGGTTATCGGGTCATGGGCTATCCATTTGCTAAAGAGCAGGTGACCAATGTTAATGAGTTGCTTCATACTCATACTAATATCTGGCATGTTGATAAGATTCATCATCTGTTTCCGACTCATGAAGCTGAGGCAATTCTCAATATCCCATTATCCAATTCTGGATTAACTGATGTTCTTTATTGGAGGCATACTATTGATGGCAATCTTACTGCCAAATCAGCATATAGAGTGATCCATGAATCTCTTAACAGAGATGTTGATCTCTCTGGTTCATCTACATTTACTGATTGGAAGAAGTTCTGGAAAAATTCACATATCTGTCCTCGGGTTCTTCTTTTTGCCTGGAGATCCATCACTAATTCATTGCCTACTAAATCAAATATTCATCGAAGGGTGGACAATGTTGATGCAATGTGCCCAATGTGTCAGGTATGTGTTGAAACTAACGATCATCTTATTTTGCAGTGTCCTATGATTAGTAATGCCTGGTGTCATAATTCTACATTTTCAAGACTTCTACTTCATCACTCAACTATTTCTTCTTTCCTTACTGCTCTTCTTCACGAGGGGGATCGAAAAGCTCTGTCATCATGCTTTTATCTTATGTGGGAAATTTGGAAAGCAAGAAACAAGTTTGTGTTTGAGAACAAGGCTATTGACATCACCCGGATTTTATATGCTGCTGCTTCTCTACAAGTATCATATGAAAGTTATACTTTGCAAGATCCTATGCTGGAGGCTTCACCAATTTCGACCACTTCTATCCCAGCTTGGCAACCACCATTGCACAACAACTTGAAGATCAACTTTGATGGCTCTTATCTTGATGGTAAAATGGCAGCTGCTGCTATTTTACGAGATGGTTCAGGTCATTTTCTGGGAGCTGTTTCAAAATCTCAACATGGTGGTTCTTCTCTTGAGGCGGAGGCATTGGGTATTCACCTATCCATCTTGTGGAACAACATAATCTTAGCAATACTATTATTGAAGGTGACTGCAAACCTTTGATTGATGCAATCTTATCTAAATCTGATACAGTCATTTGGTTAGCTCGGCACACAATTTCCACTGCGAGGCAGCTTCTATTATCTACTTCCAATATTTCTTTCTCTTTTGTTCGAAGGACTGGCAATTTATGTGCTCATATTGGCTTCTTCTACTTTACTGTGTAATTCTGTAAATATTCTTACTGTTCATTCTTGCATTCCTCCTTGTTTCTGAGGCTGTGGCAATGGACATTTCTCTTTGTAATTTGATTATTGAATGAATGGAAATGCTGTTTATCTCAAAAAAAAAAGCTCTACAACAAATTATGCGACCGGGTGCGACTATTCTCGAGCTACACATGGAAAGTAGAAATAATGCACTCAATAGCTCGTTCTAATTTAGGATGGAAAATTCATATGGTTGGCTTAGGTTATAAAAATATATTTTTACGATAACTGATAACTGTGGTAAACAATGTCCACAAAATATAAAAATTTATTATTTAAGAATAAGTGGATATTTTTTTGCCATGATAAAATATTTTTGTTGTTATTTTTTGTATAATCATTTATTTTTCTTTCTTTTTTTAATGAATTCTTTTAGTTTTTTATTATTTTTCATTTTTAAGAGCTTTTTTAAGAAAAATGTTTTCAAATTTTTATCTTCTTTTTTTTTTCATTTTTTTAGTTTTTCTTTCATATTATTTCTTTATTTTTTTTTTCAATTTTTTCTCCGAAAAATTATTTATATATCAACATATATAATTTTCCAAAAATAATTAAAAATTAATTTTCATAAATATAGAATTTTCAACTATATAGTATTCCACATACCAAAAGTGGTTTCCTCAATCATATCTTTGTTTCTACGATAGCCGGGCCATGACAAACTACATGATATCCGGTCAAATAGGACAGGCCAGTCCGAAGCGCCGGAGCCCCCGTTGCTACCACTAGCCAACAGCCCACGGACGGCCAGTCCGTGTTGGAGTGGGTGGGGTTCCCAACCTATGTGGAGAAGACCCCGGAGTGCGACGAGCGCCGTCCGATGTCGGAGAAGCTCGGGAAGTCGGAGTTGCTGCTGCTGCTCCATGGGAGGTTCTGGAACAGGGGATCCGAGTTCGGGCCGAACTCGGTTCCATGGCGAGTTCAGGCCGAACTCGGTCTGGCCACTCCAGCATTGTGGCGTGAGGTTCTGGATGCTCGACACAGAGTTCTGGCCGAACCCAGAACTCTGTGTCTTCGGGGCTGAAGCGGATTTGAGGATGAGTTTTCATCATTGGATCTAATCCAACGGTCCAGGTTGGCTGCGGGATTAGGGAGTTAAATTGAGTTTTCTCAACCCTAATTCATATCGCAACGTAACACAACTTTGAGAGAGAGAAGGAGGCAAGAGTGCAATTACAACTTCGGAGAAGAAGACGGAGGATTGAAGGTCGCTATTCGAAGGAGATCGTGTTCGGATAATCTCTACTCGTCGTTCTCGCTCTTCGTAGCCTTGTAATCATTGTTCTTATCTCTGAGTGTTGTGGGGATCCGATTTGGATCGGGAGGAGTTTGTAGAGGGTGTAATTCTTCTATTCCATTAGTGGAGGCTTCTCAGGGTTGGACTCCGATCGTCCCGTGGTTTTTCCCGCAAGGGTTTTCTACGTCAAAAATTCTCTGTGTCTACGTGGATTGTTTTGTGTGTTTGTTTTTTGGGTTCGTGCGTTGTATTTCTCGGTCCTCTCGCAGGTACTCTCCGGTTTGGGGAAAGGTTTCCGCGTTTCTTTTCCAACAGAGTGGTATCAGAGGTTTGGGTTCAAAGGGTGTCAGGAGTTGACAGAGAAACCAGAGAGGAGAGATGGATGCGAAGCCGGTGCGCATGGTGAATCTTAATGGCACAAACTATCATTATTGGCGGAGCAAGATGAAAGATTTGCTATTTGTCAAGAAGCTGCATCTACCCGTATTTGCATCCGAGAGGCCCAGTGATAAATCCGAGGATGACTGGACATTCGAGCATATACAGGTGTGTGGGTACATACGGCAGTTTGTTGATGAGAACGTGTATAACCACGTTGCCAATATTGAGCACGCGAAGACGTTGTGGGATAAGCTGGAATCCTTGTATGCGAAGAAGACCGGGGTAAACAAGTTGTTCCTGATCCGAACGATGATGGGTCTGCGATACAAGGATGGGGCGTCTATTTCGGATCACTTGAGTGAGTTCCAGGGCGTGGTTGACCAGCTATCTTCTATGGGAGTCAAGTTCGACGACGAAGTTCAGGGACTATGGCTGCTGTGTACATTGCCAGACTCGTGGGAGACCGTACGAGTATCTATGATCGCTTCTGCTCCAGAGGGCGTGGTCAGTCTGGAGTTTGCCAAGAGCGGGGTGCTAAATGAAGAGATGCGGAGACGTTCTCAGGGCACTTCATCCACATCCTACCACTCAGAGGCATTGGTTTCAGAGAGCCGCGGAAGGGGCAAAAGCAGGGGTCCAGGTGGTGGCAGAGACAAAAGCATGGGGAAGTCCAAAGGTCGTTACGAGGACTCAGAGTGTTACCATTGCGGTAAGAAGGGCCATATCAAGCAGAATTGTTTCGCTTGGAAGAGAGAGAAGAAGGGCGACAAGGGGAAGCAATAAGAGAACACTACAGCGGCGGCCTCGGTGCATGGAGGCGATGTGATCGTCGTAGGTGATGAGGTCATTACTAACCTCGCCTGCGATGACAATTCTTGGCTGGTGGACTCAGGGCTTCAGCACATGTATCTCAACAGGACACTGTTTGCCACTTACATGACAGGCGACTGTGGCATGTTGAAGATGGGCAACGGAGATGTGTCGAAGGCGGTTGCCGTTGGAGATGTGCATTTGAGAACGAAGACGGGTGCGGTTCTGTTCTCAAGGATGTTCGTCATGTCCCTGATATCCGTTTCAACCTGGTGTCGGTTGGAAGGTTGGATGACGAGGGATTCTTCAGTCTCTTCGGGAACAGTCAGTGGAAGCTTTCCAGAGGTTCGTTGGTGATTACCAGAGGAAGCAAGAAGTCCGGTCTCTATTATATGGAGGGGAGCGCAGAGGGGGCACAGGAGGTGAACGCAGTCAGTGATGCGTCTACCGAGTTGTGGCACAGGCGGCTCGGCCATATCAGCGAGAAGGGGATGAGCTACTTGGTGAACAGGAAAGTAATTCCGGGGCTCAGGTCTACAAAGTTGGAGAAGTGCACGCACTGTTTAGCTGGGAAGCAAAATAGGGTGTCTTTCCAAAGTCACCCAAGTTCGAGAAAGCCGGCGTTGCTCGAGTTGATTCACTCGGATGTCTGCGGTCCTATGAAGGTAAAATTTCTTGGTGGTGCTTCTTACTTTGTAACTTTTATTGATGACTGTTCCAGGAAGGTTTGGGTCTATGCCTTAAAGACCAAGGATCAGGTGCTGCCTACTTTCAAGGAGTTTCAGGCCTATGTTGAAAGGGAGACGGGCAAGAAGTTGTTGTGTGTTCGGTCCGACAATGGCGGCGAATACATCGGTCCCTTTGATGCGTATTGCAGAGAGCAAGGGATACGACACCAGAAGACTCCGCCAAAGACACCTCAGCTCAATGGTGTAGCGGAGCGCATGAACAGGACACTGATGGAGAGGGTGCGGTGTTTGCTGTCAGAAGCAAACTTGCCGGGCAGTTATTGGGGTGAGGCTCTTCTCACAGCTGCTTATATTATAATTTGTCTCCTAGTGCTCCTTTGCAGGGTGATGTGCCTGATAAAGTATGGTACGGCAAAGAGCCGTCATACAATCACCTGCGGGCGTTTGGTTGTAAGGCCTTCGTGCATGTACCGAAGGACGAGGACCAAACTTGAGCCGAAGACGAGGCGATGCGTCTTTGTCGGCTATGGTCGGGATGAGTTTGGCTATAGACTCTACGACCCAGTGGAAGGAAAGCTCTACAGAAGCAGGGACGTGGTGTTCGTCGAGGATCAGACCATGACCAACACTCAGGATTCCGAGACGCCTTCTGAGGCTGAGGAATTGCCTGAGTTAGAGTCATTTCGCTTCGAGCAGTTTCCAGAGGACATCGCAGATGATCCAGTTATGGGGGAGCCGGTACATGGAGTTGCTCCCAACCTTGATCATCAGCTGATGGTGGTCAGGGTGTCCCTCAGGAGGATGAGCATGCCGGAGAGGTAGTTCCTGAAGGGGAGGAGGCTGTCGGTATACAGCCAGCACCAGTGGTTCCTTTGAGGAGGAGTGACAGGGATCGTCGACCATCTACGAGATACTCACCAGATGAGTATGTGCTATTGACTGACGGGGGAGAGCCCGAAAGTTTCGCAGAGGCTATGGAAGACGAACACAGGCAGGAGTGGATGGTGGCTATACAGGAGGAGATGAGTTCCTTGCACACCAATTCCACTTATGATCTGGTGCGGTTGCCAAAGGGCAAGAAGGCTTTGAAGAATTGATGGGTGTTCAGAGTGAAGCAGACGGATGATGCTACTCGCCCTCGATACAAAGCGAGGCTAGTAGTCAAAGGCTACGGTCAGCGGAAAGGCGTGGATTATGATGAGATCTTTTCGCCTGTCGTCAAGCATTCGTCTATTCGGGTGGTGCTAACATTAGCAGCCAGTCTCGACTTGGAGGTCGAGCAGATGGACGTGAAGACGGCATTCCTCCACAGTGATCTTGAGGAGGAGTTGTACATGGAGCAGCCGGAGGGATTCTGTGAGAAGGGCAAGTCACATTTGGTCTGCCGGTTGAGGAAGAGCTTGTATGGTCTGAAGTAGGCTCCGAGGCAGTGGTACAGGAAGTTCGAGTCGTTTATGGGGGAGCATGGTTATGCACGGACGACGTCGGACCATTGTGCATTTGTGAGGTATTTTGTCGATGATGATTTCATCATTTTGTTGCTCTATGTTGATGATATGCTATTAGTGGGTCGGAATGCCACTAGGATAGCGGAGCTGAAGCGCCAACTGGGCGCGACCTTCTCTATGAAGGATTTGGGCGCAGCGAAGACTATTCTTGGGATGGAGATCAGCCGAGAGAGAGTCCAAGCTGCTACACTTGTCCCAAAAGAAGTACATTCACCGGGTACTTCAGCGTTTCGGGATGAACGGGTCGAAAAAAGTGAGTTCCCCCATCGCGGCTCACTTTAAGCTCACTGAGGAACAGTGTCCATCTACGAGGACGAAAAGGAAGATATGGAGCGAGTTCCATATGCCTCAGCTGTGGGAAGTCTTATGTATGCTATGGTGTGTACGAGGCCAGATATTGCTCATGCAGTTGGTACGGTTAGCAGGTATCTTTCAAATCCTGGAAGGGTACATTGGAGTGCCGTCAAGTGGATTCTACGATATCTTCAGGGCACTGCTGGTTGGAGATTCCTTTGGTGGTGACGAGCCGAAGCTGGTTGGGTATACCGACGCTGATATGGCTGGAGATGTAGACACGAGGCGATCGACTTCGGGCTACGTGATGATGTTTGCGGGAGGAGCGGTGTCGTGGCAGTCGCGGTTGCAAAAGTGTGTTGCCTTGTCGACGACAGAGGCAGAGTACATTGCGGCGACGGAGGCTTGCAAGGAGCTGTTGTGGATGAAGAAGCTGTTGCAGGAAATGGGACTGAAGCAAGAGCAGTATACTTTGCTTTGCGACAGTCAGAGTGCGATCCATCTTGTGAAGAATCAGACGTTTCATAGCCGGTCCAAGCACATCGAGACTCGGTATCATTGGATACGGGATGTGGTTGAGAAGAAGGACGCGGAGCTTGAGAAGGTTCATACAGATGACAACGGAGCTGATATGTTCACGAAGATTCTAACAAGGGGGAAGTTTGAGTACTGCAGGCAGATCGTCGGGATAACGACATCCTCCTCATAGTTGTGAAGGGGGAGATTTGTTGGAGTGGGTGGGGTTCCCAACCTATGTGGAGAAGACCCCGGAGTGCGACGAGCGCCGTCCGATGTCGGAGAAGCTCGGGAAGTCGGAGTTGCTGCTGCTGCTGCTCCATGGGAGGTTCTGGAACAGGGGATCCGAGTTCGGGCCGAACTCGGTTCCATGGCGAGTTCGGGCCGAACTCGGTCTGGCCACTCCAGCATTGTGGCGTGAGGTTCTGGATGCTCGACACAGAGTTCTGGCCGAACTCTGTGTCTTCGGGCTGAAGCGGATTTGAGGATGAGTTTTCATCATTGGATCTAATCCAACGGTCCAGGTTGGCTGCGGGATTAGGGAGTTAAATTGAGTTTTCTCAACCCTAATTCATATCGCAACGTAACACAACTTTGAGAGAGAAGGAGGCAAGAGTGCCATTGCAACTTCGGAGAAGAAGACGGAGGATTGAAGGTCGCTATTCGAAGGAGATCGTGTTCGGGTAATCTCTACTCGTCGTTCTCGCTCTTCGTAGCCTTGTAATCATTGTTCTTATCTCTGAGTGTTGTGGGGATCCGATTTGGATCGGGAGGAGTTTGTAGAGGGTGTAATTCTTCTATTCCATTAGTGGAGGCTTCTCAGGGTTGGACTCCGATCGTCCCGTGGTTTTTCCCGCAAGGGTTTTCCACGTCAAAAATTCTCTGTGTCTGCGTGGATTGTTTTGTGTTTGTTTTTGGGTTCGTGCGTTGTATTGCTCGGTCCTCTCGCAGGTACTCTCCGGTTTGGGGAAAGGTTTCCGCGTTTCTTTCCCAACAGTCCGAAGTTGGCACTGATAGAATGCCTAGGAATCACATTTGGTCGCAAATAACAGAGTTGCTATGATAATAATAGAGCCCACAGGCAGTTACCAGAGAGCATGGGCTCCAATCCCTCGTAGAAACCTTTTATATTTGTAGAAAAGGGTCAATTTATAAAAAAAAAGCGCATGCATCTCAGGAGACATTTGAGCACAAAAAAAGGGCAGAATACTAGCAATAAAAATCATGCTGTAATAAGAAGAAAAACATAAAGCCTTCTTCTTCAGGGTCATCATCACATAGTTTGCGATAAAAAAGTGTAACTCAATGCAACAACTTGATTATGACATCCAAGATTAGCAATAACAAATACGATAGGCTCGTCACTTGTTCAAATAAATAAGTAAAAGTTTGAATCAGACCGTACCTATGCAGAGGCCTTGAGCGTATCCTGCTGACGAACTCATGTATCTGGTTGGTTAGGCCTGTGCTCTGAGAGGCGTAGATACACCCAATGCCACATTAGTTGCATCCGGAAATTGAACATTAGCACCTGAGAAACGTATATACAGTTCGATGCAACCACACGAATAGTCTAATTTCAAAGATAGAAATACAAATCCCTGCATTCATCCCATAAATATGACAGAACAATATATGAGTTTCTAAAAACCAGAACTAAGACTTAACAACATAAATAGGACAGCAGAACTATATAGGAGTTTCAGAAAACCAGAACTAAGACTTCACAATACAAAGGATATATATACATATATAGTACGAAACTTCCCTAATAAGGACAATGAACTGGAAGATCAGCAGCTGTCAGTTGTTAAAAGGAAGCATGATTGTAACGACAACAGATTGTTTAATTTAAGGAAAGCCTCTGTACTGTCCTGAAATCCTAGCTTTGCATTCTGGACACATATAACCCAGAGATCCTGACTGTTGTTCGGCTGCACCATCTTCGCTGATGAACTCTCTGTTGCACCAGACGCACACAGAGGTGGATGCAACAGTACTAGCAATATTTGGCAAGGATAAGCTCCATTCTAGCTGGCCTGATGGGAGAAATTCAATGGGTGATCTGGCTTGTGATCCTGATTCTTGGGTAGTCAGAGAAGAAAGTCTGCAGGTCCCATGCTTCCGAGCCTCAGCTCATCAAAACCAGATATGTTCTCTCTTGCAGTTTTTGGACCAAGGCCACCATGTCCACCTTCACCCTGCTAAAGGAAGCATTTTTCTGATCAGAAGAATCATATGTACAATTGTGTATTATTTGGGAATAAGGATGTGCTTGATTCCAGATAAGTGACCAAGAATTTCCTCGTCACTGAAGTGATAAATAAAAAGATGCGAATTTGGGCTATATTTTTCTTCCAGTGAACTAAAGTTTCTCTAATTGGCAAGAGAGATAATAAAAGAATTGTAGATGTTATTCCTTCCATGATTATTTTTTCTTCGTATCATCATTTTTTTCTTCTAGATGAACAAATCCAGGCTAAAAGAAGGTGTGTGGTAAGAAAAGAAGAAAACAAATAACAAACCTATAACAACTCATCTGCTAGAAGATGAGCCTTTATTCCAAGTTACACTTTTAACTGTAATTGAGCTATAACTCATTGTCCAATCAACCTCCAACAAGAAGCTGCACTTGAAAGGTACACATGTCAGCGATTGAGCTGCTTGGATTCAAAAGTCATGGTATTTATTTTCGGCGCGTAGACTCAAGGAATTAAGATTGGAAGGATGAAGCTTGGTCTAGCTAAGTCCATATAGTTAGGATTAGACCTTGGCCAGTAAAACAGTTGTCTGAAGTTTAAATGTGACTTTTGCTAGCTACAGTCAAACTTCTTACTAAATACAGATTTTCTAAAAACTAACAAGGGGAAACATGATAGATATACAGGCAGTGTGCATGTCCATATGGCAATGGCATGCATGTTCACTGAACCAAAATGTTGAGTTTTGGTAGCAAGAAGTTTGAGAAGGAAAGAAAATGACTTGAGACAGTAAGTTGTTGTTTCTTGTTTGCCGCAAGTTAATTTATCAGTTATAAGATTTTACTTTGATTCTTTGATATGAGTCCCTTAAATCTTGGTGATCTCGACTTATTTCCCCATATCCAAGCTTGTTAAGGTGGCATGAGGCTATGAGGTGGCAGGGACCAAAATGCCTAGGCGGGGGCTCAAGGTGGCGAGACTGTGGGTCTCGAGACTAAAATTAGGGGTCTATAGTTTATGACCAAGACATTGTATCAGGGTTTGGGGCTACAATCCTTTGCAAAACCCTATGGAAATCTTGTTAGGAAATACCCAAAAAAAGTTCTCAATAAAAAAAAAATAAATAATACTAGTAAGGATTTTTTACCATAAATATATTGCCAACTCATAAGTCACAAAAAAGGTAAACAAATATCTCACAGAGAGTGAGAGCAAAGACTGAAGAGTGTGATATATTCTAAGCCAGTATGCCTCTAAAATAGACATTGTTGTCTTCTAGATAATTGCAGGCATACTAAGTGGAGTAGATAAACATGCCTCGTTTTTGCTCAAGTACAAATAATAGGTATAGTGATTTTAAGTAGTTGGGGTTATGTTGGTCATTTGATTCATTGACTAGGGCATCGAGTTTCTCTCGTTCTTCTCTCTACCATCTGGTCCCTTGTTTACACTGCGTGTTGCAACCTCCTTCTTCACCAATACTGCAACCTGCTGACCAGTCAGCAATAGTGACAAGGTTAATAACTTAATATTTTCATTTTTCATTTTGTTCTCTTATTCATTTTATCTTCTTCCCCTCTCCCTCTCCACTCATGCTGCCGTAAGTGGACTGGGACATTGAGCAACTGGTGGGTGCTGGTTATTGGCTGCCAGCGAGTGCTGGTCGCCAGCAGCATATTGCTGCGTGCAGCAGAATAGTCCTACACAAATGCTAAGGTATCCTGCAGCGTTCGCTGCTCTTTGCATAGGCGCCTATGTGACCGCTTCTCGTTTCTTAACTGATTTAAGAACATTAGGTACTTGTATGGCATGATCGCACATCAAAATCAGTTGCCAGCAATAGCATCAACCTGCAACCAATTAGATTATATTATAAAAGTATGAACTGCGCAGGAACTAGGGAATGAAACACCTGCTCTTCTATATGTAACCTATGTTGCACAGACATGGATGCGACAGGACAGGGTAAGGAACACAGACACAATTGGTGTGTATTTTGGAGTGTCTGAGGTGTTTGAATCATGTCCGACACGACAAGGCCCAAATTTTGGAGTGTCCATGCTTCCTAATATGTAAATTACCCTCTAAATGCAAGTATCGATAAAGCAAGACAATAAATCAAGCCCAATTACAAATCTAAATTATTTATAAATGAAGATATACAAGTTATAAAACTTAGTTGCAACAACAATAAACTTCAGTAACACAAGTATAGTTCAACCATTCAAAAGACACTGTTAAGACCATTAGTGAATCGTGTTGTCAAAACATATAGATGGCAGACAGTAAACTGGGAAAAGCATTCCTTGTAAAACAGCAGCTATTAGCAACCTGCGTACTTGTCTTCTTCATATGTGAAATGTTAGAACCATGTCAAAATGAATAAGATAGCAACAACAGGAACAAAAACAGCAGAATAGCCCATAAAGCATAAGTAAAAAGGTCAATATTCTGAGTAAAATAAGATCAGAAAGTTATCTCATAATTATATCATGTCTTGTGGCCATTTGAGTTCATTAGCAATGTGCTTCTAGTAGGTAGACCAATTAAAATTATGGCATTCCTGGGAACAAGAAAATCAAACCTGATCCGGGATCATATCAAGGATAGGAAGACTGTTCGATGAATGTAACCATGATGATGATTTGTTAGCCACATTCAGCTGCAGAGCTAGTCCTCCGTCATCATCACTAATGATGTCACCAGCAGCGGCGTCCTCGCATACGGAATTACTGCTATGGAAACAATTATGTACCTCATTACCAACGTCATCAAATTCCTCAAAAATGGATTTGTTCAAATCACCAGGGAACATGCAATCTGTTGTAGTTTCAATTCCACAAGTCTGTTCCCGGGAGAAACTATGAATGAAATAACTGGCATTGAGATCATTATGCACAGTGCCCATTGCATCAGTATCTTTACTAGTCAACATGTGACTTCCATTGTCACCTTTTACATTGGCCTTTGCATCAATTTCACCATGTTCTTCCACCGAAGAAGTAAACATACCATTTGTATAATCTATAACACCATAACTTGAGCCATTACCCGAGAAAGCAATAAAATGATTTTCAACTTCTACCTTATGACCACCATTATAATCCTGAGGCACAGAAATTGCAGCATTCGAAGAAGTATTTGTCAAACCAGACGCAGAAATTGCAGCATTTGAAGAAGTATTTGTCAAACCAGAATTACTAAAATTCGTGTCCTCCACATTGGCGAGAGAGTGTGATAAAGAATGGTAGCATTCATTACCTTCGACACTCATGCAACAGGTATTAACACCAGAATTATAATCCGTCATGTCATAATCTTTGCTCTGGCCATCCACAAAGTCGCTTTTGCTAATTGAAGTTCCAATATTCTCGCCATTGCTAGTATTGACAATGTCCTCAGATTTATGGTCATTTGTGACAAGACCACTAATGCTATTACCAAGTTTTGCTTGTCGATAAAGGGAGAACACTTTCTGTCACAGTCTCACAGGACGCAGTATCCATATTTGAAACAGCAGGAGCTATGACATCAATACACACATTCGGATCTAAACGTTGAACAATGCTTTCTCCAGCAACTGCAGACTCACTCATCAATTCATGGTCATTCAGGAAATCGACAGATTTGCTTGTTGAAGTTTCCTGAGTAACAATGGCTGAGGAATCTCGTGCACTGTCCTGCATTCACGACAAAGGGAACTGTGGCATCCCTACATGAAGGAGATTTTACATCAGTAGCCTCAGTGAACTCTTTAAACTTTTCAGCAAGCGCATCACAATCTTCAATTGGGTTGTCAACAACTTTGCCAGTGAAATCTTTCAAATCTGTGACAGATGGAATCGTGACATCCCTGTGTGAGGGAGAATTTACACCTGTAACATCATTAGCCTCAGTGAACTCCTTAAACTTGTCACCATTCATATCACAATCTTTAAGGGAATTTTCAACAACTCTGCCAGTAGTAGACAAAGATTCAGTAATTTCAGGTTCATCAAGCATTGGATCATGTTCGGTTTCGTTTCTCCATTACAGATCTACAGTGTGATGAATCAACATGTACTTCACCAACTGATTTGGCAGTACAAGTTCCTTCCTTACTATTTGCTGGCATATTTGTCTCAGGAGGAACATATGGAACTAAAGCCCAGCAGGACGAGCTATTGCCTGTCCCTGTAGTAATGGCATGAAATGGTGTTCCCCCATGCAAACTTTGGTGTCTCACATGTGCACCAATATGCCCACTGTAACGATGTCTCTCACTAAACGTTTTGTGGCAGAACTGGCATTCATATGTTCCATTCTTTATTATAACATCTCCAAGAAACGTACCAAGTTTACGTCTCTTTGCACTCCTCCCATGAGATGTCATCATATGGTGGATCTGTTCATCCTTATCGCCAAATATCATCTTGCACTTGCGACATTCTAACATGTTTTCCAGCTCAGCTTTTCCTTGCTTCCCAACCCTGTCTAGCATACCGTGTTTCTCACATTCAGCAGAATTGTAGGAAATAGGTGTAACTAATGCACACTTGGACAATTCTTCACCGATACCATCTTGATGGATAAGTCCTGGAACCTGTTGCATATCCCATATGTTAACAAAACAAGTTCTATATTAGATATAAAATAAAGGATATATATTTAACTTACGCATTCAGAGGTCAATTTATCAGCCCGGGGAGCACTCTCATCATATTGACAATAAATTGGTTGGGCATCTTGACCACCAGTAAGAGAAAGGATGTACGAAGAGACCTCTTTGCAAGACATAAATTGTTTTCCACTTGGGCTGGGACAATTTGATGGGCAAATACAGGGCACATGAGTAACACAAGGATCTATAAAACACAATACTTAATGCAATGTTGTAAAAGTATTCACATCAAAACAGTGTCTGTGAAGCAAGCTTTTTAAGCCAACGCTTCAAATGGTTTTATCTACTGCCATTTGAAAATTGAGTACAACAGGTTGATAGTGACGACAGAAATAGTGATGTAAATTATATTCTCAGAAAAATAGCGATATAAATTTTGCAACACAAATAGTAAAGCCATAGCTAAAGTATCAGGAAAACATACCTAAAGTAGCTTCGGCAATTCAAGTAGATCCCTTCCTGCCTCTTCAACCCAAGTAAAACTTTCCACCCTCTAGGAAGCTCGTCGCCAAATATGCCCGCGTCCACAATCTTCCTCTTCTTTCTACTGCTCCCCCACTGCCCCTCTAGCCCTCTCATATAGCCTAACAACTGCTCCTCCGTCCTCAGCTCCTCTGTTCTCCTCCTAATTTCCTCTCTGAACAAATCCCCCTTCTCAGCCAATCGAACCAAATCAACAGCCTCCCCTTTCGCATTCCTCACCTCGCGATCCTTCATCTCCACGAACACCGGTGGTGCCCTTTCCTCAACTTCATGAACTTTCTTGAATGACTTTTGGAGATACTTTCTCTTGATTCGAGAAAATTCGAGTAGGAGCTGATGTGGAGGTTTTCCTTGCTGAGGCCGTCAGGCGTAGTGTCGTTCATAGCGGCAATGGAGGAAGGTGGGAAAGGCACCAAGGAAGGGTTGAGGAAGGCAGATGCTTCATGTTGACCAGGAATGGGCTGTCTTACAACATGGTTGCCAATAACAGAGAGAATGTATGAAGAAACCTCTTTGCAAGTCATAAATTGTCTTCCGGTAGGGCTGAGACAGTTAAATAGGCAAACACAGCAACATATGAGTAAAAAAAACATATATCAAATACAATATTTAAATGTAGCAACTGTAAGAAGTAAGTACTGGATGACTGTTTCCTGCCTACAAGATTGCACAGCATAGTTCAAGCGAACTATATAGAGATGAATAATCATTGTGAAACTTACGAATTTGAAATTGTAGTCCACTACAATGCATACCACTTGGAACAAAAGGTATATATCATCCCGTTACAGGACATAAGTGTGTACAAAGTTACGAGCACGAGAAGAGTTAAGCATATATCAACACTTTTTTGCCTACCGTGAAGAAGCAAGAAATAGAGGACACAATTTTAAGGCAACAACACAGAATTAGCAAAGGATTATGAGCTCAATAGGAAACTAAAGACATGGATGCCTTTTTATGTGTCATTTTGGAGTTTTTGTTAAAAGATAATAACAAGAACGAATATAAAAGCTTGATGTTTATAAAACCATTAGCGGCATGTCAGTTCACTCATATTAAAATGGGAAAAAAACTTAAGTACATCCGGCCTACTTCATCTACTATAATAGGAAAAGCTGCTAATTTAGTTAGCATCCTTGACAAGTCCATAAAAAACAGATGATGATTTCTTTTCTGTAAATATGAAATGGCTTTCAATTAGGTAACTGATGAATGTGTGCCAGGAGAAGGATGCCAAATTTTGGAAGTTATAAAAGTGGAACATATAGCATACTTGTTGCTTTACCGAGAAAAACCCGCACCTGCCATCCAAGAAATTTGTGGCAGTTACTTATTTTTCAAACTTAACAAATGTCTTGCTCCTGCTCATGATAGTCTACAACTTGTCTCTCATTGACGAAAGCAAATGTATACGAACCCCGCCAGCCCTTGCTCTATACTTCCACACAAATCTAGGTAAACCTTACCAATGTAGTCAAAGGTGAAAGATGCATTCAAGGCGCTACAATCACTGTATGCTCGAGGTAAAAGAAAAACGCTCGTCTGAATGTAGCAAGTCACCATTCAGCATTTAAAAAGCCTGTAAGGCGCACGCCTGAGGCCTCAGGCTCACTGTTGCACCTCGTTTTTTGTGAGGCGATGCTCATTCACCTAGGCACACCTGACACCCATCTCTATGCCTCACCAGCACTTTTGAGGCATACCTAATGCACGAGGCTCATTAACCTAGTATTTTTTTCTTGTTTATTTTATTTGTTCTTTTCCATAATAGATATGTTTTAATACTTTAATGTTTTAAATATAATTCAACTAATCGTTCTATTATAATTAATAATTTTTTATCAGGAGTATTGATGTTACAAAGTCAATCAAGAAAATATCATGGTCTAAAATATTGTCACCAAGTGATCCTAAGGATGCATGAAGTCGGTCAACTAAGTTTTTTATTCTAATTAATAGGTTTTGTATTAAAGGATGGTAACGATGATGATAAAGGTTACAATTCAGTTGGTAGTATTGGTTATGCAGATGATAACATAAATGGTGATTATTTTTAGGGGTTTTACAATTTCCTGTTAGTATATACTCTGAAAGTTTCTGTCGATTGATTTTATGATTTTATGGTTAAATGTTAGTTGTGATCTTTATGATTTTATGTATCACGCAGTTACTATTTTAATGGTGTTATGAACTGATTCAATATAATATGAGTTCTATTATTTGAAACTATATTATTTTAAAATTCTAAAAGTGTGGGCCTCATTTTGTCGAAGTCTATGCCTAGGCTCCAAGCCTCCAAAGAAACGCATTTCACCTTTAAGATACTACATCATACACGCACACATTAGAAGTAAGAAAATTCATAGTTATATACAATAACACATTGATTTAAGAAGCTTTCATCAAAATAGACCCCAAAAGATTGGCTCCCATTGCCCATTGATCTACAATTATTTTCATAAGCTAAACCTTAAAGGCATCATGACACTAGCTCTAACCTGTTCTATAAACCCCACCATATTGATCATCTTGCACATATCTTCTTCAATATCTTCTGAATTAGCCTCTTTTTTTAAAGTGTTGTTGTGAACTTGAATCCATTAATTTTGATCTAGCTTGTAACCTAGTCATTTTCCTTCCTCCAACCACCTACGCATGCTACTGCACTTGTAACCTAGCCATTCAACTCAGTCGATTTAGTTCACCTTAATAGCCAAAAGATGTGCACCTTTCCATTTAGGCACCTCAAAAAGGCAATTTGGCCGAAGAGTTATGAGGAACCATGCCACATTTGAGTCAAGGGGACAGCCTTTACAACTTTTAACCTTGCTACGATTTCTGGTCATGGACCTTGGGTGTCTAACATGGAAAATTCCAACTTCAGACACGAGGACATTGCTATATATTTTGTAATGTACTGTATGTACATAGATTTAACATGAAAATTTTATATGTGGTGACTTTGTGTTTGTTAACGATAAATAGTAGGAAATGAATTCATACAACAAGAAAGCCTTTATCCCAAACTTTTGGGGTCAGCAAGCAAATTGATTAATAAAATAACATATTTCATTGGTATCTCACTCTTCATATTATGCATGTTTATAAGAAAAATGTGGACAAGCTTGAATTTGTATATACAATGGACACAAATGGCATCGATGGGAACATGTCATAACGTACATAGATAGAAGCAACAATTGGAAGATGTGTCTTATAAATCATAGAGTATTACCTAACCTTTCAAACTAGTACTTAGGTGAGTAGAAATTGAATTTCCCTATAAGAAACAGCTCAAAGCCTGGTTCTAATTTGGCTCCTTCACCTCCATTCAAATTTTCGAATAGGCTCAAAACGTGTAGATGACCCTCAATTTCCCATCCAATGCTATATAATTCTAACTTATTTTTGGAAGGTCCTAACATCTTATCCTAATCAAATATTTTACCAAATCCAGAGCAAGCAAATTTGCGTACTTTCCATCACATGATGGCTTTAGATGATATGTAGCACACCCCCTCAACCTAAAATTCGTCGTGTACTTGTGTCCATCAAAGCCTTGATAAAACAGGTGTGTTTGTGTCCGATACTTGTCTAGACCTCTGTTGTTAATCCCATATGATACAAAGGGGTTTTGATACGAATCGGATAGGTCTATCAGGTGAGATAATAAATTGTAAAATAGGTTTTTGTATCATGGCCTACGACATGTCCAATATGAAACAATATGTATTCACTGTTTTTCTTTCAATTTTTGTAACGTTTGTGCTTTCTTGTCAGATTAGTAATTTACTGGACTCTTTTCTTTCTGTTCTGTTCTGTTCTGTTTTTCTCTTTTCTTTTGGTTGTTCCATTGACCAGCTGTTTTTAGTATGGATGTTATAGTATTCGATAGATAAATTTATGGATGTTAAGAACTTACGATGGTTTCTTAACTTGTGTTGTTTTAGTTTCACCTTTTGTTGTTAACTTTATAATAGTCTTCATTTACATGCTTAATAATACTTTTCATTGTTGCCCATTCTTCAATTTATCCTTATATGTGTTATGTTAATTTTCAAGCAAATTTATGCACGATATGTATCACAATTTGACAACACATCAGTTTAAAAACATAAGAAATTTACCATTTTCGTGAAGGGATATGCTAAGTACTCCCGAAGGCACATGTTTAGCTATCGCTAAAGATGGCTTAGAATTTGGTTACAATCAACCATACTAAATGATACTTTTTGCATATTGTTTACATGCTTCCCTAATAAATAGATATTAGTATGACCAAAAAACAATTATTCTCAATAATAGGAAAATATCTAAGAAAAACTAAAAATATTGAAAATGTGTGTGTGTGTGTGTGGTCAGGAGATAGATTCCCGGTGGAAGCGTCGACAAAATTATCATTTTCAAATATATATATATATATATAATATATATATAATATATATATAATTTGAGTCCCTACAAAAATTATAGACAAATATTATCATTTTGTAACAAATTTGACAATTATGGAATTTTCTTTATATCAAATTTCTCGTCCAGAATAAAATTGAAATTTTGTTACATAACAATGTACTGCAGTCAAAAATATTTAGAAATATATTTCTAAAATGTTATTTAGGGATTAGAAAAATAATAATGTTAGTTTGTTTAAGAATTCTATGTAAAATATTCTGCAAGTTTAGTATTGATTGGGATATAAAACAACTTTTCAATCTCCAAAAGTTACAAAAAGTTAGCTAGTTTTATTTCAAACTGAGACAAGATAAAGGAAAATTTTGGTATTCTACAATTTTTTCGAGGGGGTACAAAAGATTAATAATAAAAAAATATAGCTTTTTACTTGGTCTTCAGCATAATTACCTAGAGCGTGGTACGTCATGAGTCATGGTATGGCTCGGGAATGGGGTACGCTACTTGTTTTTATGTTCGGTATAGATGGCACAAGGTAAGTTGGTTCACCAATTCGGTTTACGGTGCTCTTTTAAAATCATAATTGGGACCATACTAGTTACTTGTTCAAAATTGGCATGATAATTGCATCATATAATGAAGAAAAATAGGAAAGTTCAGACTCATTACTTTACTTCATTCAATAAGATCTAAAACTTGACTTTTCTTAGAGCATCATTAGTAAGGCCCATCACACATTCTAGATTCTAGATTCAAAATGTAGGAGCTCATTTTGTAGAATAGTAAGTCCATCCCTAGTTACAATTTATAGATTTTGGATCCCATCCCACCCATGGGAGCTATAGTTGAGCCTCCCAATTTCTACATTATAGATTGTAGGAACTCATTTCGTAGAATAGTAAGTCCTAATTGGAGCCCAAGTTTCTAGATTTTAGATTTTATATTATTTTTTCCTACATTAATTTTTGACTACACAATTTTTGGGACCGGAGCTCACTTTATAATTTCCTACTATTCTCATACAAACCCAACCCATTCTACATTTACCTTTTTTTTCGAAATTTTGGGCTCCAAATTGCATTGGAAAGTCTCAACTCTTAGTCATATATCAATTTAGAACAACATTCCAAATAAAATTATAAATGACACTCATTATCCCATCATTAATAGTTGCTTTTAAACTTGATAATTTTTAATCCCATTAAACTCTTTTCTATATTTTTTGTATGCTTCCCCGACAAATATGCATTCTTACTGCTTGAGTTGCCCACATGCTTCAGACCATAGTTATCCGGTACCTAAACCCCCATCAAACCCGTTCCGGGTACGAGCATTCTGGTTCGGGATACATTTTCGATGTCGATTATTATGGTACTCAATCTGGATCGCTAAATTTGGTGATATGAATCAATCATTGAAATATCACTATAAATTTGCTTTTGCAAGAGATTCTTCCAATGCAAAGAAAGTTGGAAAAAACTTGAGATTATTGTCAATTGGGGTTCCATAGCTACCCATTTCTTATGAATTTTGACTTTGTAGTTCGTACAGTTGCTCTTTCATGAGTCACCACTTTATTTTGCAAGTTGCTTATGCAAAGAAGACAATGAGCTTATGAGATTTTGTGATACTTATTCTTTCGTATGAAGGTTCTATATCGTTTGCCATTTTCTTTTGTTTTAATATTTTTTTTACATATTTTTGTTCAGCTCAGTTGTATTTCGGTATTTTTCTTATGTTTTATACAAGGTTGCCTGCATATGACACAATTATTGAGTCAAGTTTTAAACAAGTAACTAGCATCAACCCAATTAGAATTTTAAAGTGCACCACGAATCAAAGTGGCAAACAAATTGATCATACCCCGTCTCTACCGAAAATAAAGATAATTAGTGTACCTCATTACTGAAACAGTACCATAACCCAAGAAACAACAACACATTCCAATTAACTATGGCGAGTGCCCTCAAGACAATCGTTAGCAAAACCCTTTCATGCAAAATATTCACAAAATGAAGAGTATCACGCTCCTTTTCAACAAATACTATAAGAAATTTATCATAATTTTCCATTTTTGTACTTATTTTCTTAATAAGCATAAATCCAACTGTCTTATATGAACTTTCATGTTAGAAAAAATGTACTTTATGCACAAATAGTAATGTACATTTTGCAATTGAGGGAGAGAAACAAACCTAACATATCTTCGGCAATTCAGGTATACGATCCCTTCCTTCCTCTTCAACCCAAGTAAAACCTTCCACCCTTTGGGCAGCTCGTCTGCAAATATGCTCGCATCCACAATCTTCCTCTTCTTTCTAGTGCTTCCCCACTGCCCATCAAGCCCTTTCATGTAGCCTAAGACCTGCTCCTCTGTCCTCAGCTCCTCTGTCCTCCTTCTAATTTCCTCCCCAAACAAATCCCCCTTCTCCGCCAACCTGACCAAATTAATAACCTCCCCTTTCCCATTCCGTAACTCTCGATCCCCCATTTCCACCAACATTGATGCCCTCTCCTTAACTTCCTCAACCTTCTTTGAATGGCTTCCGGTAATAGTTTCTCTCGATTCGAAAAGCTGGTGAGGATAGGAGCGGATGTCAAGGTTTTCCTTGCGACTGATACTGTCGCACATAGTGTCGTTCACAGCAGCACCAGAGGAAGGCTGCAGAGGGACCAAGGAGGGGTTGTGGAGGGCAGATGCTTCATGTTGACCAGAAATTGGCTGCCTTACATCTTCGTGGCCAATAAGAGAGAGAATGTATGAAGAAACCTCTTTGCAAGTCATAAATTGTTTTCCAGTAGGGCTGAGACAGTTATATAGGCAAACACGTGAACATACGAGTAAAAACAAACATATATCAAATACAATATTTATATCAGATACAATATTAAATGAAACAATAGTAAAAAAAAAGCACTCTCAAACTGTTTCTTGCCTACAAGATTGTACTGCACAGTTCAACCAAACTATATACAGATGGAATAATCATTGTGAAATTTAGGAATTTGGCATTAAAGTAGTCTGCAACAATTCATACCACTGTGTAACAAAAATATACCACGGCGTTCCAGGACATCAATGTATATAAAACTAAGACCACAAGAAGAGTTAAGAATATGTCAAAATATTGTGCCTTCCCTAAAGAAACAAGAAGAGGAACTAAACATATTAAGGCAACAAGACAGAATTATTAAATGATTTTGAGCTCAATAGGAAACTTGAGAATAGTTGCCTGCTTATGTGTATTTTGGGTTTTTTTGACTTTTAATTGATTAAATTAGAAGGATATGAATAGTTGCCTGCTTATGTGTATTTTGGGTTTTTTTGACTTTTAATTGATTAAATTAGAAGGATATTAACAAGACCAAGTATAAAAGCTTGATTGTCCATACAAACATGTTAGTGGCATTTATGCTCACTTATATTAAAAAAGAAAGCAATTTATGCTTCAGCCAAATTATGCTGGAAGATTTACATTTTATAAATATATATGGCCTACTTTGTCTACTATAACTGGCAAGCTGTTAACTTTAGGGAACATCCTTAACAAGTCCATAAAAGAAGCAGATGATAATTTCTTTTATGCCGTGTTTGGTAGGAAGGATGGAAAAGTGGAAGGAAGGAAAATCAGAAAGATTTATTTTCCATCCATATGGAAAGGAAAGACTATTTCCTTCTTTTGTGTTTGGTAGGATGGAAGGAAAATGGAAGTGATATTTTTCTTTGTTTGGGGTGGAAAGAAAAGTGGAAGGAAGGAAAATAAAAAATATAGACTTTACCAATTATATCCTCAACTAACAACATTTATTTACCATTTGACTTTATTTAACTACTTTAAAATATATAATTTCTATAGGGTATAATTGTAAATTAAGATGGGTATGCACTTTTCCTTCCACTTTTTCTCCCACTTTTGGGATGATTGATTTTCTTAGGTTATGAGGGAAAACCAATCCCTCCACTTTTCCTTCCATCCACTTTTCTCCTCATACCAAACAAGGAAAAATGTTTCTTTCCTCCCACTTTTCCCTCATATATATTCTTTCTTCCCACTTTTCCCTCCTACCAAACACACCCTTATATAAACATCAAACGGCTTTCAGTTAGTAACTGATGAATGCATGACAGAAGAAGGATGCTAGGTCTTAGAAGTTAGAATATTACCAAGGAAAAGTACTACACCTGCCACACAAGAAATTTGTGTCAATTAATTTCTTTAAATTTACAATTAATCTTGCTCCTGTTCACAATACTCCCATTGACGAATGCAAAATGTCTGACCCGCCTCACCTCAACCCTTGCCCTATACTTCCCCACAAGTTTGGTGAGATGAACCTTACTACGATGATTTCTGGACATGGGCCTCGGGAGTATAGCATGCTTTTCCAAATCCAGACATGAGGACATGGCTATCAATATTAATGTACATCTCTTATAGTGTGCATATAGTTAATGTGAATCTTTATATAGGTTGACGAGAACTAGTGGCCAATTGATTGATATTAATATTATATTTATTAGGGCATATGCTGCATATCACTCTTCATATTATCCATATTAATGGTGAAGTTTGAATTTGTCTACAAAAGTACCAGAAATAGATAACATTGATGGATACACATAGACGACATTAATGCATTCACATAGACGGAGCTACATTATGGCTTGAGGGGACGATCCCGCCACCCCTCCTGACCACTCATTCCTGGTTCCGTCCATGCGGATTCATGTCATATCGAAGATAGAGGGGTAACTAGGTGAAGTACCTTATAAAGCAAAGAATATTACTTAAGACCTAATTCTAACTATCAGCTATAGTGAGTGGATTTGCTACAGCCAAATCTCAAAGCCTAGCTCTAAATTAGCTCTTTCACCAGCCATTCAAACTTCTTAATAGGCTCAAAACATCCACAACCATGACCTTAATGTTGCATAATTATAACTTCTTTTCTTGGATCGTTTCCTAATTAAATATTCTTCAGTCTCCAGCCCAAGCAAATCCACGTAATTTCCATCACTCCGTGACAGTTCTAGTCTTCTAGATGATATGTCGGCACTTTTCCCAACAGAAATTTGCCATGTGGTAGTGTCCATCCATGGCTAACAAAAATACATCTGTTTATATTTGTTTGCCACTTGTTTAAACACACAAGAAATTGACCATTTTTATGAAGGGATTTGCTAAGTACTGCGGAGTACACGTTTAGCTTAAAAGATGCGGTTTGATCAATAGAATTCGAAGAGAAGGGGCATCCATAGTAGAAGGAAGAGGACAAGGAAGTGACATATCAGATCTTGCCATGCCAGGAGTTGAAGAAGGAGCGGCTTTGAGAGAAGGGTCTTAGAGAGGTAGCACGAATACAAGCTCTTTTCTCGATCAAACTTGCGTTCCTCAGCTTCAAAATGGCTGCGCTAATAGCAACTCTTAGTTGCTTGATCTTTCTTTCAAAACCTTGCGCGCTCAAGACGGTGATTCTTTGCTTGTTACTTCAAAACTACAGGGCTAAGGCTTCGAGGTAAGTGAAAAACGAAAGGTCTTGAAGAGCCTCCGGCCTTCGTCTATCGTATGTATCACTTGGCTTCGTCCCGAACGAAGGAGGCATTCCTAAGGGCGCGTGCGGGTTACACTCAATCCCCTTAAATGCTCTCTCTTGTATATTGTTTGCATGCTTCCCTAATAAATAGATACTAAAACTACTGAAAAGTGCCGACCCTAGAATTTTGGGATAAAGGCTTTGTTGTTGTTGTACTCCTCAATAGCATTTTGATATTTTTAAACATTATTTAGAGACCAAACTATAATATTTAAAATTGTATGTAAAATAATCAGTAAGTTTATTATATAGCTTGGAATGTAAAAGAAATTCAATCTCCAAAAGTTATAAAAATTTGCAAGTTTTATTTGAACGAGACAAGGAAAAGGAAAGTTTTTATTACATACAACATTTGTTTTCCGAGACCTGGTATTAAGCAGACTTGATCTGTTATCTTTTGTCTGCTTTTCGTGAAAAAAAAAAAATTTAAAGGGAAAGGGGAGGATTTCTGCAAACATCAAGGAGCTGAGGCAACCATTCAAGCAAATGATATTGAGCATGTTTCCCATCTCTTCTTGAGAAACAAGTTGGGTATTTCTTAGCAAAATGGTGTTCAATTTCATATGTGGCAATTCCGCGAAGATCTCTTTGTTAGTTGGGGAAGAATCGGCACAAATCAGATTTTTTGGATTAGGAAGTAACAATATCTATTTATTAGGGAAATGCAAACAATATAAAAAAACTCTTTATTGGGATTAAAAGTTACCAATACTAAAAACTACTACTAATGATGGGATAAAGAAGCGCTTGGAGCAAAACCCTTTCATTCAAAATATTCACAAAATGGAGAGTGGTAACATTAAAAGTTTCATCATTATATTTTAGGTTTATGAACGTATTAGGTTTCTTAACATACAAACACAAACTAAATGCCTTATATAAAAGATCATGTTAGGCATAAGTGTGTTAACTGTTAACAAAGACATACTTTTATCATCATGTTTTACTCCAGTCCGAAACTTTTTCTTTGACTGAGGTTTTGCCAGAGGTTGAACAGGATCTGATTAAAAAAAAAACTTTTCCAACCCATATAATATATAATCAACACATACTCAAAGAGATCACTAGAAATGTTGCATCAGTAGACAAATGAAAAATAACATGTTCTAAAAGTAGCCCGCCAAAATAGTTGTTTATTAACAGTGTTCTAAATGGCGCCCGCCTAGGCCGCCTAGGCAGCGCCTAGGCGGTAGGCGGTCCCTCTCCGCACCGCTTTGCTGTAGGCGGTGGAGTAGGCGGCCAATGGAGGTTGGCGGCATAGGCGGAGGTGAGGCAGCGTAGGCGAGCGCCTAGGCGGATAAATACTTTACAAAATATTTTGGCCAAAAAGGTTTTTTTTAACATTATGGGCCTAACAACACTAAAACTTTATAAATTTTCATTCTATAACTTAGTTATGCATGGAACACCCTTAAAATATGCATATTATGCAAAAGACAGTGGTAAAATAGTAAAAAATGTTCAAAATGTATCAACCGTCTAGGCGGCGCCTAGGCACCGCCTAGGTGGCCTAGGCGGTAGGCGGACTCTCTCCGCCGCGCACCCGCCTACCGCCGGTTATAACCTTGACCAAGCTAAACGATGCTTCACATGATTTATCTAATGCTATTTGAGAATCAAATACAACAGGTAATAATAATTATAATAACATAAATAATGATTTACTTTTTGCAATATAATGTAAAATTTGTAAGAGGGGGGGGGGGGGGGGGGGGAGAGAGAGAGAGAGAGAGCGAGAGAGAAAGAACCAAACCTAACGTAACTTCGGCAATTCAAGTACACTATCCCTTCCTTCCTTTTCAACCCAAGTAAAACCTTCCATCCCTTGGGCAGCTCGTCCCCAAATATGCCCGCGTCCACAATCTTCCTCTTCTTCCTCGAGCTCCCCCACTGCCCCTCAAGCCCTTTCATGTAGCCTAAGACCTGCTCCTCCGTCCTCAGCTCCTCGGTCCTCCTTTTAATTTCCTCCCCGAATAAATCCTCCTTTTGGGCCAACCTAAACAAGTTGATAACCTCCCCTTTCCCATTCCTCACCTCCCGATCCCCCACCTCCACCAGTGCTAATGCCCTCTCCTTGACTTCATCAACTTTCTTTGAGTGGCTTTCGTTGATTTTTTTCCTCGATTCAGAGAGCTGGTGTGGATAGGAGGAGATATGGAGGTTCTCCCTGCGACCCGGATCATCATGTACAATGTTACTGACAACGGTCCCAGAGGAAGGTGGCATGGGCACCAAGGACGGGATGAGAGCAGATTCTTCAGGAATTGGTTGTCTTACATCTTGCTTCCCCAAAAGAGAGAGAATGTATGAGGAAACCTCTTTGCAAGACATAAATTGCCTTCCGTTAGGGCTGAGACAGTTATATAAGCAAATACGGGAACATATGAGTAAAGACAAACATCTATCAAATACGACATTTAAATGCAATAAATAGTAAAAAAAAATAGTATTGTTTGACTGTTTCTTGCCTACGAGATTGCACTGCACAGTTTAACCCAATGATATAAAGATGGAACAACCATTGTGAAATTTAAGATACTGGAAATAAAGTAGGGGCCAGAACAAGTCATACCATTTGGAATACAATATATACCATCCTGTTTCCAGGGTACCAAAGTGTATAAAATACAGAGCACAGGAAGAAGAGTTAAGGGCACATCATCAGTTCTTTGTCTACTCTAATGAAATAATAATAATAAACGACACTAACACTTTAGACAACAAAATAGAGTAGGTAAAGGATTACAAAACAGAGTAGGTAAAGGATTATGAGCTCAATAGGAAACTCAAGACATGGCTGCTTTCTTATGCGACTTTTTGGAATTTTGGGGTTTTTGATTGACTAAATTTGCAGGATACTAACCAAGAGGGGAAAAAAAAGTTGACCTAAAAGAAAATGTCACAGGCGTTTAAGTTCACTCATAAAAATGGAAAGAAACTTGTGCTTTAACTGAATTGTAATGAAAATATTTACTCTAGTAGGTCAGGTCCATAAGAAATGATGATTTCAATTCTACAAATATTAAATGGCTTTTAACTAGGTAACTGGTAAATACATGACAGAACAAGGATTACGAGTCTTACAAGTTATGGGTATAATACATTTCAGAAGAAGGCCGTGCAGTGTCGGACGCATATCGGACACGTATCGAACACCTCAAACTAGGCCATTTCCATGTCGGACGTTTATGAAGTGTTTAAAAAACTGCCTGGTAAGTTATTTGAGGCACTTGTTTTGGTCGGCTCAAACCCCCTACCCCCAAAAAAAACGGTCTAGTGTAATTATGGGTGTCTTTATAAACACTCCAAATTGGTGGGGTTTGAAGGTTTTTATTATTTTCTTCCATTTATACCCTCATCAAAAGAACATAATTACAACTACTATTTAAAATATTCTAATACCCTCTCTTTTTCCCCGTCTTTGCTTTGCTCGTTTGCGATACTCCTTCCTCCAACCAGTGGTAATAAATTCCTACTCCTATAACATCAAATTGAGAGTGACAATACTTTCTTGTTGACTGACAATGGGCAGTGATATAATCTTGCTTTGGGAGGACTTATGTTCATATATAGACATCTTGCTTTGGGAGGACTTATGTTCATATATAGACATATAGCAATTTTATTCTTTTAAAAAACTTTCTGAACCACTTGCTAATGAATTACCAAACATGGGTTGGACTGGTTTAAAAATCGCTACTTAAAACCACCTAAAATCGTACCGCTCATAACCTGTACTTTAAAAACACCTCACAACCGCTGCCCCCTAACAATTGCCAAGCAGATACAAAAGTCGGTGTCGTGTCGTATCATTGTGGCATGGGGTAAGTATAGCGTCACGGTCATATACATGTAAGATACATAGCAAAACCTACTTTAAAAAAAGTCTCTAAAGTTTCTATATAACAACTGCCCATCTAAGTATCTCCGGCAGTCCAAAGACGGAGACGGAGAAACCAAACCTGACGTATCTCCGGCAGTCCAAGAACACTGACCCATCCTTCCTCTTCGCCCACAGGAGGAGCTTCCATCCCCTGGGAAGCTCATCGCCAAAGACCGCGGCATCGACGGTCTTCCTCCTCCTCCTGCGGCTCCCCCACTCCCCGTCCAGCCCGGCCATGTACCCTAGGATCTGCTCCGCCGTGGTCAGCCCCTGCGTCCTCCTCCTCATCTCCTCCCCGTACAGATCGCCCTTCTCCGCCAGCGCCGCCAGATCGACGACCTCCCCCTTCGCATTCCTAATCTCCCGGTCCCTGTCCTCCGCTGCAGTGACGATCGCCGCCAGCGCATTGTCGTTGATTGCGGGCTCGGGCTTCTCGCCGAAGAGGCGGCGGAGGTGGGAGACGATGCGGACGTTGTCTTCGGAGGAGGGGTCGGAGGGGGGAGGGGGCGGGGGTGGGACGGGGGTGGGGTGGAGGCGGGGGCGGCCGCGGCGGCGGGGGAGGGGGTGGGGGTCGGCGGAGGTGGGGGAGAGTGGGTGGCGGGCGTAGGTCTGCTTGCGGCTGCCGGCGGACTCGTTGAAGACGGAGCGGTCAATCGTGGGGACGACGTCGGAGAGCTGGCGGAGGTCGAAGGAGTTGGGGGAGGAGGAGGCGAGAGAGAGTAGGTCGGACTGGGAGAGGAGCCGGACGTCAATCACCGGAAAGGCGTCGGTCGCCATTGCTGGAGAAAGAGAGAGAGAGAGGTGTGAGACTGTGATGAAGAGCGTTACGAGGTCAGAAGTAGGTTTAGGTTTTTAAAGTTGCACTGGCGTTCCGTCCGAGGATTTATTAATAGCTGATGGCAAACGTTAAAATGGTACTTTTATGAACGTTTGCCGTTTGACGTTTGCTGTTTGCCGTTAGTTTTTAACAAGTGACGACGTCAAATATTGAAACAAAATAGTGTTCCACTCGGTATTTTGGACAACAATGTTAACGACAATCTATTTCAAACGTGAAGACGGAGCAAAGAATCTATTTAATACGAATGGAAGATAGTATTCTCATCCCATTTAATATATGGATGGAAATATAAATTTCATTTTCAAAAAAAAAAATTAAGGAAATATAATATTTCCTTCTTTATTTCAACCTTTGGGATGAGTTGAACCAAAATTTTCAAGGAATAGCTTGTTTGCATTGCCATTTCGCCAGAGCATTTATTGGGAGCCTAATCACAATTGTTAAATTATGGTTCTCAAAAGTGTTTTATGTTTGTACTGTTTATCTACTTTCTTTTCTTTTCTTTTTTGTGCGACAAAAATAAAATATATTAAAAAAACTAAGAGTGTTCATTGTCGATAAAAACGGCAAATGTATTCATTTTAAACAAGAACTAAACTAACGCTAAATATTATGGGTTCATTGTTCCTTTTATTAAGGCCCAACCGATTTAAATCATTTGGAGACTCAAATAGTTGTTTTTCAACCTTGAACAAGAAATATACTAATTAATGGATATTTAATATTGACGAAATATAATGTTCCCCTCATTAATACGGATGGGTATTCTCTTCCATATTTATTAATCAATTTTTTGTAGTAATTTGTGTGAGGTCGTGTTGGGACAGAAAATTCATGAACCACTGGACATTTAATATCGAGTGAATATAATATTCGAGTTTATTTTTGTTCACCCACCAAAACTAGCTGGGATGCTCACCTCCACTAAAAAATGACACGTGACACAAAACCACTTTGATGGGTGAACGAAACCACTTACAGAGTGATTTGTGTGGAACAAAAATGTCGTGTGTCATTTTTTTAGTGGGGATGAACATTCCACTTAGTTTTGGTGGTGAACAAAAATGGACTCTATAATGTTCTCCTTGTTAATAAGGATGGGTATTCCCTTACATATTTCTTGATTGAAAAATTATAGTAACTTGTATGAGGAACATTGGTAGGTATTTCACGTAGGTGCTATTTGGCTCAAGTTTAGAGACTTGGGAATAGATTTTGAGTTTCTTACCCATGTTTGGCATGATTGGAAAATGAAAGAGAATATGGGAGACTTCAATTTTCCACATTTGTGGAAAATTAAAACCTACTGCCCCCTTGAAAATATTTTGCTTTCCTAAGAATATTGGTTCTGTACATTAATTATAAATTTTTAAGTAATAATAACATCATGAAAATGAAACAATATTTATGAAAAACAAAGCAAATTAAGATTCATATTCATGTCTATACCAAATATAGGAATGAAACATTTTTCATGATAAAGGAACGAGAAGTAAAGTTCTAGGAATATAAAATATTCATCCAAATGTATTAGACATGTCAAGTGGGCCGGGCTGGGTCGGCCCGGCACGATTTGGGAGGGCAGAGTCGGGCCTGGACTGAGCTCATAAGGCCCATGCACTGTAACAGACCGTGTCTAAGATGGAATACCTCAGCCCAGTCCGACATGTGGCCCAAGGCATGGTGGGCTTTGGGCCGGGCCGGAATGTGCCTTGGTCGGGCTGGGTCATGGGTCGAGCGGGCTTATTAAGAGGAGAAGGTGAGGCTGCTCGGTTTGAGAAACATAGAGAAGGAGAGACTTTGCAGTGCTGTAAACATGGTCATTGACTCATTCATTGCCAATTTGCCACTTTTAATGTATTGTCCTCTTTTTTTCCTAATAAACCTAATTAAAACTCAGTGCATGCATCATGCATGGGTTGGGTTTGACCGTTTGGGGATGAACCTAATTAAAGCAATTAGCATGCAGCATTTTATTTTATTTTTTAATGACTCATTGCCACTGGAATGTTGCTATGTAGGATACTAAGTCAGTGCATGCACGAGGTTTGACCGTTTGGGGATGATTGGTCAGGCCGGAATAGACCACGGGCCTGGCCGAGCCTATCTTATGGGTCAGTAAGTGTGACCCAGCACAACCCACTATACTACATGATCCTACGAGGATCTCAACCCGACACCACAATGAATCGAATTAATCTTGAACAAGTTCAAAACCAAAACCTAAATTTAACCTCACCTAGTGCACTCGAACATGGTTCATCTGACTCGATCCGGACCGAACTCAACCTTCACCATATGGTCCCTGCTAGCAACTGCATCCAAAACTATCCAAATCTAGCTTGAACCACCAAGATAATTACGCAAGTGCTATAATTTTGAATCCAAACCATATTATTTCCCACCGACCAGAAAAATATTGGTTATATTCCAATAACACAATTGACTATTACACTCGGAAAACTCAAGAAACTGGTACAAAGAACTATTATGCTTATTACTTCACTGAAACTAAACCTAACGGCCGAGATATCCGCAGTATTACAAACAAAATGTATATTCGGGAGAAAGATCATCCATCACAAGTATTCCACATGAGATTTGTAATAAAAATAAAAGATTGCCCACATATAAAACTTTTCTATATATACTGCAGCTTCCGGTTTTATTTGAAAACCTTCTTGACAATCTGAGCTGACTTGATGGCTTTCATATTTGTATCCTTATTGCCGAGCTTTGAAGTGTACTAAATCTACCTATAATCTCGGGGTCGAACTTCGAATAATTACAGTTTCCTGTGGAGACCTTGGGTTCCACAGGTGAAAGAAAGATTTTATATGTCGTAGAACCTTCTTCTTGTCTAGACTCTACTGCATGCTCTATAACTCAAATGTTCCCTTCAGCGAGGGACTTGTGATGGTTGAACTGCTAATATATCCGTTGCAGGCTTCTGGTGTGATTCTATAGTTGTTTCCTGATAAAGGGCTTTTGGCAGAGTAGGAACTTCTCATCGTTGTTACCATCTATCGCAATCATTCTTGTATCCCATTTAAGTCGCGCAGAAACTGATCTGGCTGCTTCTATAAGAGTAGTTGCATCTCGGAGAATTACCCAGCCCTGCATGGATGATGTTAGTTATTAGGTAAAGCCAGCAAGTCACAAGAATACTACAACATAAGTATGAGCAACAAAGTGGGGAAAGTTGTACAAATAACGATTTATTCACAAGTTACTTGGGTGTCTTTTTTAACACCAACATGCAACACAATATTCTAGTGTAACGTTAGTTTTGCCTTACTTGGAATGAAGCAAGTAAACATGTTCAACTTCTTATATTCACTATTTTGAGCTCCATTTTCAGCTTCAACCTTGTTGCTCTATAATTAATCAAATTTTCTACTATCTAGTCAAATGAAAGCTATTCATAAACTGCTTGTTCTTTGATAATTCTTGGGGAATTCTACATAGCATATTCTCAAGATACATACACTTGAGTTGTTTTAGATGCATCTTATATTAGTAGTTGGATCCTCCCATTTATATGTATTTATGTTCTGATTCTTCTGGCATCACCGTTGTTCAACTGTAGTATTTGAATATCGAAGTAACACACACTTATCATTTTTCGTCCACTAAGAATTATACATCAAGGTCTCAAGTACCAAGGTTTATGTTGTTCTACTTAATTATAGTAATAGAACAAAAACTTTTTTTTGGGTAAGAATTACAATTGAATTGAATGGCATAAGAAACATAAAGCTGGGAAGTAGTAAGACAGAAAATTGGGGTCATGACTTTGGGATCATGACTCTAGAGGTATTAGCGTACCTCCGGTCGTAAAATGCGATCTATCTCCACAAATGTATCTAGGGTGGAACACCTGTGCTGCTGATGCATCATTAGGGATAGCAGTCCTTCAGCATGCACCATATCATAAGTTCTTGGAAATGTTGGAAATGCTTCACACCTGATCAAATTGAAAATAATTATATTTAATGAAAGCCTTACATATTCACTAGAGGAGCATACTCGGCACAAGTAAACAAAATAACAAATATTTGGTATAAGAACTGAATATTAAATGCACTATGAGAGAAACATTGATAGTCATGAAACTACAGATCCAGGGGAAATGTTGCATCCTTGGAATATAAGACCCACATCCAGAACAAGGAAATACTATACAACTGGTACCGACTACAAATGAAAAGTTGATTACAGAAGTGTTACACATCAGGAAAAGTATTTAACATCAGCAGAACTTAGCAAATTATGTCGAAATTAAAAAGAACAATCACCACCTTTGTAGATATGATAAGGAAGAATACATGGTAGTATCCAGGCTTAATTTAAGATCGGTACATAAGATAAATTGAAACGTTGTTTTCTATGATTTGATATAGTGGGTTACCCAACAGACATAAACATTCAAACATTTGGTGCAACTTGAAATTGAATATCACTTGCTGCAACTTGAAAACAAAAACTTTACCAGCTAAAACAGCAGGCAGGAATATAAATTGTGCACTGGCAACTCACAAGCTGCCAGGTAAGAGGTTGAACAAGCGCCAACAGTACTCTGATCAACTTTAATTGAAAGGGATACATCTCTATTTACTAATGTGACATCACGTCTAGTCCTTCGATGCCACTCTTGGGGTGTATCTCATTACTTCTACTAAGACAAAGAACAAGCTCATCCTTCTATTTGTTAGTCCCTTGGCGAACAATCGATGGAAAAACACGATTTCAGAAACTATTGTAAAGACAATGTTTCCAGCAACAACACCCTAAAGAAGGTGATGTTGTATTACGAGAATCTAAAAAGATTATTTCGTAATATTTCTCGAAGGCAACAGAACCGTATAACTTCTAAAGAGAAGCGACGGTATTCTCGAAGGCAACAGAGGAAGAAGAAAGCCTGCTGGGGTGAAAGATCACCGGCGCTCAAAGCTATATCCGCTTTACGGACAAGCCTCCAGGAACCAGCAAGTTCGAAGAGAACTTTAGAACGCTGGCCAAAAATGTCGACGACTCCTCGGAATAGCAGCAGCACTTAAGTGCAAAGTGCCATCAAAAAGCCACAATAAGCCTCAAAAGCCCATTAGCCCAAGCCCAAGCCCGAGTCCGAGACCGAGTCCGAGTCCGAGTCCGAGTTCGAGTCCGAGTCCGAGTCCGAGTCCGAGTCCGAGTCCGAGTCCGAGTCGCTAAGCCCCTTCGGGGCTTAGCTCCAATAGATTTAAATCTATTTTCATTTGGCCAAAAGTTGGTTTCTTATTCTCACCTCTATGTAAAATCCTCCCACATGGCACCCTCCATTGGGCCTCAACCCATGTGCATCTCTCTATTCCTTCATAAGTAATATATAGAGATACATATTGGTGTGATTTTCCGATTTGGGACTATCTTTTAACAATAGAGTGTTGTGAACACACAACTCATAGAATAAAACACCAACAATCTCCCACATATCTCTATATATATGAGTTAAGCGTTCCACATAATAACTGTCCATTATGCATTAGGATAGATGTCGCTGACGACTTGAATCTTCCCGCATGGGTTGAACAACAGTATGATACAAGAATGGACTACGCCTTGAATTCTGTACCACAGCTGTAATTTTTCCCACTCACATAATGTAGTCATCTGTGCTTCTGGCTGCACATTAAAGGCCTTGTGCCAGCCTGGATTTCAATGTATGTATTTTGGACGTCTACAAATTTACCCTCAAGAGACGGCCTATTTCTCTTTCCATACATTATAGGTGAGTTCTTTATAAAGAGTCATGGCATGAAGCATTGCGCTCCTTTGCGGTGCTACGCCGCTATGACATGGCTCAACGTCGAGGCTTTACCCCACCTGGGTACCTCATCGTAGTGTCATACTACTGTAACATGAGGTCACAATCCTCTTTGTAGTGCCAAACTACTCAGCATGAAGCCTTGCGCTTCCGTGCGGTGTTACGCCGCTATGACATGGCTTGCAAAGCCGAGGATTTACCCTTTCTGGTACCTCTTCGTGGTGTCATGCCACTGTAACATGAGAATACTGTCCTCTTTGTAGTGCTGTCTACACCTCTTTATGATTATGCAACATTAGACTACCTGCCTATATGCGGTGCTACGCCGCCTGTGACTTGGCTAACAAAGTCGAGGCATTACCCCTACCTGGGAACCTCATGGTGGAGTCACCCCACTGTAGCATGGAGTTGTAACACTCCTTTGTGGTTGTTGCGCCACCATGCTTCCTGTAAAGCATAACAGACCTTCACTCAGTCTGAGAACTCATTAAGGCATTATGCCATCCTTCCCACAGGATCAATTTTCCGTAGAAAATTCATAGTAGACAACAGTGGTTCTGGGTCCGAAACCCTTACATGTTCCGCAGAACAAGTACCCACTGTTAACTAATATTTTTTCAGTCAATAGTCCTCCCTTGAATCAAAAAATTAGATATCTGGTAGATTTCTCTTTGAACCAATAACATAAAATTTATTGATAGGATTATAATGACACAATATTAGAATGCCTTCAAATCCATCTTCCTTGCTGTGTCCTCGACCAGCTGTCGTTTGAGGCCTTTCGTGAACGGATCCGCCAGGTTCTCCTGACTCCGAACATCGATCACTGCAATGACGCCTCGTTTGATGAGATCGTTCACTGCTCTGTGCTTTAACCGCACAGTCCTCTTCTTTCCATTAAAGAGTTCATTTGATGCTACTGCTGCTGCCGCCTGGTTGTCACAGTATATCGGAATTGCCGGTATCTGAGCTCCAACCACTGGAAGATCATACATGAGCTCCCGAAGCTACTCTGCTTCATCTGCAGCAGCATCCAATGCAAAGAATTCAGATTCCATGGAGGAGCGAGATAACATTGTCTGCTTCTTCGATTTCCACGATATAGCAGCTCCGTCCAAAGCGAATATGAATCCACCTGTCGAATACTCGCTCTCCACCTCTGAACACTAGCTAGCATCACTGAAGCCTTCCACTACTGACGGATCTCCGCTGTAGTATAGTGCAAATGTCTGAGTCTTTTTTAGATATCTCATAACACGCTTCACAGCGTTCCAGTGCTCAACGCCTGGGTTGCTAGTGAACCGACTCAGCATTCCCACCGCAAAAGCTATGTCAGGCCTTGTGGCAGTAGTAGCGTACATCAAGCTTCCGATGACGCTAGCGTACTCCAACTGCCTGACGCTTTCCTTCGAATTTGGCTCCAGCTTCTGATCACTCCGGTACGGTGTATCAATTATAGGAAGATCTTGATACCCGTAGCGAGTGAGCATCTTCTCAATATAATGAGATTGTGACAGCGCTATTCCAGTACCTGTCCGGATGATCTTGAGCCCCAAGATTACGTCGGCATCCCCCAAGTCCTTCATACTGAACTTGGTCGAGAGGAATTTCTTTGTCTCTGTGACGCAGTCTAAATCCGTACCTAGGATTAGCATGTCGTCCACGTAAAGACAAACGATTACTCCTCTTCCGTCAGCAAACTTCGTATAGACACACTTGTCTGTTTCACTGACCCTGTAGCCATTTGACCTTATCACCTTGTCAAACTTCTCATGCCACATTTTGAGAGCTTGTTTCAAACCATACAGAGACTTCATCAACTTGCAGACTTTGTCTTCCAGACCTCTGACGACAAAACCTTCTGGTTGTTGCATGTAGATCTCTTCGGTCAGCTCGCCATTAAGGAATACCGTTTTCACATCCATCTGATGTATCACCAGCTTGTGTATTGCTGCTAGAGCAATTAACAATCTGATGGTTGTCATCCGAGCTACTGGAGCATAAGTGTCAAAGTAGTCGATCCCCTGCTTCTGAGCAAACCCCTTGGCCACTAGCCTGGCCTTGAACTTGTCAATGGTTCCATCTGCTTTCATCTTCTTCTTGAAGATCCATTTGCATCCGATGGGTCTTGCTCCTTCTGGCAGGTCAACTAACACCCATGTGTTGTTGGAGGTGATTGAGTCAATCTCGTTGTCTATCGCCTCCTTCCAGAATACAGCATCTCTGGTCTTCATCGCCTCATCATAGGTAAGCGGATCTGCTTCCACATGATAGGTGACGAAGTCATCTCCGAAGTCTTTCGGCCTCCTTACTCGCTTAGTTGACGGCTCAGCGAGTTCTGGTTCAACTGGTGTCTCTTCGACAATAGCTTCTTCTTGGACTACTGGTTCGATAAGGACTTCTGTCTGCTTTGCACTCTCATCATTCTCCGGAAGATCCGCGAGAACAATATTTTTGTGCCTTGCAAACTTGTCTTCAAAATATTCAGCATCGCGAGATTCAATGATATGATTTGATTCTATATCAAGGAATCTCCGAGCATCACTCTTCTCGGCATAAGCCAAGAAGATAGCCTTAGTAGTCCTAGTCCCCAGCTTCTGAATCTTCAGATCTGGGAGCTTCACATAAGCCAGACACCCCCACACTCGAATGACATTCAAGTTAGGTCTGACTTTGAACCAGAGTTCATGAGGGATTATATCCGAAGTTGCATACGGTACTCTATTGAGAATGAAAGTAGCCGTTAATGCAGCTTCTCCCCAGAAGCTCTTTGGAAGACCCGCAGTCAACAGCATAGAGTTCATCATCTCTGTCAACGTTCTATTCTTCCTTTCTGCTACTCCGTTGGATTGAGGAGAGTACGGAGCCGTCGTCTCATTTATGATTCCATGTTCTTTACAGAATGATGAGAAATCATGAGACCGATACTCCCCGCCTCGATCACTCCTTAGCCTTTTGAGTTGTTGTCCAGTTTGCCGTTCAGCCTCGGCCCTGAACTCCTTGAACTTCTCGAATGCTTCGTCTTTAGACTTGAGCAAGTAGACAAAAGCATACTTTGAGAAGTCGTCGATGAAAGTAATAAAATACTTCATCCCGGCTTTTGTAGAGAATTGCTTGAAATCACAGATATATGAGTGAACCAACTCCAGAAGATCTGTGCTTCGATGGACCATGTGAAAGGGTTTCCTTGTGATCTTCGTCTGAGCACACACTTCACATTTCTCTACCTTACCCCCACACTTGGAGATAAGTCCTAGGCTAGACATTTTGTTAATTCTTTTACAATGAACATGTCCTAGCCTATTATGCCACAACTCAAAAGAATAGTTCAAAGTAGAAATAGCATTAATATCATTTTTCTGGGTTACAACAAGCTGAATTTTGTACATTCCTTCAGTCTGGAAAGCTTTTCCGAAGAATGTACCCTTCTTGGACATCACCATCTGGCCAGCATTGATGTCCATCCTCAAGCCTGCGTTACAAAGCAGGCTCCCAGAGATCAGGTTTTTAGCAATTGCAGAAACATGCTTCACTCCTTGAAGCGTCAGAGTGTTCCCCGATGTGAGTTTCAGCTCCACCGTCCCGATCTCCAGTACTTCAGCTTGTGCCTGGTTTGCCATTAAGACTTTCTCGGAAGTTGGCTTATATGACTCGGACCATTCATTGTCTGAGCAGACATGACATGTCGCACCAGTGTCTATCCACCAGTCCGAGTCAACTCCCGCATTTGCAACCTGTGCTATCATTGCAACCAGATTAGTAACCAAAGAAACCTTACTAGGCTCACCTTTTTCTGGTTCCTTGCAGTCACTTTTGTAGTGGCCCTTCTTGCCACATTTGAAACAAGTCACATGGGACTTGGATTTCTGATTCTTGAATGAAGGACTCTTCACTTTCAGATTAGTGAAGTCCTTCTTCTTCTTATGAGGAGAAGCCGCCTGCTTCCCCTTGTACTATCTGGTTTGGACCAGATTTGCTTTCGCCAGTTGTTTGGACAGAGAATCCATCTTCTGTTGAGAGCGCATCTCGTCCTCAACATGGATCTCTTGCAGGAGATCTTCCATACATATGTCCAGCTTCTTGCGGTGCATCCTTGCATAGAAGTTGCTCTACCCCGCAGGAAGTTTAGAGACGATTCCTCCAACGACAAACTTGTCGACAAGAGGCATCTTCTCGTCATCTAATTTTTGGCGCAGCTTCAGAAACTCCTTTACTTGGGGCAGCATAGCCTTCTCATCTTCGAAGGTCCACTTGTGGTATCTTTCAACCAAGAAGATCTTGGACCGATTCTCGTCATCTTCGTACAATTTCCCCAAGGAGTCCCAAATTTCTTTGGCATAATTCTTCTTGGAATAAGACTCTGCCAGAGAGTCTTCCATGCTATTGAGAATCAACAGTTTACAGATACTGTTTTTTCTAATCCATTTTGCCTGCTTGGACTTAGCAGCGGCAATAACTTCTGCGGTTCCGGTTGTTGGAACGACCGGTTCTTCCTCATTCAGCACGTGATCAACTTCCACGAGTTGAATGTTTAATGTTACTTTCCGTTTCCAGATTTGGAAATGTTCGCCGTCAAATTTCTCCAACTTGTTAAAGTCGGTATTGACGAGCGATGCATGTGAGTTATCCATCTTTTCGATATAGCTTTGAGATTGTTAGTCCCTTGGCGAACAATCGATGGAAAAACACGATTTCAGAAACTATTGTAAAGACAATGTTTCCAGCAACAACACCCTAAAGAAGGTGATGTTGTATTACGAGAATCTAAAAAGATTATTTCGTAATATTTCTCGAAGGCAACAGAACCGTATAACTTCTAAAGAGAAGCGACGGTATTCTCGAAGGCAACAGAGGAAGAAGAAAGCCTGCTGGGGTGAAAGATCACCGGCGCTCAAAGCTATATCCGCTTTACGGACAAGCCTCCAGGAACCATCAAGTTCGAAGAGAACTTTAGAACGCTGGCCAAATACGCTCCGTACGCCTCGCACGCCACGCAGGGCCGCGCAGAGGCTCGCGCACGAGCGCAACTAAAGCGCACAATGCGCCTTGCGACGAGCTGTCGTGCTAAGTGCCATCAAAAAGTCACAATAAGCCTCAAAAGCCCATTAGCCCAAGCCCGAGCCCGAGTCCGAGTCCGAGTCCGAGTCCGAGTCCGAGTCCGAGTCCGAGTCGCTTAGCCCCTTCGGGGCTTAGCTCCAATAGATTTAAATCTATTTTCATTTGGCCAAAAGTTGGTTTCTTATTCTCACCTCTATGTAAAATCCTCCCACATGGCACCCTCCATTGGGCCTCAACCCATGTGCATCTCTCTATTCCTTCATAAGTAATATATAGAGATACATATTGGTGTGATTTTCCGATGTGGGACTATCTTTTAACAATAGAGTGTTGTGAACACACAACTCATAGAATAAAACACCAACACTATTTACACATATGAATCATAAGTAGGAATTTCTTGAAATCCGAGAAGTGTTATTGGATGAGGGGCCTAGCATCTTTCTAGGCATAGCCATCTAAAGTCCTCAAGCCAAGGGAATGTTTTTCCTCCCTATGACTCTCCCAGTTCTGATTGAATGCCCATCTTTAGAATTTAGAAAGCATACACCCAGCAGCTAGGAAGAGAGGAGGATTGATGGACAGAGGGAAGCAACATAAACTAGATAGATGCACCAAAAGAGCAGGAGAAATCAGTGAGAATCAACTGCTGGTGTAAGGTTTTGCAGGAAATTAATCACTAGTAGTTGAAGGGGACAAGTTTCGGACAAATGAAGCCCAGGAGTTGAGAATATTGTTTGAGTGGTTCGGCAGACTATAGTCTTTTGAATGATTTGCTTGTGAGAATTGACAGGAAGGGTGTCTGTGTACAGACTGAGTGATAATGGACTGCTCGCTGGCAGAGGTGCGTGTGTATCAAGCCCATACCTTTCAGTTATATTATATGGAATTGAATATAATAGAAGGAAGTTTTGTGGAGCTAAAGATCGTACTCACCAATCATGTTGAACACCTACAAATCCCCTATCAAGGATGAGAGGGAGATAGTTTGGCCCTATTGTGGGAACCACGTTCATGACCCACACAGATTTTCCAGCGTCTAATAATGCAGCATTGAATCCACCGAAATGAGCATTCATGTCGAGCACATTCCTGAGCATGTTATATGGTGGAGAGGGATCCTCATCACCAGGTCTCTTTGGGTGATCAGAAAAAATCAGAGGCGAAAGAAGAGACCAATAATTGCGAACTGCTGTGTTCCACTTTAAGGCATCCTCTGCCAAGTCCTCTGAGCGTAGAGCTGATGAAGGAAACCAACGTCAGTAAGATAGAGGGTAGCCTACAGAATAAATAGGAATATTTTCCTAGAAATGAGATTAGAGAGGTCATTTATGAGTATTCTGAATCATATACGTCACCATATATATCAAGTTCAGTTGAGTTCATATTAGCTCGAGAAGGCCAAGGTGTCCTATCTTCAATGGGAATCCAACGCTGGCTTCTGAGCCCCCCTACGCAAGCATTGAGTGGTTGGTAATATGGAGATTCAGAGTCATGGCTCTTACCACATATTGAAGGGCCAGATTTACTGTAGGAAACAATATGCATATATCATGAACAATCCAATAATCGTAGTTTGCTGTTGTTCAAATGCTAAGTTCAGGATTATACCGAGAACTGTAGCATTTCTTTTTACCAGTCTTTTTCCACACAATTGTTTCTTCTTGCTGTGATAACATGTCCCAGCAGAGGTTCTCAGCGAAATCACGAATTTGCGTCCACTTCTTCTGATTTTCTTTGTCGCGAAGAGACCTGTGAGAATTCATGGGCGAAGTCCACACAAAGTATCCCCCAGGTCTCAAAAGTCTGTCAACTTCAATAAAATATATACCCTCTGCAATATTATGAGAGAGAAATGTAAGTCACTTGAAAGTTATTAACAGTAACATGAGCCTGTGAAGTATAGGTAAAACGTGAGCACGTGCCACAGGTATCACACAGTGAACAAGCTGACATAAACATATAACAAGTTAACAGGAAGTAGAAATATTTTGTTATTTACATTGTCAATGTGGTTGCACATTTGAATCTATACTGATTTAGAATCTGTCCTAATTTACAAATAGGTCAATGGAACAGTTCAATTTTGTATTATTAAACAGAAAAGTAGTGTAAAGATAAGTCCATTTCAAACACCATTCTTATGGACTTCATGATCCTCCAAAACATGGATAAAATCATCAGCATGACAACAGTTATGACAGATGATATTTCCTTAACTCTCTATCTTTGCTTGCTTAGTATGTCAATTGAACAGTCAAAAGAGGTATTCCTGTTGAGTTCTGTTGACAATGTTAAAGACCCTGCCACTGCACCATAACTTTAGAGTGTTCAAGAAGGTTGAAGGCAAGGGCAGAACCAGGAATTCAAGCGCCTTGGGATGAAATATGGGCTGAGGTGGGCTCCAGTATAATGTTAGTAGAGCCACCTCAGCCGATGTGTGCACAGGCGGATTGGAGCAAAACATCCCAACTTGTTAAAAAAGAAATATAAAGTGTGTGGTTGGGCTGAGGTTGTGCACAAGCGGATTGGAAGAAAACATTCCAATAATCAAATATAAGAATGTGTGCCCATGGGCTGAGGTGGGCTCTGGTATATGACAATTTTTTTTAAATTTTGGTTGGGCTGGAGCCCACCTCAGCTCATGTGTGATTCCACCCCTGGTTGGGGATTGTATATTCATATTATTCAACATGCCCTAGATAGAAAACCCATTTTATGGTTTGAGAGATGGATCCAGGCATCAATATATTTTTACACTTAAAATGTGTGCCGGAGAGTTTGAACCTAGGTTTCTCTTGTACCATGTTAGATTAAGAGGAACTTATAAAAAGCCAAATCAAGGATGCTTTCACTAGACCAAATACGAAAGTATTTTAAAACAACCATCAAGGAATATAGATAAAAGTGGACAAACTATACAATAGCTAGCATGACAACTATACAATAGCTAGCGACAAAACTAGTGATATCATTGGGGATACTACCGACGTCTGTGTCTTTCTTGGCAACTCCCTGATCTTCTGGAAGTCCATGATACATGACATCATATCTTGATCTAGCAAAAAGGCTAATTTTCATCCTATGTCTGCAACCACTGCCTTACATGGCTATGTCGTCTTTGTCACTGACATGGGGGTCTACATTCCATAGCCACTCCTTTACACTACGATAATACTAATGCCGCTTGCTAGCAGTATGGCGAAGATATTCAAATTGATTACCAATTATCTCGTTTTGGATGATCTCTTCCCATTGTCTCTTCCAAATTGCAGATTAGTTATTTCTTAACCAAGGCACACACTATCCAACGAAGCATGTTCCTGCTCAGTAACCTCTCGTTGCTTGATCTATTGCGAGTTTGAGAGGGGTGTTACATACTTACATACAGTGCCCTAATGATGTAATTTCGTATGCTAGCTATTGTATAGTTGTCATTTTGTCTACTATTTAGTTGTCTTTGTAGCTACTTTCTAGTTGTACACTTTTTGTCTTTATACCTATTTAGTTTTCTATAAATAGTTTGGCCTTGAGCCTAATGGAATCATCCTTTTTTGGGCTTCCCAAATCCATCTCTTACTCTCACCGAGAAACCGTATGGTCCTTCAAACTTGTTGGTGTCTTCCTCTAGCACTTCTATCTATTAGGAACAGTGACATTGTATTGTTTCTATCTTTATGCTCCCCCCACATAGGTAAGAGTAGCTAGTCTACCATGTAAAGTCTGTTTTATATAGTTGGCCTTGAGCCTAATGGAAATTAATCCTTGATTTGGATTTTTCCAAATCCTTCTAACATATTCTAATCTTTAGCTCTTTACCTTCCACTGAAATTTCCATAAAAAAAACCCTGACCTTAACCCAACCCTAACCTAACTCACCCTACATGAATGCCTTTCTCACCCACCCACCTGAGCACATCCACAATCTCTGCTACTAGCCAGGCTCCACCAGCTGCCCCGCTGACATTCATGACTGCTCCTCCAAGCACCCTCCCTGCCATTTACGAGTTTCTCTCTCATATTCTAACAGTATCATCTATCCGGAGTTGCACCAATTCATTTCCAAGGGAGTAGAAGACCTCACTAGGTAAATGATTCATACCTTTCACGGTTTGCAATATAGGCCAATACCGATACTGCCGAAACCGACCGATTCAAAGCCACTGAATTTCCTGGAAACTACCGATACAGAAAATCGTAATAAGGCTCCAATACCGAAACTCTGAACCTTGATTCGTCTGCAAAATTGACAGGCTGACAACATATTATCTTTCGCAAATGATAAACTACATTATTGACTATCTAATTCATCAAAAGAAAAGATCTTATTCTCCTGCTTTTTTTTATCTTGATTTTTATCTTTTAATTCAACTATAGCGTTATATAATGCAAGTCCCACAAGAAGTTTCTGGTTGTAGCTTGCTTGCTTTCTGTTAGAACAAAATCATAAGAATGAGAAACAATCATTCTTAATATAATAAGTCGGCCATGTAAATCATTCTTATAATCTTAGCTAGGTAAGACCAAGCTTTTTGTTGGTTCCAGAATCCAGATATTCCAAATCATCTTGTACAGTTTGATTCGAGCCTCTCTTTGCTTATTTTGCACAAATTTGAGCCATTCTTCTCATGAAGGCCTCCTTGTATTGTTTATTATATGCGTCATTATAATTTGGTCTAATACTACTGCATTTAAACTTCAAAAGAGAAATACTGTACTTGTGTTACATAGTTAACCTCTTCAACCGTTTACTAATCATCCTTGCTCCAGCTCAGGAATTGAATCGTTATCTTTAGAACACTCAGTTTATGTCTTTCCTTCGTCTTGACAACAGTTGAAACCATACAATACTGTAGAATGTACTATCATATTTTGACAGTATATTGTGCACATACAATTATGTTTTAAGCAGGCTAATTAGAGTTTAGACCCTGGATTTAATACCAGTTTAGAGTTTAAGCCCTCACATGTCCAATTGGAGAGTTTAGACCCTGGAGTTTTATTTCTTGTTTTCTTTTTTCCATTATACCCTCCCTAACCTATATATGGAAATTTCATTACCAAACATGAAGGGAGGGTATAATAGGAAAAAAAAACAAAAAATAAAAATCCAGGGTTTAAACTCTCCAATTGGACATGTTAGGACTTAAACTCTAAACTGATATAAAACCCAGGGTCTAAACACTAATTAGCCCGTTTTAAGCTTTTGTTGCATAGTTAACCTTTTACCAATCATCCTTGCTCCACCTCAGTATTTGAATTGCTATCTTTAAAACACTCTGTTTATGTCCTTCATTCGCCTCAACAACAGTTGAAATCATACAATACTGTAGATTGCACTACCATACTTTGCCAGTATGATGTGCATATACGATTATGGTTTAAACTTCCAATATCCTTTATAAGTACGGAAATTTCCACAGTACTTTTATCTTTGTCTTCTATTTACATTAACCTATAATTTCAAAGGGTGTTGCAAATGGTAACCAAATACCCCTCAAATCATGATCAATATATGTGAACAATAAAATCAGTTCTGGGGCGGCCACATGAATCCCTGATTCACCATTCAGCTCCACTATACAGGCCACATCTATAGTTAAAGTAACATGATGCATAATTAGATAATTTGCATGTTTACGTCGGTATTACAAATCATAAACTATGCTATGTATATATTTTATTGTCAGGTTTTGTTTTTCCACCTAACATCGGTTACTTTAATTAAACTAGAACCTGATGAAAAGTGTAGTAGTATAGTTCAGTTAATTTGCATTTTATTAAAGCAACTCCTTGCAGTCAGTAGACGTAAGGTAGAGACATTAAGGGCTCGTTTGGATCAAGTTTTTGGATTCCTAGGAATAGATTTTCAATTCCTTTCCCATGGGAAAGGAATTCAACATTCCCATATCCATGTTTGGTTAGGTTGGGAATAGGTAGTTCAAAATTTTAAAAAAATTTATTTTCATGTTTGGTTCACACATGGATAGGAATCTTAATTTATTTAGTTTTACTTTAATACCCTTTCACTAATTTCATGATGATTCACATGTTTGGGATGAGAGTTGAAAATTTGAAAATAAAGCGAGGGTATAACCGTCCAAACAAAATAGTCAAACATCATTCCTAGGAAAGCAAATCTATTCCCAAGGGGGGGCTTGGGAATAGCTTTCCCACATCCATGGGAATAGCTTTCCCACCTAACCCCCTCCTATTCCCTCCTCATTCCCAATCCTAAACTTACCAAACATGGGTAAGGAATTCAAATCCCATTCCCAAGCCTCAAAAACTTGAACCAAACGCCCCCTAATAGGTCAGGAAATAGAATCTTTCCATAACAAGCATAGGCATAGCTACCAAATTGAAGTTTCTGAAAAATTATAGCTAGTTTTCTTTCATGTTCTAAAGAATCTAAACTGAAGTAAACATCAGAATAAAAATACAAAGATATTCAATAGTTTTATGTAATAGAAGATCTATCATGTATAGTAAAAGAAAATTACCAATGCTATCTTTGATAAATGAGAGGAAAATGCAAAAAATTGAATCTACCATAAGAAACATTTGCCAAGGTTCATAACTATGTGAGAACCTCCATTTACCAAATTGGTTTACCACAATTTGATATTCATGTAACAATTAGAAGAGAAGACAAAAAATATTGTTGGTTGAAACACCAACATAATAAAGAAATATTATCATTAAATACGCACCATTGTTCTCCCAGTCGATTCCACACCTTGCACAGTGAACCATGTCAAATGAGAGGTATGGGAAGGGCAAGTGTTTTGATGCAAATGAGCCAATCATAGCAGGAAGGCCTCTCTCAAGCGTGAGTTGAACTTGACTACCTGAAGCCTCATAGTCTGCTATGCACATAGTTAGAAGCTGTTTTGAGAAGAGATGTGCTCCAAAGCTACCAAAGCCACACCCTATATCAAGCACAAGCCTGACCTGCATTTTATGATTGAAAACAAATCAACAGCAATATCTTCATAGATACTATAACGAATAATTGGGTGCTTTCAGAAGAAATAATCTTAAGTTTTAGGTAAAAACTAAGAATTACAAAAGGATGATGTTGAAAAGGGGAAGTGGATTTAATGTCCTTAAGTAAATACGACATCAAGATGAAAAAGTAGATTTAATGTCCTTAAGAAAATACGACATCAAGATGAAAAAATCCGGAATGCATAATAAGGTAATTATACATAATCAGTGATTCTTTTGTAGAGGGAACATAGTGATGTGACATTAGTGAAACCATCAAGTAAGTGAACTAACCAATGAGGTTTAGATACCTGAGAATAGGAAATATAATACAATAAAGAGATATACAACAAACCTTGTCTCATCAATTTGGAGCCGGCTAATATGATCCGTAAATACCTCTATTAGATGTTAACAAAAGTATGTGACAAAATAGCAATTAACTAATAAGAGTTAATACTTACATTAATACAAAAGCAAATTTCCAGTAGCAAGATTTTAGTTATCCAGTTACTCTGCTGAAACCACAAGTAATAGCATGACTAAGACATAGTGTTGCCTTGTAAGGGACAAAAGGGTACCAAATGGGAGGGAAATATAGCAGAAGGAAAAAAACAACAAATTCTTGATTGATTTGAAGTTATGCTATAATAGAACAGTGTATTCAAGGAAAATAAAATATAACAATCCACAGAATTTTCAAAATGAAGGTCAATAACTTGAAAAATATATAAGAACAACAATAATGATTATATCCAAAGTTTTAGAGAATTAAGGTAATAAAGGTTTGAAAAGTTAAGGCTATGGGAAAAAAAAAAAACTGAAAAGGAAATCAAGAACATCCTGTACAATCATGATTCATGAAAACCTCATGATGATTCTAAAGAAGGTGCGCATAATAGGCTTGCTTTAGAAGAACATGACGAAAAGCATGATAAACACATTCTTGCCATAAAGTGTAAGTGATATAATCATTGTAGTATTTGCAGACAAGAACTGCCTACACAATGGCACCAAAAGTGTACATCATATACAAACTACTGATACTTAAGCTACTAGTATTAGTTGTTACATAGAAGCCAACCCAATCGCAGCTTAATGCACACATAAAGAATCTGACTTTACTCCGATACATCCACCAATTTTCTTTCCTGTGGTCCATTCCCCACAAAGTAAGCACAAAATAAATAAATAAACTCTACAATATATTGACTCTCAAATTTCTAATGGAAATAAACCTTGGCAACTTACCCCAGCTTCATTGAAGTTGGACTCATTCCTGAGCCCAACCATCTCTGCTATCTGATGTGAATAGTCTTCAACTCCGTCAACCATGAATGAATCCGACCGGAAGGAGATCTGTTCTTCCTCCACCATCATCCTAAGAATGACAAGAACCATTTAAACATACATATACCGAACAATAAAACTAAGACGACAAATTAAAATCAAGAAGAGGACGCATTCTAGTACACCTCTTGGTTAAGCTTCCGGACGAGAACTCTTGCCCGGTGATCTTCACATTCTCCTTCCAAATAAAGTCCCTCCCGGTCGGCCATCTCAACGGAATCCTATAGTTCCTCGGCGGCAGGACCAAGCAAGGGTGCTCCTTTTCCGCACCCCGGGCACACCGGCGCTCGTAATTGACGACCGTGCCTTCTGCCAGCTCCAGCGGATCCATATTCTCGGACACATTGTAGTAGCACGGCACGTAATTCTCGTACTCCGGCGGGCAAAAGTCCAAGTCTTTCGACTTGGCAGCGCCGAGCGAGAGCTCCCCTATCACCGACAGGTCCGCGATGAGCTGTTCCTGGAGCCTCCGGTAGCCGCGGTGGACAACGGGTTGGGGCGTGCTGGAGATGGAGATCGACCAGTAGAACGAGCCCGAGAGAGCAGTGAGGACGACGAGGGCCAGGCCGAGCTTGAGGAGCGCTAGAGTGAGGCTCTGCCGGGTCCGGCAGGGCCCTATTGGGCTCGACGCGTCGTGGCCGAACCCGTTCCCGTTCTCGGAGAAGGAGGAGTCTTTCGGGCTATAGCTCTGGTCGAACGCGTCGCGGGCGGTGATCCTTCCGCCGCCGGAGAGCCCGCGGTGCAGTGGTCTCGACATCGGCAACGTCCAATCGAGGAATTCCTAAAAATTACTCCCCAAAAATCCTAAAAATTCCAGCCTTTTCCCACCAATGTCAATGGGAAATTCAAGATATGCCCAGATCAAGAAACTTGGTGAAGTTTCAAGAAATACCAAGTTCCGGAATTGGTAAAATGAACCTACAGAAATCTAGAAGAAGCTCACAACTTTCCCCGCCAAAGGAGAATCCAAGAGACACCGAGATGTACGATTGCTACAATAATTCAAAAGCAGCTAATTTGAGCATGAAGAAGAAGAGGAGGAAGAAGGAGAGTGCATTTAAGAGATATGGAGTGGTCCCATCAAATCACACACACACCAAAAAAAAAAAAAAGGGAAACAAAGTAGACACATTGGAACAGTAAAACTACAGAGTGAAAACTCCTGACTGCAACTTTCTGTCACGAACACTACAGAACAGAGAGAACAACACAGGAGGAAGAAGAAGAAGAAGAAGAAGAAGAGAGGAGTAAAACCAAAAGTGGGTTACGTACAAAATCAAAAAGCAAGAAAAAACCATAAAAGTCACAGCTTTATGGTGAAGAGAGGTTCACGAGCTCGGCATTTGCCTCTGGAATGAGAATGGGAGCAGAGAGTGCGAGCAGAAGAGAACAAAAGTCCGGGTCTTTCACTCCTTCACGAGTCGGAAGTTCTCTCTCTCTCTCTCTCTCTCTCTCTCTCTCTCCTCTTATTAATTCAGAAATAGGAATGGAAATTAATTGTGGTAATTTAAATATTGATGGGGAGTGAGGATTGGAGAATTTTTAGGGAGAAGCTAAGCAATGAGATCTATGGCCTATGGATCTATATAGGGATTGGAAAAAGAAAAAAAAAAGTGATGCTGTTACTTTGGGTTGTCAGTTAGTTTAAGAGAGAGAAAAAATGTTACTTAGAGCATCATTAGAGCATCTCCAACACTATTGTCTTGTTAAGTGTTGTGAGTCTTAGGTGGCTCCTATGTGGCATGAGCCACAAGACAATATCTTATTTATGTGGCAAAACTATATCTCAAAAGACAATGAGATAGAAAAACTCTCTCCAATGCAAAAGTATTGAGGAGACAATAAAAAATATTTTTTTCAACTTCCAAGGCAACTCCTCCACTTCTTCAACTTTTTTATAAATATTTCTATTCATAATTGATGATGTGGAGACAAAGTCATTGTGAAATGCATTGTCTAGATCTAGACAACCAACTTCACATTTTTCTTGCCATGTCATTGCCATGTCAATTTCATGTTTTATTCTACATTTGCATTGGAGAAAAATTTTTGGAATGAAAGTTTGTCATTCCTATGTGGCAACCATTTTTTCTAAACTCACAATAGTGTTGGAGATGCTCTTAGTAAGGCTCATCCAATTTTCTAGATTCTAGATTTAGAATGTAGGAGCTCATTTTGTAGAATAATAAGTCTCATTTCTAGTCCCAATTTCTACAATTTCGGTCCCAACCCATCCATGGGTGCTACGGGTTGGGCCTCCTAATTTCTAGATTCTAGATTGTAGAAACTCGTTTTGTAGAATATTAAGTTCCAATTTGGAGCCCAACTTTCTAGATTCTAAACTTTATATTATTTTTTTCCTACATTAATTTTTGACCACACAATTTTTGGGACCGGAGCTCACTTTATCATTTCCTACTATTCTCATACAAACCCAACCCATTCTACATTTACCTTTTTTTTTTTAAATTTTGGGCTCCAAATTGTATTGGAGAGTCCCAACTACTAATGATGCTCTTAGGCTAGATTTTGTTTATGCTTATTTTTTTGAAGTGCACTGTGCACATCCAAAAATATTTTGTAGCAATAAATTAGTTTTATTTTTTTATAAAAAGCAGTTTAAATTTGAAATAGTTTTTGAAAGCATGTAAATGTAAATGAGTACAGCATCAAAAGTTACTTTCTGATTTTTCTGTTATCACTTTGTAAATCATAAAAACTATCCTAAATCGGTTGTAAATCATAAAAACTTTGGGGTGTGTGTGTGTGTGTGCGCGTGTGTGTATTTTAGGAATAAATTCTTTTTTGGGTATCAACTTAAAAATATTAGTTGAGATAGGGTATTAAGTTAGTACCTATCAAAGTTGGGGGTATCAAGTTGAAAAACTTGAATAGTTGAGGGTATCAAGTTGTAATTTAGCCTAAAAATAATAATAAGTTGTCGGAAAACAATCTTGAAATACTTTTTAAGACCTCCTTTGGTTCACTAAGGCCTCGATTGGTTCACGGAATGGAAATACATTCCTTTGTAGTTTTTATAGGAATAAAAAAGTAGGATTTTTGTCACATTTTATTTTCGATTGTTTGGTTGGTGCAGAAAAAGAAAACAAAAATATAACAATATTCTAATAATATTCTTACCTTTTAAAATAAAAATAACATTATAAAAAATAACATTAATGGTAAAATAAGCAATGACACATGGTTACTTTTGTCATAATTTTTGTAATAAATGTTGGGAATGGAGGAGAGAAAATCAATCCCATGGGTCATGAGTGGAACCATATTTCCTCCAATTTTTTCTTTGTCAGGAAATTGACTCCCAAATTTGTGGCTACCAAACAAAGAAAAGGAACAACTTTCCTTTCCTGGTTCCTTAAATCCGTGAACCAAACGAGGCCTAAAAGGAAAGGAAATGAAATTGATTGTTTGCTTGTTCATTTTCTTTAAAAAAATGTAATTTCAGTCTTTATTTTTTTCCAATGTTTGAAAATATCAAAAAAATATGGAAGGAAATATGAATGCTTAGAGGAAGAAAGTGAATCTTGGATTGATGGAGGAACCATTTTTTTTCTTTTTTCTCTTGAAAATCAATTTACTTTCCTATTAATTTCCTTTGACATCGAAATATTTGGGGGAAAAATAACTTTACTTTTTCAAAGTCTCGATTTCGCTGGTTTGGCTGTGCATTATTGGATGTCAAAAAAAGTCTTCAAAGTGAGATAATAAGTAGCATTTAATAATGTACTGCTAAATCAATGTGACTATAGAGTGTGTTTTTATTATATTATTGGAAAAAAATTAACAACTCCAAACCCAGACATGTACAAAAAAAATCAACTAAACATGCAGGTGATTGTACAATAGTCGCGATTAGAAAACCAATAGTCGCGATTAGAAAATTTTTTGAAATAAAAAAAAAAATTGTCGCGATTAGAAAATCAATGTGTTGTGTTGAGCTGAAGGTCAAATGCTAACCTAGATATTTGGAGATCTAAACCCTAGATTTGTGCAATAAATTTTGGAGACATGGGTTCAATCTACACCTGGAGATGTGGCTGGTTTTACGGGAGAGGAGTGGAGAGGAGAATGACACACGTAATGTAATGGTGGTGTGAAGGAGAGACAGTTTGGTGATGGACTGTTAATCAATAGAATATCAGGTGGTGACACTGATAGAACATCATGTTTCATATTTCATATTGGCTTAGTTGCACTTTGCTACCCTTAACTATTCCGTTTTTTCAACTTGATACCCTAAAATTTTTTTTGTAAAAAATTGATACCAAAAAAAAAATTTGGGACGAAAATACCCCTGCTCAAATCTTAAAATTACCTCCCTCCCCCAAACCCCCCCTCCCCCACTCCGGCTACCCCCTCCTTCCCGCTCTGCCTCCCCTCCGGCCACCCTCCTCTCCCGCGTCCGGCCAACCCCCCCACCCCCACCGCCGCCGGCCGCCGCCGCAGACGCCGCCGCGGCGGTGGCGCCGGAAGCGAGAGGGGAGGTTGGCCGGACGTGGGAGAGGGGGGTGGCCGGAGGGGAGGCGGAGCAGGAGGGTGGGGGTGGCCGGAGTGGGGGAGGAGGGGGGGGGGAGGGGAGAAGGGAAGAGGGAAGGGATAAGGGCATTTTGGGATTTTTTGAAAAATTAGGTATCAAGTTGAAAAAAAATAATAGTTGAGATATCAACTTGTTACAAAAAAAAGTTTAGGATATCAAATTGAAAAAGCGGAATAGTTGAGGGTAGCAAAGTACAATTAAGTTGATACCCTAAACTTTTTTACTCAACAACTTAATACCATCAACTATTATATATTTTCAGTTTCATACCATAAATTTTAAAAATCCCCAAACTGCCCCTACTATTCCCTCCCTCTCGAGGACCGGCACGTGCTGGAACCCGCCGCTCCGGTTCGGAAGCGACGTGTCGTTGGCGTCGAAGAAGACGGTGACCGCCGCCTGAGGATCGTCCTCCGCGCCGCCCAAGGCCTTGTCCAAGATCCGCAGCGCCCATCGGGTGTTGTATCCGTTGTCTCCTGGCAGCACCATTTCTGCCTACAGCACAGCACACCATAGCACACAGAAGAGGAAGATGAATCTTGCTGTTGTAAAGAAGAGGAAGAGGAGGAAGATGAATCTTGTTGTTGTAAAGAAGAGGAAGAAATAGTAAGATTACCATCGTTCGGGAGAATAGGTGGGCGAGATTGGCGCCCCATCCGCCGTCTGAGAAGGATTCCTCGGTGATGGAGTCACCGAACATGACTATTTTAGGACGCATACTATTACTACTTGGTTCGGATGGAAATCCTCCTCTCAATTCAGTTTTTGGAGCCGACCGGAGGGGGCAGGGGCCGGAGCGGCGGCGGCGCGGTGTGAGAGGGCTCTGAAAACGGAAGGGGGTAGTTCTCAATTTTTGTTAGGGGCATTTTTGTCCAAAAAAATTTCAGGATATCAAATTGTATCAAAAAAAAATTTAGAGTATCAACTTGAAAAATCGACATAGTTGAGGGTATCAAGTTGCAATTAAGTCTTATTTTATTCCCAGTATTTTGACAGCTTTTTGAAAGAATAGAAAAAAAAAAAAAAAAACTTGTCCCTTCATATCACAAATAGAAGCTTTGAAACTTACTTTCAAACTTTTCTGTTGCATAACATGAAAAAATTATTATTATTATTATTATTATTATTTATCTATCTATAAGATATTTGATTATTTATTACTGACTGGACTTTCTAGATCCATCCCTGACTTAAGTCAATTGGTGTTTGGATCCCATACTTCCAAATGAGATCACTAGAACTTGCCATCTGAAGACAAACATCATTAATGCCACATTTAATCAAAACATGATTAAGCTTCGTCCTAGGCCAGATGTAGTATATTTTATTGACATGGTCAAATATTTGCAATGGGCCATATCTACCATTGGCACGCATGACGCTTACAACATGATTTTGTCTCACTTTTACACCAAAACTTATTATAATAGTGTCTAAAAGAACTTAACATATATATATATATATATATATATATATATATATATATATATATATATATTATTTTTTGGGTGTTCGGTCATCCGCGCACAAGTCCGTGGCCACTGCCACCCAACCGGCTTGTGCGGGAAGGGGGTGTTGGGAACGAAGCGCGAAAATCGTTCCCCCAAACCAGAAAGTCCTGCGAGAGAACCGAGCAAAAGCACACAAACCAAAAACACCAAACACAATCGCAGACACAAAGATTTTTAACGTGAAAAACCCTTACAGAAAAAACCACGGGACGATCGGAGTCCAATCCTGAAGAACCTCCACTAATGGAATAAAGAGAATACACCCTCTACAAGCTCCTTCCGATCCAACACGGATCACGACAACTCACTTGAAAGAAAAAAATTTTTGATTGCGGACTCCGAAGAACAAGAGATGTCGAAAAATTATTCGAAGCAATCTCTCCTTCACAATAGTCCTTAATCCTCTCTCTCTCTCTCAAAGATTGTAAAGCACTCTTTGTTTTGAGATGATTTTACAACTAGCATGCATCACCCTTTTATAAGCCCTTGGTAACCCATACATGGAAGGCCAATATATATGAAAACTTCCAATATAAATCAATCATATATTTAATGAAAATCCAATCATAATTAGCTTACCATAATTGGAAACCCAATAATATGGAAAGCTACTATATGAAGGGTCCAATCATAAATATATAATCAAAGTAAATATGGAAATCCAATCATATATTTCCTTACCATATATGTACCAAAATAAAATCCATGCACTCCCCAAGCTTCTCCGACACACGGATGGCGCTCGTCGCTCTCCGGGGTATTCTCCACATAGGTGGGAACCCCACCCACTCCAACAAATCTTCCCCTTTACAACTATGTGGAGGAGGTCGTCATCCTGACGATCTGCCTGCAGTACTCAAACTTCCCCCTCGGAAGAACCTTCGTGAGCATGTCCGCTCCATTGTCATCAGTATGAACCTTCTCAAGCGCCGCATCCTTCTTCTCAACCACATCCCGTATCCAATGATACCGAGTCTCGATGTGCTTGGACCGACTATGAAATGTCTGGTTCTTCACAAGGTGAATAGCACTTTGATTGTCGCAAAACAAAGTATACTGCTCTTGCTTCAGTCCTATTTCCTGCAGCAGCTTCTTCATCCACAGCAACTCCTTGCAAGCCTCCGTCGCCGTAATGTACTCTGCCTCTGTCGTCGACAAGGCAACACACTTCTGCAACCGCGACTGCCACGATACCGCTCCTCCAGCAAACATCATCACATAGCCCGAAGTCGATCGCCTCGTGTCTACATCTCCAGCCATATCAGCGTCAGTATACCCAACCAGCTTTGGCTCGTCACCACCAAAAGAAAGTCTCCAATCGGCAGTGCCCTGAAGGTATCGTAGAATCCACTTGACCGCACTCCAATGTACCCTTCCAGGATTTGAAAGGTACCTGCTAACTGTGCCAACTGCATGAGCGATGTCTGGCCTCGTACACACCATAGCATACATAAGACTTCCCACAGCTGAGGCATATGGAACCCACTCCATATCTTCCTTTTCGTCCTCGGTAGATGGACACTGCTCCTCAGTGAGCTTAAAGTGAGCTGCAAGGGGGCAACTCACTTTCTTCGACTCGTCCATACCGAAACGCTGAAGTACCCGGTGAATGTAGTTCTTTTGGGACAAATGTAGCAGCTTGGACTCTCTCTCTCGGCTGATCTCTATCCCAAGAATAGTCTTCGCTGCGTCCAAATCATTCATAGAGAAAGCCGCGCCCAGTTGGCGCTTCAACTCCGCTATCCTAGTGGCATTCCGACCCACTAATAGCATATCATCTACATAGAGCAATAAAATAATAAAATCATCCTCGGCAAAATACCTCACAAATGCACAATGGTCCGATGTCGTCCGTGCATAACCATGCTCCCCCATAAACGACTCGAACTTTCAGTACCACTGCCTCGGAGCTTGCTTCAGACCATACAAGCTCTTTCTCAACCGGCAGACCAAATGTGACTTGCCCTTCTCACAGAATCCCTCTGGCTGCTCCATGTATAACTCCTCCTCAAGATCACCATGGAGGAATGCCGTCTTCACGTCCATCTGCTCGACCTCCAAGTCGAGACTGGCTGCTAATGCTAGCACCACCCGAATAGACGAATGCTTGACGACAGGCGAAAAGATCTCATCATAATCCACGCCTTTTCGCTGACCGTAGCCTTTGACTACCAGCCTCGCTTTGTATCGAGGGCGAGTAGCATCATCCGTCTGCTTCACTCTAAACACCCATCGATTCTTCAAAGCCTTCTTGTCCTTTGGCAACCGCACCAGCTCATAAGTGGAATTAGTGTGCAAGAAACTCATCTCCTCCTGCATGGCCTCCATCCACTCCTGCCTGTGTTCGTCTTCCATAGCCTCTGCAAAGCTTTCGGGCTCTCCCCCGTCAGTCAATAGCACATACTCATCCGGTGAGTATCTCGTAGATGGTCGACGATCTCTGTCGCTCCTTCTCAGTGGAGCCACTGGTGCTGGCTGTATACCAACAGCCTCCTCCCCTTCAGGAACTGCCTCCCCGGCATGCTCATCATCCTGAGGGACACCCTGACCACCATCAGCAGGCTGATGATCAAGGTTGGAAGCAACTCCATGTACTGGCTCCCCCATAATGGGATCCTCTGCGATGTCCTCTGGAAACTGCTCGAAGCGAAATGACTCTAACTCAGGCAATTCCTCAGCCTCAGAAGGCGTCTCGGAATCCTGAGTGTTGGTCATGGTCTGATCCTCGACGAACACCACGTCCCTGCTTCTATAGAGCTTTCTTCCCACCGGGTCGTAGAGTCTATAGCCAAACTCATCCCGACCGTAGCCGACAAAGACGCATCGCCTCGTCTTCGGCTCAAGTTTGGTCCTCTCGTCCTTCGATACATGTACGAAGGCCTTACAGCCAAACACTCGCAGGTGATTGTATGACGGCTCTTTGCCGTACCATACTTTGTCAGGCACATCACCCTGCAAAGGAGCACTAGGAGACAAATTAATAACATAAGCGGCTGTGAGAAGAGCCTCACCCCAATAACTGCCCGGTAAGTTTGCTTCTGACAGCAAACATCGCACCCTCTCCATCAGTGTCCTGTTCATGTGCTCCGCTACACCATTGAGCTGAGGTATCTTTGGCGGAGTCTTCTGGTGTCGTATTCCCTGCTCTCTGCAATAAGCATCAAAGGGATCAATGTATTTGCCGCCATTGTCGGACCGAACACACAATAACTTCTTGTCCGTCTCTTTTTCAACAGAGGCCTGAAACTCTTTGAAAGTAGGCAGCACCTGATCCTTAGTCTTTAAGGCATAGACTCAAACCTTCCTGGAACAGTCATCAATAAAAGTTACAAAGTAAGAAGCACCACCAATAGATTTTACCTTCATAGGACCGCAGACATCCGAGTGAATCAACTCGAGCAACGCCGGCTTCCTTGAACTTGGGTGACTTTGGAAAGACACCCTATTTTGCTTCCCAGCTAAGCAGTGCGTGCACTTCTCCAACTTTGTAGACTTGAGCCCTGGAATCACCTTCCTGTTCACCAAGTAGCTCATCCCCTTCTCGCTGATATGGCCGAGCCGCCTGTGCCACAACTCGGTAGACGCATCACTGACTGCGTTCACCTCCTGTGCCTCCTGTGCGCTCCCCTCCATATAGTAGAGACCGGACTTCTTGCTTCCTCTGGCAATCACCATCGAACCTCTGGAAAGCTTCCACTGACTATTTCCAAAGAGACTGAAGAATCCCTCGTCATCCAACCTTCCAACCGACACCAGGTTAAAACGGATATCAGGGACATGACGAACATCTTTGAGAACAAGAACCGCACCCGTCTTCGTTCTCAAATGCACATCTCCAACGGCAACCGCCTTCGACACATCTCCATTGTCCATCTTCAACACTCCACAGTCGCTTGTCGTGTAAGTGACAAATAGTGCCCTGTTGTGAGATACATGTGCTGAAGCCCCTGAGTCTACCAGCCAAGAATTGTCATCGCAGGCGAGGTTTGTGATAACCTCATCACCTACGACGATCACATCACCTCCATGTATCAAAGCCGCCGCTGTAGTGTTCTCATCTTGCTTCCCCTTGTCGCCCTTCTTCTCTCTCTTCCAAGCGAAATAGTTCCGCTTGATGTGGCCCTTCTTGCCACAATGGTAACACTCCGAGTCCTCGTACCGACCCTTGGACTTCTTCCTGCTCTTGTCTCTGCCACCACCTGGACTCCTGCTTTTGTCCCTTCCGCGGCTCTCCGAAACTAGTGCCTCTGAGTGATGGGATGTGGATGAAGTGCCCTGAGAACGTCTCCGCATCTCTTCATTCAGTACCCCGCTCTTGGCAAACTCCAGACTGACTACGCCTTCCGGAGCAGAAGCGATTATAGATACTCCTACGGTCTCCCACGAGTCTGGCAATGTACATAGCAACCAAAGTCCTTGAACCTCGTCATCGAACTTGACTCCCATCGAGGATAGCTGGTCCACCACGCCCTGGAACTCACTCAAGTGATCCGTAATGGATGCACCATCTTTGTACCGCAGACCCATCATCGTCCGGATCAGGAACAATTGTTTACCCCGGTCTTTTTCGCGTACAAAGATTCCAGCTTCTCCCATAATGTCTTCGCATGCTCAATATTGGCAACGTGGTTGTACACGTTCTCGTCAACGAACTGCCGTATGTACCCACACACCTGTATATGCTCGAAGTTCCAGTCCTCATCGAATTTGTCACTGGGCTTCTCGGATGCAAATACTGGAAGATGCAGCTTCTTGACGAACAGCAAATCCTTCATCTTGCTCCGCCAATAATGGTAGTTGGTACCGTTCAGGTTCACCATGCGCACCGGCTTCGCATCCATCTCTGCTTCCTGGTTTGACTGTCAACTCCTGACACTTCTTTGAACCCAAAGCTCTTATACCACTCTGTTGGAAACGAAGCGCGGAAACCGTTCCCCCAAACCAGAAAGTCCTGCGAGGAAACCGAGCAAAAGCACACAAACCAAAAACACCAAACACAATCGCAGACACAAAAATTTTTGACGTGGAAAACCCTTGCGGAAAAAACCACGGGACGATCGGAGTCCAACCCTGAAGAACCTCCACTAATAGAATAAAGAGAATACACCCTCTACAAGCTCCTCCCGATCCAACACGGATCACCACAACTCACTTGAAAGAAGAAATTTTTTGATTGCGGACTCCGAAGAACAAGAGATGCCGAAAAATTATTCGAAGCAATCTCTCATTCACTATAGTCCTTAATCCTCTCTCTCTCTCAAAGATTGTAAAGCACTCTTTGTTTGAGATGATTTTACAACTAGCATGCATCACCCTTTTATAAGCCCTTGGTAACCTATACATGGAAGGCCAATATATATGGAAACTTCCAATATAAATCAATTATATATTTAATGAAAATCCAATCATAATTAGCTTACCATAATTGGAAACCCAATAATATGGAAAGCTACTATATGAAGGGTCCAATCATAAATATATAATCAAAGAAAATATGGAAATCCAATCATATATTTCCTTACCATATATGTACCAAAATAAAATCCATGCACTCCCCAAGCTTCTCCGACACACGGATGGCGCTCGTCGCTCTCCGGGGTATTCTCCACATAGGTGGGAACCCCATCCACTCCAACAAATGCTCAATCCCGGGTCTCCCCGTCGAGAGCCCCCCTCCTGCCACTTACGCTAGGGGCCTGTTTGGTTGGATGTAGGTGCATGAAAGTGTGAAAGTAGAAGTTTCATGAAGGTGTAACTCATTTGAGTTACAATACATTTCACTTTCCAAAAGGTGTTTGGATACAAAAGTTTTTATCCCCCCGCAAGTGGAGACTTACAATGTAGTTTGTTTGGATGACCACTTGAAAGTGGCTTTGATGGACTGTGTGTGTTTGGTTAGGATATTGCAAGTGATATAATCACCCTCATGAAAAATGGTATGGTTACCAAAACAAAAAAATTTCAACATTCCCAACTGAATTTGGCAGCAGAGAAAGGGTTTCACAACCGAAAAACAGTATGAAACATGTTTCCAGCAAGATGACATGTTCCCAGCAAACTGATATATAATTTTGCAAGATTATATTTTTCCAGCAAATATGATACATGTTCCCAACAAATATGATACATGTTCGCAGCAAGATGACATGTTCCCAGCATATATGATACATGTTCCCAGAAATTAACACATGTTCTCAACAAATATGATATGTTTCCAACAAGTATTCATGTTCCCAGCAAATATGATACATGTTCCCATCAAATATGATACATGTTTCCAGCAAATATGATATGTTCCCAGCAAGTGACATGTTCCCAGCAATACGACATGTTCCCAGCAAATATTACATATTCCCAGCAATGGAAAATGTTCCCAGCAATATGACATGTTCCCAGTAATATGATACAATGAAACAAAATCTTGTTCACAAGGACATTATGGGCTCAAAGTATGAAAACTGAAAATAATTAAAACTTTTTCAGGAGAACATTATGGGCTCAGAATGTAGCAAAATCTTCTTCGAAAAATATCATCATACGAAGAACATATCAAAAATGAAAATTCCTCTGTACAAAAAATAGGGCGGCCGGCCAACCCATCAAATAGGATACATATTCTCTGCAAATATGATACATGTTCCCTGCAAATATGATACAGAAAGCCAGCAAGATGACATGTTCCCAGCAAATATGACATGTTCCCAGCAAATATTACATGTTCCCAGCAATATGACATGTTCCCAGCAAATATTACATGTTCCCAGCAATGGGAAATGTTCCCAGCCATATGACATGTTCCCAGCAATATGATATAACGAAACAAAATCTTGTTCACAAGGACATTATGGGCTTAGAGTATAAAAACTGAAAATAATTCAAACTTGTTGACGAGGACATTATGGGCTCAGAATGAAGCAAAATCTTCTTCCAAAAATTTCATCCTATGAAGAACATATAAAAAATGAAAATTCCTGAGTAACATAAAATTGACACATGTACTATATTTGCTGGGAACATGTATCATATTTGCTGGAAACATGTACCATTATTTGTTTCACAATGAAACATGTCACGCCCCAGAACCAGAATACTGGAGAGCGGGGGCATACATAGCCAGCTACGTATATGAAATGGAATCCATCTCGCTATACGGTCACGGCTGTCTAAATACATGAGGGTTTACTACAAGTCAACAGTCTTCTATGGTCATGAACAAGCCTAGAGTTTCAATCACAAGCAAGTAGGTAAGGTCACAAGATGTATGATCATTAAATATACAATAATAAGGCGTTCCAAATATTACATATTCAGCTGATCATGAAGCTAGTCGTTACAAAATGTTAGGACTAGCAAGAGTTTAGTTATACATGATCAACCCTAGGATCTGTCAATCATGTTACAGCCCGTAGGCGGACAGTAAGTAAGTGCAATCGAGCTAACACTTGCTCGGCGGCTAAACGCCTCAAAAGAATAATTTTACAATAGAGTGGGAGAGCCAAAAATAACCCACTCGTTGTCAGGATTCCGTCTAGTGGTCACCATGTGGCTGGAAGGTCGGTAGATCCTCTGGTGCTGCTCCGGTATCTGGCCATACAAAACCAGCTGGGTCAGACCCCAGAAAGAGCAAGTGCCACAAAGGAGGCTTCACTTCACTTAGGAACTAAAACCAGCAAATTAGCTCAAGAATATAATTGCATAATAAAAGACAGTAATTAAGAAAAAGCATGACGGATGATATACGATGAGATAACCATGGGACTATTCAGATAACCAGGTTACAACCCGTAAACCAAACAAGGACCGGGGTTGTAACCCTTCGTCTGAACAGAACTTGGTTTCTCCCACCATTTATCGGCAAGATAAAAATAAGAAATCAGGTCAAGTAACAATCTTGTACAGGATCAAGACAAGACTAGACTGATTGAACCCCATCCAACAATCACGGCCAAGCAATAAGTACGGTTTGATACTTTAACTAACTAGGGTTATCACAAGCCTAGTTACTAGCAAGATGCAAAGAGATTTCCAAGTCCAGTTACCCGCCTGCTGCTACCTGAGTGACCCCAGCAAAAGAAAACAAGTATAGCAGACACACTATAATGAGATACATGTGTCCTAAAGAGGTGCCCCACTCGACGGCAGGCTAGAAATGTGCTCATCATGACAGATAGCTCCAAGTCCCATGTATATATATATATATAAGGCCGGGATCAAAGGGGCAACAGGTAACTGGGAAAGTCTCTTCATGAACTACTGTATTATTCTAGTTATTAGCCTTAGCCATTTACAGTAGGTACCCCTGACCGTGGTACTCAGGGGTCCCATCCTAGACATGATGCAAGACAGGACTGGATTATTTGTACAAGCACAATCGCCCACGGTGTCCATGTTATTTATACAGGTCATATCATGTCAGGTAGCCATCGCAACAGCTTATCAAGATATATCATGTCAGGTTATCATGTCAAGTGTACTTGTCAGGAGTGCGCCACGACGGGCCACTATCAGGTCATGTTACTTGTCAAGAGTGTACCACTACGGGTCACTGTCGTGTTCCGGGTACATGTGCAGGGCATCATAGTGCAAGCATTCAATCAGGAGACCCAAGTTATGCTGAGGTCACAAGACATGAATTAACAATAATAGAGATAATAATAAAATTAATTAATAAAATAATAATAATAATAATAGCAGGGCAAGGCATAGGAAGGAGCCCTGCGGCTCAGGATCACAAAAAAACCCATGCGGCCAATAAGGAGAACGCATACGACTTGGGAAGGACAGGGGCATGCGGCTAGGAAGGCAAGGGGGTACATGCGGTTCCAAGAAGTCGGGTCTCATGCGGCCAGCGAAAAAGTGGGCTTCATGCGGCTGACGGGATGGATGAGCACATGCGGCAGAATAGGGGTCTCAGCCCTATGCGGCTGAACTGACCGAGTCCATACGGCCAGGGGAGGACGGTGGCATATGCGGCTAAGAGTGATGGGTGCACATGCGGCTGACAGGAAGCGAGTCCATGCGGTCAGAAGGGTTCAGCCCTTATGCGGCTAGCGGAATTCGGATTTATGCGGCTTAAAGGGAAGGACGCCCACGCGGCTGCAGAAGTAGGGGAGGAGGGTACATGCGGCTGAGTGGGGAAAAGTCCATATGGCTAGGAGGGCGAGGGTCTCCAGCAGCTGAGAGCGACTTGCCGCATGAATGTTTATGCGGTCAAGTACTGCCATGCGGCCAGAGAACTGTTCTTCTTCTCCAAAATTTTCGAAAAAAAGAACACCATAAACCCAGGCTTCCAAGCTCCATGAAACCTTCATCCAGAGTCCAAATCCGAACTTCCATAGGTCAAAATGGGGCAGAACGAAATTCTCTACAACATAGAACCATCAAAACTGAGAAATAACAAGATTAAGTAGATCAAAACCCAAAAAATCCGAAAATAAGATAAATTTAGATCTACAAGAATCTGGCCATGGAAAGTAAAAATGCAAAGTATTAAAGTATATTAGAATGCTGTAAAAAAGAGAATGAAACAATAAAATTAGAGTTCCTCCATGAAGCAAGCTGTACTTGCCTAGACCTCTCTCTCTCTCGTAGGTGAAGAAGTTATGGTGGAGAAGAAGAGTAATGAGGAGAGAGAAAGGAGAATGGGTAATAAATACTAAGGATGGTGGTAGGTAGGGGTTCACCTATTGGTTCATGATGAACCAAAGCAAAACCAAGCCAAGCCAAACCCACCCAAGAATAAACCAAGCCATGAAGAAAAGCTAAGCAAGGAATCATACAATACAAGATAAAATACGTACACGTATTCCAAAATACGTAATACGAACCACAGGCATTACAACTCTACCCACCTTAAAAGAATTCTGTCCTCGAAATTTAATTAAGAGGCTAGAGAGACGAGGACAAGCTATATTAATCACAAGCAAGCTATAACTAGGCAATCAATCACTCATTCAAGCAAGGAATCAAAGGCATGAGGCATAAGGAAGATATTATACCTCACGAGTCAAACAAGTCAGGATATCGCGATCGGATATCATCCTCACGCTCCCACGTTGACTCACCCAAAGAGTGATGACCCCAAGCAACTCGGACTAACTTGATAGTCTTGTTCTTGAGTATCTTCTCTCTCCGGTTCATATAGACACGGGCCTCTCCTCATACGAAAGGTTGGTACCAACAACCAATTTCGAATGATCCAGGATGTGACTCGGGTCCGGAATATACCGTCGTAATTGGGATACATGGAACATGTCATGTACCTCGCTTAGCGACGGCGGAAGAGCGAGACGATAGGACACATCTCCTACTCGCTCCAGAATATCGAACAGTCCTATATACCTAGGACTAAGCTTTTTCCGTACGCCGAAACGAATGACGCCACGGTTAGGTGAAATCCTCAGAAATACATGGTCGCCGACAGAAAACTCGAGAGGGCGTCGATGAGAATCGGCCCAATGGCGCTGGCGATCTTGGGCAACTCGAAGATGATCCCGAACTCTTCTGACTACTTCAACTGTCTGGGCAATCATTTCTGGACCGAGCATCTGCCTCTCTCCAACATCATCCCAGGCTAACGGGGATCGACACTTCCTACCATATAGTGCCTCGAACGGTGTAATGCCCCGATTCACACGGTGTATTATGATGAGTCGTTGACTCAAAGAGTTGTGTTGACCCGATGAGGTATCGATACGAATCGATGCAAGTGTTACGTTGGCCAAAGGTAAGCTTTGAGTCGGTTGGAATCTATGAATCGAATCGATGCAAAGGATAAGTCCTGTTTGAGCAAATGCTGATGTTAGTTGATCTGGTGTGCAGGCTATGCCTTTATGCTGGATTACGGATCGTGGCATGGGCGCGATAGGCCAGTAAGTTGAGTAGTTCAACAGAATGGCTAAGTTCGAGAATTAGCTATGCGATCGAGTTATGGAAGCGAGACGCTTCAATCGGCGAGACGGCAAGGCGTATCGGCTTAAGGTGGGCGGGTTCTTGACTCTCTCTCCCTATTTCTTCACGTCTAATAAAATATGTCCATGTATGCGTAAGTTGTTATCGAGTTAGCGAGCGTGGCTCGGCGAGTAAGTGTCTAAATATGCGTTGAACACTAAGATAGAATATTGAACAATCGAACAATTGAAGCGACGTGCATCAAGTGCACGGGTCGCGATAGGGCAATGATGGTAGAACATTGAAAGACGATATTGAGATGTGCATCATGTGTACGGCTCCGAGAACATTGAACACTAGGCGTAGAACATTGAATACGGTGCTGAGCGTGCCCTCGGGCACTTATGCTACGAAAAGACTAAGTAACTACGGAACTAGGCTATGAGAATGACTTACGAATGGTACGCGTTGAATATGAGTATGAGATGACTAAGCCGTTGGGCGTCGTACATCAATATGGATGTGTTGGGGCATAACGCCGACGGAGCTCCCCATATGGATGGTGGATTATGTTTATGAGACGCGAATATGTATATGGCATGGGAAACCGTTTATGGAACGAGACTATGTTTATGCAACGGAGGATATGGTTGGAATGTTATGTGTGTTTGTTATGGCGCGTATCGCATGGTCAATGGACTCGGATGGCCCGTGCACGGGTGCGGCTTTCCTCAGACGGTTACGACCGGGGCACCGGGACCGTTCGGCCTAGGAGGAAATTATGTGTGGTATTTATGGTGCACATCATTCGGACGGATTACGACCGTCCAGTGCTGTGATAAGCTATGATATCCGTAAGTTTAGGATCCTTCGGATACTGGACTAGCAACCCGTATCGAAGTGATCGTAGGCTTACACATAAGAGATGCCAAGTCCATTACGGTGCGAAACACCGTGACCTTCATATAGATAGGGCCGGTGGGCTGAGATGAGAGTTGGGTGCAGGCGCAGGGCCTGTGACCCTTATGCATTGTCTAAGTTTATGATTGGAATGTTGCGTGAATTATATGGTTTCTTATGTAAGTTCTAACCAGTACAGGCTATGGAAAATGGGATGGAGATGCGCACAAATACTATGTTTATGTTCATATTATGTCTAACTGTATCTGCCGCAGGGACACGGTATTGGTCACATTTATGATAAAATGCTATGTTCAAGTATTGCCATGAAACTGATCCTAAGGCTAAATAGAAAGAGCATAAATTAAGATGCATGTTTCACTAAAATGATTAAGTGTTTGGTTTGGGTGCGAGCGGGTCTTGATCAGTGCGAAGCGAGGACGAAAGTACTAATCCCCCACTAGTTTATGTGCAGGTTCATATATGATTTACTCGGGGCGGGGCTTGGCTTAGACGTGCCGAGGCATGGAGTCCTTGGCGTTCGAGAGGAGCTACCGCATAGGCGTTCGGACTTACGACATGGAGATGTTCAGCCGAAGACTACTTGGTGGCTATAAAGAGGCATAATGTATGGAACAATGTAATCCTTTGTGAGCTAGAGAGATCATGAGCGTTGTAGCCAATTGGTATATATGTTGGGCTATTCAGAGCCTTTGTAATCTTCAGTTCATTATGAATAAAAGAGATTCTTGTGTTATATTTTGTTTTCTTCTGCTGCTTATGTTACGAATTTGAGATAATCACTATGTGAATCGTTATCTTGCCTTGCACGAGCGTAACTCCAGGCTCGTGCGGCATCACGTTCCAGCGAGGACGATGATTCGGGTAAAATCTAGCGAGGATGAGCGATTTCCCGGATCGGGGCGTGACAAGTTGGTATCAGAGCGGTTCCTTCCTTTGGACCGTGCATGAATCTCTTTGACCCTCAGTTGCTTCGCTATCGAATTCAGTTGACTCTAAGTTGTTTCCGCAATCGCATGGCTCATGGATCTGCTTGACGCTACATTGGATATTCTATACAATAAGTCTATATTAAGTGCGTACGTCTGCCACAAGTATGTCGTAACTATTACGCTATCTTTGGGTGCCATCGGAGAGTGTCGGTTGTACGAAGTGCAATGGGTTATGAGATTATGGTTTTCCGAAGTGCAAGAAAGTTGTGAGTTGCTGGTTGCACGAAGTACAACGAATATGGTGATATTGGTTGTATAAAGTACAATGGTATGCGTATTGTTTATCGCTCGAAGTACGAGGAGTTATGTGTTTTTGGTCGCCCGAAGTGCGAGGAGTTATATGTTGTTGGTCGCACGAAGTGCGAGGAGATATGTGTTCTTGGTTGCACGAAGTGCAGCGAGTCGAGATATGAGGCGATGCGTGTTATGTGGCTATGTGTTGTTGGTTGCACGAAGTGCAACGGGTCGATATGTGAGGCGATGCGTGTTATGTTGCTATGTGAACGATTATGTGTTGTTGGTTACACGGAGTGCAGCAAGTCGTGGATCGTTCGTTGCATCAGTGCTATGAGTCGATATGGTATGATGCGTGTTGTATGGCTATGCGGATGGATAGCGATATGTTGCACGAGATGGAGTAAAGACCTTAAGTATCGAGAATAAGTTGTTGCACGAGTTGTAACGTGCGAGATTCAGAAAGATCGCGGATGCGATAGTAATGAGTCGAGCTGGTCGCTAAGTTGAGTTGAGTAGGCGAATGTTATGTTGGCCGAATGTCGTGTTGAGATGTGAATAAGCAAATGTTGCGGGTGTGATCGATATGATCGCCAAGATACGGTTAGAGTGAATGTGTGTCAAACTTGAGCGAACGCTAGAGCTGGGATCGGAAGGATCGTCATACGGAATAGTTGGTTGGAAGAGAGATGTTGGACCTATGCGGAGTGTGATGTCGAGTAATGACTCGACTTCGAGTGGTATATGCAATACCAATTGTGCGAACAGTATGGTGAAGTATTGTATCGATAATGATAGGCTCGATTTCTGAGTGGTATATGGAATACCACTTAGCGATAGTTATGTTAAGCCATTTCGTGACTTGCGATAGATTTCGTCGGGACGATTATGTTGTTACGATATGTTTATCCTCAACGGACGGAGTAGTACCGAGACTTGAGTGGGAATGACTTGGAAGAAGTCGATGCAAGTATGCCTTGAGGAAGTGAGTCGAACGATTATGTGCAAAGTCATATCCAAGGAGGATACGTCGGACGAGGATTCGTTAAGTGTAAGTCGAACGATAGGCTGAGCATAGCGAAGGAATGTTAAGTTGAGGAAGTGGTCGACCCGGTCGAATATACGTGAGTTAGTACGAAGACTCATTCGGAACGTGTTGAGTAGGTACGAAGAAATCGTACGAACGAAATTGAGTTAGTACGATGAACCGATGGCACGACTTTGGAAATACGAGTTAGGGATATGAGAATGAATATGTGAATTAGAAATCGTATCTCGATGATGGTAATTAGTTACAATAGAATGGATTTTTGTACGTGAGAATGGATTCGTATTCGAGTTCAGAAAATAACAGTGATTGCAACGAATTGGAGCTTATGAGAGACGAAGATGTTCAAGTTATGCATATCGACGATGGTATTGAGGCGTATCAAAGATGATATGCAATAACTCGGAGATACTCTGATCGAATGAACGAAAATTATGTTGAGCATTGTTGTTGGATGAATAAGATGCAAGTTAAGTTATGACAACTGAGATGATAACGGTAGGAGTGCTTCGGAGAATTGAGAGTGGATGAATATTGCTTGGATGAAAACGAAAGTGTCTGGATTGCTTCGCGGATCACCACTATGTTGACATTCTTGTCTTAAGCGAGCGCAACACCAGCCTCGCACATGCGTCACGTCAAATTAGAACGATCATTCCGCATGAGCGCTGGTATGGTGATTCATCCAGCGGGGATGATCGAACTTGTGAGGCGTGACAAATTTGATATGGACTCGTAGTTTGATGCGAAGGTGGAATTGAGGATTGTGCGATAAGCCTAGAAGTGTGTCAGATATTGGCCGTAAGTGGATAGACTCGTACGGAGGCGAACAAATATTGCTCGGTTGCGATATTGTTAACAGTAGTGGCTAAGTGATTCGAGTAGTAACGGCGCATCAGTTGCGCGAGTGAGTAGATAAATTATGGATTGGTGGATTTCGTCGGATTGGATAAAGTCTCGTAGGAATTGTCGGGAATTGATTTAGCTCCGCGATAGAACATAGCATGGTTCGTTGTAACTGTCCCTCGTTGATGATCTTCAATTATCGAGCGTAGTTTCGGGGCAGATGACCCTAGAAGACTTGACCGCCAAATCAAATGAATGTTGAAGTCCCATAGGATGACCTTGAAGAAGTCGCGTAAGAAATTTTATCGAGAAGGAGGAATGATGTAGTACATGTTAAGGATAAGTCTAAGCGAGTGAGTATCGTGTTTCGGAAGTTAGCGAGTAGCCTTCGACTAGATCGATATGGTTACAAAAGTTTATGATCGATCGAATGGATACGGGGATAGACTTGGTTAGTCGATGATCGAGTATATGTTATGGAATGTGCCTAGTATAGTGATACGGTAAGGCGATTGCAAGGATTCTGCAATGCGCGAGAGCGACGAATAATAGAATGACCGTAAGAGTTGTGTCGTAGATCGATTTGAGTAACGGTTAGGCTATATATGTTGAGCACGCTATCTATGTTATGAAACGAACTAGTCGGAATTGATTCAAAGATTGAGTAAAGGATTGCACTCGGTCGAGAATAGGAGATGGGCGTATCGTAAGAGACCTTGGGTCGAAAAGATTGTTGCCTTTGAGCATCGTAGACTCAAGTTGACCTCTGGGTCGGGAGAGATTAAGTATGATGTCTGGATAAGTTACCTAGCGGGGGTAGCCCCAGATGCGATATGTATATGGTTTGAGAACGTGGGTCGTGTTGGGATAGTTGTGTGCGAGACTTAGTACGAATGGTAGACAAAGGAATTTGGGACATGTTGGACTTAGTCCCTGTCGTTAAGGCCAATTTTATGAATAAGTAGATGAAAGACTTGAGCTATGTGAGAGATAGAAAACGACTAGGCGAGTAGTTATTGCGGAAAATTGTTGCGATCGGATGCGCAATGACTTAATGCAATGCATGCGTTAGATGGCCGTCGAAGAAACTTATGAGATCGAAGTTACGGGTTTGAATCAAGTTATGTGCAGAGATGTATGGAAGAGGATCACGTGTTATGGGATGATGCATACGAGAAGTATTTGGGAATAGGCGCTAAGATATGACTAAGTCTAGTACGGACCGATTGGTGCTTGAGGATTTAAGTTGAGCTTATTAGTTGTTCCGATATCCTACAACTGAGCTTGGCTGAAATGCATATATTGGTGGGACGCCTAAAATATGTGTATGATCCAAACTAAGTTGTATGATTCCAACGATAGTAGCACGAGATCGTGAAACGATCTGGCGAAACACTCAGATTAAGTGTTGATTTCGGTTCGAGGACGAACCTTATTTTGAGTGGTATATTATGTAATGCTCCGCTCCGCACGGTGCATTATGATGAGTCGTTGACTCGAAGAGTTACATTGACCCGATGAGGTATCGATACGAATCGATACAAGTGTTACGTTGGCCAAAGATAAGCTTTGAGTCGGTTGGAATCTATGAGTCAAATCGATGCAAAGGATAAGTCCCGTTTGAGCAAATGCTGATGTTAGTTGATCTGGTGTGCAGGCTATGCCTTTATGCTGGATTACGAATCGTGGCATGGGCGCGATAGGCCAGTGAGTTGAGTAGTTCAACGGAATGGCTAAGTCCGAGAGTTAGCTATGCGATCGAGTTATGGAAGCGAGACGCTTCAATCGGCGATACGGCAAGGCGTATCGGCTTAAGGTGGGCGGGTTCTTGACTCTCTCTCCCTATTCCTTCACGTCTAATAAAATATGTCCGAGTATGCATAAGATGTTATCGAGTTAGCGAGCGTGGCTCGGCGAGTAAGTGTTTAAATATGCGTTGAACACTAAGGTAGAATATTGAACAATCGAACAATTGAAGCGACGTGCATCAAGTGCACGGGTCGCGGTAGGGCAATGATGGTAGAATATTGAAAGACGATATTGAGATGTGCATCATATGTACGGCTCCGAGAACATTGAACACTAGGCGTAGAACATTGAATACGGTGCTGAGCGTGCCCTCGGGCACCTATGCTACGAAAAGACTAGGTAACTACGGAACTAGGCTATGAGAATGACTTACGAATAGTACGCGTTGAATATGAGTATGAGATGACTAAGCCGTTGGGCGTCGTGCATCAATATGGATGTGTTGGGGCATAACGCCGACGGAGCTCCCCAAATGGATGGTGGATTATGTTTATGAGACGCGAATATGTATATGGCGCGGGAAATCGTTTATGGAACGAGACTATGTTTATGCAACGGAGGATATGGTTGGAATGTTATGTGTGTTTGCTATGGCGCGTATTGCATGGTCAATGGACTCGAATGGCCCGTACACGGGTGCGGCTTCCCTCGGACGGTTATGACCGGGGCACCTGGACCGTTCGGCCTAGGAGAAAATTATGTGTGGTATTTATGGTGCACATCATTCGGACGGATTGCGACCGTCCAGTGCTGTGATAAGCTATAATATTCGTAAGTTTGGGATCCTTCGGATACTGGGCTAGCAACCCGTATCGAAGTGATCGTAGGCTTACACATAAGAGATGCCAAGTCCATTACGGTGCAAAACACCGTGACCTTCATATAGATAGGGCCGGTGGGCTGAGATGAGAGTTGGGTGCAGGCGCAGGGCCTGCGACCCTTATGCATTGTCTAAGTTTATGATTGGAATGTTGCGTGAATTATATGGTTTCTTATGTAAGTTCTAACCAGTACAGGCTATGGAAAATGGGATGGAGATGCGCACAAACACTATGTTTATGTTCATATTATGTCTAACTGTATCTGCCGCAGGGACACGATATTGGTCACATTTATGATAAAATGCTATGTTCAAGTATTGCCATGAAATTGATCCTAAGGCTAAATAGAAAGAGCACAAATTAAGATGCATGTTTCACTAAAATGATTAAGTGTTTGGTTTGGGTGCGAGCGGGTCTTGATCAGTGCGAAGCGAGGACGAAAGCACTAATCCCCTACTAGTTTATGTGCAGGTTCATGTATGATTTACTCGGGGCGGGGCTTGGCTTGGACGTGCCGAGGCATGGAGTCCTTGGCGTTCGAGAGGAGCTACCGCATAGGCGTTCGGACTTGCGACATGGAGATGTTCAGCCAAAAACTACTTGGTGGCTATAAAGAGGCGTAGTGTATGGAACAATGTAATCCTTTGTGAGTTAGAGAGATCATGAACGTTGTAGCCAATTGGCATATATGTGGGGCTATTCAGAGCCTTTGTAATCTTCAGTTCATTATGAATAAAAGAGATTCTTGTGTTATACTTTGTTTCCTTCCGCTGCTTATGTTATGAATTTGAGATAATCACTATGTGAATCGTTATCTTGCCTTGCACGAGCGTAACTCCAGGCTCGTGCGGCATCACGCCCCAGCGAGGACGATGATTCGGGTAAAATCTAGCGAGGACGAGCGATTTCCCGGATCGGGGCGTGACAAACGGTGCCATCTGGATACTGGCCTGGAAGTTATTGTTGTACGAGAATTCTACCAGGTACAGGTGATCTTCCCACGAACCACCGAAGTCAAGTGTACAAGACCGTAACATATCTTCAAGAGTCTGAATTGTACGCTCCGACTGACCATCTGTCTGCGGATGATATGCTGAACTGAACTGGAGACGAGTTCCCAAACTCTCCTGTAGGCTACGCCAAAAGTGCAACGTGAATCTTGAATCTCGGTCCGAGGTGATACTGACTGGCACTCCGTGCAACCTGACAATCTGCCTGAGGTACATCTCTGCTAACTGTGCTGTCGACTGACCACCTCTAAATGGGAAAAAGTGAGCTACCTTCGTGAGCCTGTCAACTATAACCCAAATAGCATCTCGACCAGCTGGGGACCTAGGTAATCCAGTCACAAAGTCTATGGTCACATGTTCCCATGACGATCGCCTCTGTTCAGAGCATCTTCCACTGCCTGGTGCAAGGCATCTCCTCGACGGTCCTGCGATGCAAGCAGCTCCCTGATAAGTCCAACCAAGGCTCCATCATCCTGCCTCGCGGGCTGGGCTGACTGCATCGGGGGTTCTGGATCTCCGGAAGGCATGACTCGGGAAGCTGCTCCTGAGTGCTGGGCATGATCTTCTTGTTGCTGCTGGTCCACGGGAGGTATTTCGCCTTGCTGATCGGCAGGTCCATGAACAATGTCGCTGAAGAAGACGACATAGGGAACAATAAGGAAGGACCAAGACAGATCAACGATTACAAGCATGTGATCAGGACAAGAATTTCAGGAATCAAGAAGATACGAGCAGAGATCAAGGGCGAGTACTGATTGAGATATCTATTCGATAAACCCTCACATATCTTGATTTACAAGACCTGCATGGGCCACCACTTAAACCATGTCACGTCCCAGAACCAGAATACTGGAGAGCGGGGGCAGACATAGCCAGCTACGTATATGAAATGGAATCCATCTCGCTATACGGTCACGGCTGTCTAAATACATGAGGGTTTACTACAAGCCAACAGTCTCCTATGGTCATGAACAAGCCTAGTGTCTCAATCACAAGCAAGTAGGTAAGGTCACAAGATGTTTGATCATTAAATATACAATAATAAGACGTCCCAAATATTACATATTCAGCTGATCATGAAGCTATTCGTTACAAAATGTTAAGACTAACAAGAGTTTAGTCATACATGATCAACCCTAGGATCTGTCAATCATGTTACAGCCCGTAGGCGGACAGTAAGTAAGTGCAATCGAGCTAACACTTGCTCGGCGGCTAAACGCCTCAAAAGAATAATTTTACAATAAAGTGGGAGAGCCAAAAATAATCCACTCGTTGCCAGGATTCCATCTAGTGGTCACCATGTGGCTGGAAGGTCGGTAGATCCTCTGGTGCTGCTCCGGTATCTGGCCATACAAAACCAGCTGGGTCAGACCCCAGAAAGAGCAAGTGCCACAAAGGAGGCTTCACTTAGGAACTAAAACCAGCAAATTAGCACAAGAATATAATTGCATAATAAAAGACAGTAATTAAGGAAAAGCATGACGGATGATATACGATGAGATAACCATGGGACTATTCAGATAACCTGGTTACAACCCGTAAACCAAACAAGGACCGAGGTTGTAACCCTTCGTCTGAACAGAACTTGGTTTCTCCCACCATTTATCGGCAAAATAAATATAAGAAATCAGGTCAAGTAACAATCTTGTACAGGATCAAGACAAGACTAGACTGATTGAACCCCATCCAACAATCACGGCCAAGCAATAAGTACGGCTTGATACTTTAACTAACTAGGGTTATCACAAGCCTAGTTACTAGCAAGATGCAAAGAGATTTCCAAGTCCAGTTACCCGCCTGCTGCTACCTGAGTGACCCCAGCAAAAGAAAACAAGTATAGCAGACACACTGTAGTGAGATACATGTGTCTTAAAGAGGTGCCCCACTCGACGGCAGGCTGGAAATGTGCTCATCATGACAGATAACTCCAAGTCCCATGTATATATATATAAGGCCGGGATCAAAGGGGCAACAGGTAACTGGGAAAGTCTCTTCATGAACTACTGTATTATTCTAGTTATTAGCCTTAGCCATTTACAGTAGGTACCCCTAACCGTGGTACTCAGGGGTCCCATCCTAGACCTGATGCAAGACAGGACTGGATTATTTGTACAAGTACAATCGCCCACGGTGTCCATATTATTTATACAGGTCATGTCATGTCAGGTAGCCGTCGCAACAGCTTATCAAGATATATCATGTCAGGTTATCATGTCAAGTGTACTTGTCAGGAGTGCGCCATGACAGGCCACTATCAGGTCATGTTACTTGTCAAGAGTGCACCACTACGGGTCACTGTCGTGTTCCGGGTACATGTGCAGGGCATCATAGTGCAAGCATTCAATCGGGAGACCCAAGTTATGCTGAGGTCACAAGACATGAATTAACAATAATAGAGATAATAATAAAATTAATTAATAAAATAATAATAATAGCAGGGCAAGGCACAGGAAGGAGCCCTGCGGCTCAGGATCACAAAAAAACCCATGCGGCCAATAAGGAGAACGCATATGACTTGGGAAGGACAGGGGCATGCAGCTAGGAAGGCAAGGGGGTACATGCGGTTCCAAGAAGTCGGGTCTCATGCGGCTAGCGAAAAAGTGGCTTCATGCGGCTGACGGGATGGATGAGCACATGCGGCAGAATAGGGGTCTCAGCCCTATGCGGCTGAACTGACCGAGTCCATGCGGCCAGGGGAGGACGGTGGCATATGCGGCTAAGAGTGATGGGTGCACATGCGGCTGACGGGAAGCGAGTCCATGCGGTCAGAAGGGTTCAGCCCTTATGCGGCTAGCGGAATTCGGATTCATGCGGCTTAAAGGGACGGACGCCCATGCGGCTGCAGAAGCAAGGGAGGGGGGTACATGCGGCTGAGTGGGGAGAAGTCAATGCGGCTAGGAGTACGAGGGTCTCCTGCGGCTGAGAGCGACTTGCCGCATGAATGTTCATGCGGTCAAGTACTGCCATGCGGCCAGAGAACTGTTCTTCTTCTCCAAAATTTTTGAGAAGAAGAACACCATAAACCCAGGCTTCCAAGCTCCATGAAACCTTCATCCAGAGTCCAAATCCGAACTTCCATAGGTCAAAATGGGGCAGAACGAAATTCTCTACAACATAGAACCATTAAAACTGAGAAATAACAAGATTAAGTAGATCAAAACCCAAGAAATCCGAAAATAAGATAAACTTAGATCTACAAGAATCTGGCCATGGAAAGTAAAAATGCCAAGTACTAAAGTATGTTAGAATGCTGTATAGAAGAGAATGAAACAATAAAATTAGAGTTCATCCATGAAGCAAGCTGCATTTGCCTAGACCTCTCTCTCTCTCTCTCGTAGGTGAAGAAGTTATGGTGGAGAAGAAGAGTAATGAGAAGAGAGAAAGGAGAATGGGTAATAAATACTAAGGATGGTGGTAGGTAGGGGTTCACCTATTGGTTCATGATGAACCAAAGCAAAACCAAGCCAAACCGAACCCACCCAAGAATAAACCAAGCCATGAAGAAAAGCTAAGCAAGAAATCATGCAATACAAGATAAAATACGTACACGTATTCCAAAATACGTAATACGAACCACATGCATTACAAAACACAAGTCATCATAGTCCATAATGCATTCTCATCATAGCCCGTATATTATAAGAAAATAAGACCAACTTATGCTGCAGTAACCAGAAACTGCCCCAAAATTGAAGTCACCAAAAACTGGAAGGAAGAAGAAGATACTGAAACTCATCACAGAAAAAATTGAAGTCACCAAGTTATGCATTGTCATCATAGCCCAAAATATCATTATTTGTTTCATAAAGAAACACAAGTCAGCATAGGCTAGTAGGAGATACTGAAACTCATCACAGCCCATAAGATTTCAAAAAACCAAAACTCATCATTAACCCAAAATTGAAATTGAAGTGCTGCTCCTTTGCAGTTACCAAAAAATAAAACACAAAAAACTGAAACACAAGACTGAAAATATCAACAACTTAAGCACAAGTTTAGAAAAAAAGTTATTGGCTCAAAGGATTCACCATCCCACTCATCATCGCCAATTTAAAAACTTGGCTACCTCCATCCATCACCAAATTGGTGAGGGAGGCCATCAAGTTTTGGTTCTCATCGTGGGCACCTTTCTCATTTGTGTTGTCGGGACAGAAATAGCATTTTAGACTCAAAGGCTGTACCTTCCTCATCATTGTCTAAAACTAGGCTACAAGTTGGCTACCTCCGTCCATCACCACAATGGTAGGGGAGGCCACCAACTTTAGCTTGTAATTAGGTTGCACCTTCATAGCTCATTCAAAGACAACTCCTGCACCCAAACAGTACATACCCCTTGTCATTACATTGTCATTACATTATAGGTGCAGACAAAAAGAACTTGGGTCTACACAAATAAGTTAGTACTACATAAAAGAGATACAGACTAAAATCGATACAAGTAATGTTAGAAAATCCAAAGTAACAATAATGGCCGATGGGTGGCCATTGCGCACATCTTCTCCCTTAATTCCACATCGTTCATCCTTGTAATTTGAGTAGAAGTAACCCATTGCCTCCTCATAATCTTGGCACTTGAAATAACAAGCGCCTTTAAACCCATTCACTTGCATGTGACATTCAGGCCAGGTTGTGTACACCCCTGGCTTTCTTCCTTTCAAAACAACGTAGAAAGACATGCTACAAAGATATGAAAAGCATAGATAAAGCAGGGAATTAACAGAAACAGCAGCATGCTACAAAGATAGAAAAGCATTCAGATAGAAAATATTTGCTAATGAAAATAGCAGCATGCTGCCAAGATATCAAAATCAAAGATATCAAAAGAGCAGGGAATTAACAAAAGCAAAGACATCAAAAGAGCAGAGAATTGAAGTCACACAGAAACAGCAGCCTATGGGCATCATAGGCCTTGTGGAAACAGCAGCATGTGCTGTTCCAGAGTAGTAAATATTACAGGCCAAACTTCAAATTGTTCCATCCACATACAAAATGATACAAAATATAGTCGATTGCTACAAGACTACTTGTCTTGCATGAAATTATCTAGCCATGCCCGTTGGAAACCCTCGGACAACCCTATAAACTTGTTGGTCTCAAAGTTGTCAGTGCAAAAAAAGTTGTATGCATTCATAAGTACGTCTGGCTCATATCCTTCTAAGGCAAATAATTTACTACCCATTTTCTCAATTGGGGTCTTGAATTCGGTATGAAGTGCCTCGGCCATGGAAGTAACACTCCCCACCAATTGAGTCATTCCCTCATTTTCCATGCTAGCCTCTCTACAACGTTTTTCCCCCGTAGATTTTGTAGATTGGGAAGTCGCAGCATTGTGGTGTGAGCCACTACCGGGAGGAGTATCTACTTCGACGTATTCTCTTGGGCCCCATTTCACATTGTTATCCTTCGTACGGTCCCCTCTTGCATGGTCATCTCCACATACAATTTGCAGCAAATCAAAGTTCCTAATAGGGACGTTCACCCATTGTGCTAGTTTGGATTTAGCCTACGCAAATAATAATATTTAGTTATATTCAGATCTGAAAATAATAAATTTTCAGATATATTCAGATCTACTGGCAAAATCAAATGGGTAACATTTACCTTCTTAAGGTCATCATGTGTATCCTCGTCCATAGTCACCATCCTTTGATCTTCATCCCATCCGGCCCCCGAAAAATCTTTGGCCTTCATAATATCTAGCCACTTGGACTTCCAACCGCGCAAATGATTGGTAACATTGCTAACGCTATAGGAAGTACCAAACTTTGCATTCACCATATTGACCACAAGTATGTAGGAACTATTTTTGAAAGCTTTGTCACATTTTTTCCCTCTTCGGCCTCCCTAGCAAGAATCTTTAGAAGCTCATCAGTATGTTCATCCTCCCAACGCTTGTTGGGCGTTCCTCCCCCTTCCTTTTGGACATTCTTACACAAACTATTCGACGACTTCTTGGGTTTGTTCTTTTGAGGAGATTCATCTTGGTCCTCATTAAGTCCTAGTGGAATAGATCCCTGACTAACGACAAAGGAATATGAATCCATAAAAGGATCAATATTGCCACTCCAATTTATGTCGGGCATTGATTGTGACACCCTTGAGGTTACAAATGGACGAATGGGACTTGGTTGTGTCACCCTTTCTTGTACCCCTCCGGTTTCGTGCCCTTCACTTCCTGTACTAGTACCCAACGACCTCCTCTTTATTTAAAGAGGTACAAAAGGGCTGCCTGCATGGGATTGGAAGTGTCGGTAGTTGGAAAAGTTGTCTCCCATCTCACCTGTTGACATTTAGAATTAAATTTGTTGCAAAAGCGTACATAATATATATTTCTGTTAACAAAAGGACAGATTACAATCTGATCAGGCTTTTTTCCGAAAATATCATACAATAAATGCCCAAAATATCAAAAAACTGCTACTAACATCAATTCAAACTAACAAAAAATTGCTACAACCTATGCCACACATATTATACCCTACCATGTCCAGTACAGTAGTCATGCCACATATGTTGTACAATCTGATCACGCATGTCCTCCCACGCCTTCTTCACGTTACGTTGGACTTGCGTACTATTTTGGGAGAATTGTTCATACTCGAACAAATTGTCTTCCACAACTTCCACCTCACCTAAGTATTTGCCATTAAAATCGTTTGATTGCAAATCTTAATACAAACAGAACAGTGTTACAATATAGGACTTAGATGTAGTCCTAGGAGTACACTTTTGTTTAATCTGGGTCCTAAGTGCCAATGGAGCGAGTGGTAATGCGTTGACTCCGTTGACGGGCTGACGACGGTTATCGGTTCTCTGAAGGTGTAGATTGCTCTGGGTGCTGGAGCTGGCTGAGAGGAGGAAGACGTTGAGTGTCTGTATCTGCCTCTCTGGTGATCTCTGTCTGGATTGTTCGTATGTATGTCTCTGTGTCGCTGTAAGGAGGGGATGATTCCTCCATTTATAGCTGGGCAGGTTGGCTGCTCATGCGCGCATATGTAGGATGCGCCGGTGCGTGGGGACGCCACGTGGAGATTGCTGATGGAGGCGCATGGATGATGTGCCCTACTCGCAGAGTTGAATTCTTCATACTGCTGTTGTGAGTCGGCACGTAGCAGAGGAGAAGATCTTTCTGTTGCTGAGATCTTGGATGAGTTGAGTCAAAGGACACGTGTCGTCGACCCATGGCTCGGAGATCTCTGATTTGGTGGGGGGATAATTTGGTGGGATGCGCCTTGAATTGGGCGCATAATGAGATTTTGGCTCGTGACCTTTAGGAGTCACGAGCCGTTCTGGGCGTATGGTTTTTGAGACGCATGCGAGGGACTTTCCTTCTGTCTTTCGGGATCAGAGATCAGTCTGTGGCGCATGGCTTTTGAGGCGCATGCAAAGCTTCAACTGGAGACTCTTCTTCTGTCTTTAGGAATCAGTGAAGGGTCTGAGGCGTATGGCTTTTGAGGCACATGCGGGTTTGGGCGCATGGCCGCGGAGGCGCATGCGGGTGGTCGAGTGGCCATGTGGCAGTAGCCGTCGGAATAGAGTCATGATGATGCTGACGTTGTGGACGCTTCGTTTTCTGCAAAAGCTGTCAGCCGTTCAGACTTGGGAAGACGTGCTGCCAACTCCGTCAGTTCAGCATTTAATGTTGGTGACATTCGATGGACAGCTGAGTGGGCGCGTCGGTTGACGTTCCACTAGGCGTATAGGGACGTATGGGGGCGCATCCCCTTTGATGTGCTCGGTACAGGGCACATCTGTTTGATGTTTGAAGAGGTGTGATGCGCTGACCAGCCGGCGCATCCGACACGTCTTTGATGATGCGGCTGTTTCGCTTCTCGAGTGCTTTTAATAGCCGTTTAGCTGAAATCGAGGCATCTAGTTCATCCATTTAATGTGAGTTCATTGCACGAAATTCGGAGAGCCATCCACTTGGCGCATGGGTTTGATCTGCCCGGCCTATAAATAGTGGCATGGAGAGAAGGTTGGCCTCTCATTCCCTCACGTCTTTCCAATATGAACTCAGGTTCTCGGGTGCATTCTGTTGACGAAGTGCTCCCGAGGGTGAAGATGAGACGCCATGTCGTCGTTAATGCTCCTGAAGGTGACTGTTACATCCAAAAGACGGAGTCGAGGGCTTCTGAGGCAGGCGGAAGGTGCCTGTTGCATCCAAAGATAGGGATGCTCGGGCCTCGTCTCCGTTGTTCCGGAAGAGCCGTAGATCGGAATGGCGGTGCTAGGCTCTCTCTTCCTTCAAAGTGGGTATCGCCCACTCTGAAAGCTGCTCCTTTAACCATTTTCGATCACGGTCTTCCTTGGCCTTTGGAGGCTCTTTCGAAGCCTCCCCTGGCCACAGATTTGCGGTGCTCTTCTCTTCCTTGGTTCCAGCCAGAGGATTAAATGCTTTGTGTATCGAAGCATTTATCAGGTGAGCCTGGCTGGAAGAGCGGCACACTCCTGTTCGGCCAGGTGAGCCTGGTTGGAAGAGTGGCACATAACTGGGCTGCTGAAGGGATGCACATAACTGAGCTGGATGCACATAACTGAGCTACTGAAGAGATGGTGGGATGCGCCTGGTTGGAGACGCATGGTATCTGCTGCACTTAACTGGCAGCGCATGGTGACTGCTGCGCCTATCTGGAGGCGCATGGTGACTGCTGTGCCTATCTGAAGGCGCATGGTGACTGCTGCGCCTATCTGAAGGCGCATGGTGGCCGCTGGCTGTAGACTTAGGATCTTTCCTTTGTAGAAATTTTCCTTTGTACAATATTTTCTAGACATGTAATAGACTTTTATATATATAAATAAAAAGTCCTTCTTCAGATGTCTATGGCTATTGATCTTGCTGTGAAGTGTCCTGTTCGAGTTCTGGTGCCTGTAGTGTCTGGCGCATGGTCTTTCTGGTTGTGAAATTCCATACTTCTACAAGACCCCCTTCAAAGTTTTCAAAACTTTTGAATAAGTTTTGGAATACTTTGAATAAGAAGCATGGCGATCAGGGCGCATGACTGTTGGGGCGCATGCCTGTTCAGCCGCATGCTCTTCTCAATTAATGAATTTGATAATGCCTCGGTAACCAAAAAGATTAATGATAATCTTTTGGTTTTATCTGCTGCTATCTTCACAAGACCCGAGGCGACGGCTGAGATCACTCGTCATCGGTTCACGCGTGCGACCACGGCCTATAAATAGGTGAGAGGTGGAGAGAGAGAGTTCTTCTACTCTGTGCCTTTGCCTCCTTTAGAGTTCTTTCTTTAAAACCCTAACTTCTTTCTCTCTGTTAGAATGGCTTCCAAGACTCCTCGCGACGGTATCGGCAAAGGAAAGGGGAAGGAGAAGGAGCCCGTAGAGGCTGTCGTGAGTGACATTCCTCGCCTGCCTGTCGAAGTTCGGCCGGCGGTAGTCGGTGAGCTTTATTGTCTCCTATCGATGTTGAAAATTTCCCCGCCGACGTGCATAGGCTCAGGTCTTTATCATGCACTGTGGCTTTAATTGCTGATGCGCATGGGTTTTACGCCCTGATGATGCGCCGAAGCCTTTGCTGACGCGCATGGGCTCACGTCTTGATGATGCGCCGAGGCTCTACCGCTAACACGCATGGGTTTATACCCTGATGATGCGCCGAGGCTCCTTTTTCAGACGCGCTTGATACGCGCATCTGACGATTCATGAAGCTCTGATCTTTGTGTTGTCTCTAATATCTTTGCATTTTTTGTGTCAGTGTCGATGACTATCCCACTCTTGAACGAAGTGCTCCTGGACGCTGCACTCTGTCAGATGGGAGTAGATTATGATGAAGAGGTGATAAACCCTGCTCAAACGGCTATTATGTTGGATCAGCATCCCGAAAGAATGATTCAAATTCGGGAACAACATCACGGGTTCCTTAAACAGATGATGGAACGTGGCGTTCTGAAATCTGCCACTTCCGATAAAGTGACCTTCTTAAAGCCCGAGTTCCTGTTCGGGGATCGCCTTTCTTTTACTGAAGCCCAGGTGCTGAAGGTCAAAGAAGACTGGTTCTTTACATCCAGGGGCGTGCATATGACCGTCAGGCAGCTTGAAAGTCAATGGCCTTTGTTAACTTTCTGTCGACTTGCTTCTAAAAGGAGAATGTCCTGGGACATTACTCCATCTCAAGGAGGAGCGGTAACAGGCGTCATCAGAATTGATTCTTCTTCTGATCAGAGGGATACTCTGGTCGCCTCGCGAGCTGGTACCTCTTACACCTGGCGGACTCTTCGTCCTGGGAGTATTTATAGCGATGTTCCCGTCAATACTTTTGCCTTGGGTGCCTCGACTTTTGCTCGTCGCATATTGTTGATGGAACAATCATACCCCAAGGGAGAATTTCGGGTAGAGGGTTGGTGCCATTATGTTTCAAAATGGGACAAACTGACACATTGGATCCTGTCGCGGTTTCAGACTGAGCTCCAAGAGATTGGGCTGACCGCCGCAATCCGTGCCACTCAGGCAGGTGTAGAGATTAACAGGCACATGTTCCTTGCACTTTTGGAGATGTTTGATACCCATACTGGGACCTTCTTCACTCCAGTGGGGGAGCTAGGGCTCGCGCTTCATGAGATGTACGAGGTATCAAAACTCCCCTGGGGATCGAAACCTTACGAGGAATACTTCCCGACCAATGAAGAATTCCAGGTCTTGGGAGACAAAGCTGATGAGATGATGGCTGTCTTCAAAGAAGTAGCGAGTCATCACTACTATATGCAGAAGAAGGATAGGGGCGGGACGCAGCCTCATGTGACTGCTTGGAGAGATCACATCTTTAGGCAGGACAAGGAGGATCCTTCCCATTTTTCTACTCTACCGGCACTTTCTCGCAACGAGGTGCTTTCTGAAATGAGCAGGTTGGACGAGAAGAATCCCTTGGAGAACGAGGACCAGCAGTCGAATGAACGCTCCTATAGCTGTTTTTGGCATCTCACCTATCGGATGTCGCCAAAAGCAGTATTAGTCGCGTATCTTATGATTTGGCTCCGGGACCACGTTTTTTCAGGCGGGTCTGGCTCTGTAGAGAGGGTGACTCGGAACTTAATTCTGCCGGCCGTGAAGTTGGCCTTCGGCCGTCCTTTAGCTTTACTCCCCGCAATGGTGTGTAACCTGTTGCGGGGTCTTCGAGAGTTTGCGGGAGATGTCGTTCACGAGCGGGGCAAAAACAATAACTTCCCGCGTGCCGAACTGCCGTTTCATTATTTGATGGGGTGGTTAATTTTATACCATCCCAATGTGATGAGCCCGGGTTCGGAGGAAGACCACAGGTCCGGAGATGCGTTCCTCCTGCGTTTCCACCGGAGGAATTGGTCGCACACCGGTGTTCCCGTTTGCAGGAAAGTTTTATCCCATCTTCAGGGATGGGAGATCGCCAAAGTTGGTCCTGTCTTCTCCGATTTTGAGGCCAACGAAGATCTGGTGGACTCGGGTGAGGATGCCACCACTCTGTCTCCATGGGGATTCCGCTGGCTGTAAAGTATTCGGCCGTCCCATTTGGTATATCGGAACAGGAACCAGTGTTACCTGGAACCGTATCTGCCGAGCCGCTTTGCGAGGCAATTCGGGTACGCCCAATTGATGTTGGATAATCCCAGTATTACCTTGGGGTACGCTGGAAGTTTGCTGGATGGTGCACGAGCTTGGCATTACTATAATGCCGGATGTACTGGAGCCCGCTTTACGCTCCCTGTCCAGAATCTGCGGCCGCCGATTCTCTACTCAGCCGCCAGATTTTACTGTGCTATGGCTGCTCCGCCCACCGAATATGATAGGAAGACCAGTTTTATTGCAGGCACCTATTTAGCGGCGGGTGCAGACACTTTGGCGAAGGCTCGGTCGTACCGTCCGCCCGAGTCGGATCGAGGCGCCCCCGCCGTATCTACCGGGGGTCAGGCAAAACCCTCGGTTGATCAAACGAAAAGGGGTGCAGATACAAAAGTCGACTCTCCTGTATCAAAAAAGCAGAAGAGGGCGTCGTCACCGACGGTGTCCTCGGACTCCGCATCTGCAGAGGTAAGATGTCCTGTAAGGTTTGATTTCAAGTTCAGCTTCTTATGTAATTATGCTTTTCCCCTTTTTGTGTAGGAGCCGCTGATAAGAAAGCCTCGCACTCCAAAATTTGGTGGAAGCAGGCCAAAGGAGATGGCGGGCTCGTCTGATATGCGTATTCCGCCTACTATGATATCTCCCATGGAGAAGAATACCGAGGATGTTGCTGTAGAGATTCCAGCATCTCCGGATTATGTCAGACGGGAAGCTGAGGATGCAGCAGCTTTCGAGAAGGTGAAGGCCACAGCGTCGGCCTTGGATGACGTTGCCGCAGACCCGCAAGAGTCTGTTGCGGGGGCAACAGATATGGTTGAGATGGAGGAGAGGGTTGATTCCCCTCCTTATCATGATGAGGGGAGGTCGGCTGAATCATTGCCGAGTCCTATCCCGACTTCAACCGTGGTAGTTGAGGCGGCTACCGATCAGGAGGTAGCGACAGATTCTGTCCCTGTGGAGGGACTTGATGACGAGACCCATCTGCCGGTCACAACTGCTAAGGCGGGTCAAGAGACAAGTGATAATCTTCCTACTCTGCCGAGGGAGGTACCAGCTGTTGATAGGACGTTGGGGGTAGAAGAGGTGGCCGTTGACGTCGGTGGTTCCTCCAGGCTTGAGAAGGGCGAAGGTGTGGAACCCTCCGTTGCCCCTCCTACTTGGGGTACTATCTCGACGCCTGTGCGGGCTTCCTCTGTTCCTTCGGCTCCTCGGGCTAGCAGTCCAGCCCCCGTTGATGAAGAGCCCATTGATACTGAGGTTCAAGCCTCACAGGTTGAGGTTGGCGGATCTTCTTCCGGTCCACAAACTGTAGTAGCTCCTCCAACTCCTGCCATGACGCCGCAGGTCCTGGCAGATGCAGACGAATATGTGAAATTTCTTGTCGAGGGGGTGTACAAAATGCTGCAGAAGGGTGTATCTGCTGTGATGGATGCCAATGGGAGCTTTGCGATGGCAAAAACTCTGGCAATGCCCTGTATCGAGCTGATCCGCATTCACCAAGGCCACGACCATATGGCCGAAATTCTGGAGGCTTTGGTGATCGAGCTGGACGAGCGGCTCGCGGAACTTCAGCGCATCCAGCGAAACGACCTCTCCGCCATGATAGATGCGGAGAAGGAGAAGCTGATTGCCGAGATCGAGTCTTCATACCAGGCCACTGTGGGCCTTTGGGAGCACGAGGTGGCTGAGACTGAGGCTGCGGTAGAGCAGTTATCTCAGTCCATGAAGACGACGACGGAAGCTCGAGCTGCATTGGATGCTGATATCGCGGAGATCGACACCCAGATGCGCCGCCTTGAGGACCAACGGGCCCGACTCCAGTTAGATGTCGAGCGTGTTCGGGTTGAACACACATCATTCAAGAAGGAAGAAGCGACTTTCACTCAGCGGACTCTTGCCTTGGCGCAGCAGCGACAACAGCTTGATGAGAAGCATGAGAGCGATACTTCCACTGGGGCTGTTGAATTGATGCGTCAAGAAGCTGAGCGACGAGTCCTGGCGACTGTGGAGGCCCGTACAGTCGACCTAAGACTTCGAGTCAGGGAGCTCTCGGCCTACCCTGGGGAGGTTCAGGGACTGTAGTTTTTCCCCTTTTTTTATGCTCTTTTGCAACCCTTTGCCGAGGGATAGTGTAGTTTTTGTACTCTCTCTTTCAAAAAAATAAAGAAGTACGCAACTTTTTGTGATGTGTTCATTTTTGTTATTATGAACTTGATGATTTGTGTGGACCTATTATTTTTTGCACACCTTGGTTTTTAGGCACAGATAATAAGTTTGAAGGAACCAACATGTTTGCTCAGAGGTGATGTGGACATGACAATCATTGGGTTCAAATGATAGAATCATCCTACTCAGAGGTGTGATGGACGTGGTAGGAATGATCCTGGGGGATACGCTGAACAACTCAGAGGTGATGTGGACGTGGAAGTTCTGCGATCAATGTACGACAACGCAGGGGTTGTTTGTACGAGATGTTTACTCAGAGGTAATGTGGACGTGGTAAACATGAAGGGTAGCGTCGGCTTACGTAGTGTAAGATTCCGCTTTGTAGGGTGTAGAGGAACAACTCAGAGGTAATGTGGACGTGGTTGTCTTTCTACTGAAGGAAGCCACGGAACAGCTGGGTTCCCAAAGCGGATGAGTTTGTGGAAGGAGATTGTTTGTGAATCCCGATGATTGGGCCCACAGATCCCCTTGGGGAAGTATATGTCTGAAGGATGTCAAGAATAGTACTTATTTAGGAACTTGCCGTTGATGGGCATCATAAACAAGTCTCCATTGGGTTTGGCGAGGCGGTAAGCACCGTTTGAGTATACCGTCTCTATGATGAAAGGTCCTTCCCACTTGGGCTCGAACTTTCCTGGTGTCTTGTGAGTTAACACCATTGGCCTTCTGACTGCTAGAACCAGGTCGCCAACTTGGAAAGTCCTCTGTTTGACCTTCTTGTTGAAAGCCTGTGATATACGGGCTTGGTAGAGTTCGATGCGTTGTTGAGCTAGGAGACGCTTCTCATCGAGTGCCTCCAGTTCCCACAGACGACGACGTTGATTGTCTTCTTCTGTGAGTTTGTTTGTTATTGCTACGCGGAGTGAGGGTATCTGGATCTCGAGAGGCAGTACCGCTTCGCTCCCGTAGACCAGAGAGAATGGTGTGTTGCCTGTCGGGGTCCGTACCGTTATGCGGTAGGCCCAAAGGCATTCGCCAAGCTTTTCATCCCAGTCGCGTTTATTGGATGACACGACCTTTTTGAGTAGCCTGACGATGGTTTTGTTGAACGCCTCTGCTAACCCGTTTGCTGCCGGATTATAGGCGGTAGATGCCACATTTTGAATGCGGTTCTTGTCACAGAACCTGCTAAAAATATGGCTGATAAACTGAGGACCGTTGTCATGAATGATCCGTCGGGGTACTCCGAAACGGTAAATGACATGGTGTTTGATAAAGCTGACCACCCTGGAGCTCTTTACTTCCGCCAGTGGGACTGCTTCTGCCCATTTGGAGAAGTAATCGGTGATGGCCAGGATGAAGCGGTGTCCTCTTGATGAAGGAGGGGTGATAGGTCCCACAATATCCATGCCCCAGGCTTCGAAGGGCCAGGAGGCGACTGTAGGATGTAGTGGTTCAGACGGTGTATATATGAAGTCAGCATGGAGTTGGCATGTGTGACACTTCTTAGCATATTCAACAGCGTCGGTGGCCATGGTTGGCTAGTAGTAGCCCATACGTCGCAGTCGATCCTGCAACTTAGGACCGGGTTGATGAGCTCCGCAAGTTCCGTCATGAGCTTCTCGGAGGGCTTCGGCTGCTTCTTCGTTGGATAGGCATCGAAGGAGGAGCCCATCGAAGGAACGTCGGTACAGCGTTTTAGTAGCTGTGTCGTAGTAGAATCGAAGAGAGCGTCTCCTGACTGAGACGGCTTCCTTCGGGTCCTCTGGAAGAATTCCGTAGACAGCAAAGTCGATGAACGGGAACCTCCAGTCTCGGACATTAACACCAGTGTTCGTCGACATGGCGTGGGCCACTTGCAAGCACAGGTTGTTTCTGGGACAAATCAAGTCTCGGCCTGTTACCGTGACATAGTGTTGAGTCCCAAAGGACGCTGCCAATGAGGCTGCGAGGCCAGCCAGAGCGCCAGCCTCCAAGTTTTTTAGACGAGACACGTGTTCGATGAAGAACCCGGTGAAGGTTAAAATAATGTTCAATACAACTTCATGGTAAGGGATCAGATCTTCATGGCGAACTCGTACTGCCCTCGAATCTGGTTCACGACGAGTTTTGAGTCACCGTAGGCTTCCAGATGGTCCACCCCCAGCTGTTGTGCGAGTTGGAGTCCCATGACGAGTGCGTTGTACTCGGCAACATTGTTGAAGCACGGCTTCGAAAGGGAGTAAGCACGCTGGATGACCAGCTGATCGGGGGAGACTAAGACTACCCCCACTCCTGCGATGATTTGGCCTTCGGGGCCTGTTCTCGAAGCGCCATCGAAAAACATCCGCCAAACGGAGCTTCCTTCGGTGACGTTGGATTCTTGGACCTCATCCGGGATATCTTCATAGAGTTTTGAGGATTCTGGGATGGGGTGTGCAGCTAAAAGTCAGCCAGAGCTTGACCTTTAACAGCTTTTTGCGGGACAAACACCATATTATATGGTGTTAGCAAAATCGCCCATGTGGCTAGCTGGGAGTTTAATGACCCTAGCTTCGTCATGAGGACTCTGAGTGGATTGACTCGGGAAATGACATGAATTGTCTGGCCCGAGACATAATGACGAGTCTTCTGGATGGCAAATACCAAAGCCAAGCACTCCTTTTCAACGGGGTTGTACCGGTATTCAGCCCCGATGAGCGTTCGACTGAGGTAGTAGATTGCTTGCTCATAGCCTGTATCGCTGTTTTGAGCCAGCAGAGCGCCAAGGGAATGATCCATGGCACGGACGTAGAGAAGAAATGGTTTGCCCGCGACAGGTGCCACAAGGACTGGTGGGCTCATCAGGTAGGCTTTGATGTCGTCGAAAGCCTTCTGGCACTCCTCTGTCCAGACATAAGAGACTCCCTTCTTCATGAGCTGAGTAAAGGGTTGATATTTTCCAGAGAGGTTTGCTATGAACCTCCGGATGTATGCCAGACGTCCCTGTAAGCCTCGAAGTTCTCGAAGATTCTTCGGAGGGTCCATGTTGAGGATGGCTTTGGTCTTCTCGGGATCAACATGAATGCCTTTTGCCGTGATGATAAAGCCCAAGAATTTGCCGCTAGAAACCCCCAGGAAGGATTTAGCGGGGTTCATTTTGAGTTGATGTACCCACATGAGATCGAAGACTGTCTTCAAATCCTGTAGGTGATCTCCTTTGAGGCGGCTCTTGACTGCGATGTCGTCAACATAGCATTCGACTGTTTTGCGAAGATGTTGACAGAAGATGGTGCTCATAGCTCGTTGGTATGTTGCACCGGCATTTTTCAAGCCGAAGGGCATTACTGTGTAGCAGAAAACACCCTTTGGAGTCCTGAATGACGTGTATTTTGCGTCATCGGGGAACATCTTGATTTGATTGTAGCCTGAATACCCATCCATGAAGGACATGCGTTCAAAGCCACATGTGTTGTCGATCATCACATCGGTAATCGGAAGCGGGAATTCGTCCTTCGGGCAAGCAGTATTGAGGTTCCTGAAGTCGATACAGACTCGTATCTTCCCGTTCTTCTTGGTGACATGTACGACGTTGGCTACCCAATCTGGGTGTTGTTCCTCACGGATGAAGCCGCTAGTCAGGAGTTTGTCCACCTCCTGATCGATGGCATTCATGATGTCCGGACGGAAACGTCGTTGTTGTTGTTTGATAGGTTTGGCATCAGGTAAGATGTTCAACCTATGCATTGCGATCTGTGGATCGAGTCCTGGCATGTCTTCGTAGCTCCAGGCAAAGACGTCGATATACTCTTTAGCCAGCTGGATTAAAGCCTCTCGGTCTTCTCCTTCTAGGCTTTTGCTGACGAAGATGGGTTTGGAAGAAGATCCGTCCCCAAGGTCGATCTGCTCGACTTCGTCTTCGGTGGGAGGTTCACGTAACTCAAAACGAGACTCCCATTGTTCTCCTAGGCGTTGAGCCCAGGGTTCTTCTTCGAAGGGTTCCGGCGTTTGGTCTTCGTCTTCACCTTTTTGAGGTTGTGCTGACGTCATGTTAGCTGACAGTACTTTCCTGAAGACTGATCCGATACTGGTATCAGAATCCCAAGTCGACGCTTCGGACGAGTGGGAATGTTCTACGTCCTCTACGTCTGAACTCTCTGGAGTTGATGGCGGCGTGATATAGCCTATCCTCCGTCGAGTTTTGTTGTAGTAGTCTTGCGGCCTTCCTTTGGGTGTTAAAAGCTGGAGAGGGAGAGGTCGACCCTTGCCATAGTTTAGGCCTTTGTTGCTTTTCAGGTCGTAGCCCATCTTCTGGATGATGTGCTTTGCTGTATCCGTATACCGATAGACTTGTACTCTGCTGGTATCAGGTTCAGGCTCGAGTGGCGGAAGGTCTTGATGACGCTCGACTTTGCCAAAAATGACGGATCTTTCGTCTCGGCTTCGTGGAGGGTTTATGAAACAGACTCCTTGAGACGGGACTACTCGGTTTACATTATGGACGGTCGTTATTTGTGTTTGCAACGACCGTAGAGCGTGATCTAATGTATACATGGCATTCCAATGTGGAAGACAAGAATAATTAAAAGACACTCTATTATTGATGAAGTACGAGATTTTATCCCGCGGGATTACATTGTCTAAGGAGGGTGTATCTACATCAGCAGAGATATATTCGCCAAGCTCCTCATCTGTAAGCACTGGGGTCGGATCAGGAGAATCTACCACAGCTTTGACTTTGGGGTCTGAGAGGGCGATGTGAGTCCTTTCTGGCATCTTGGATGACTGCGGGGGCTTGCCCTTAAGACGCACCTTCAAAGGTGCCTCAACTGCGCCTCCTGTGAGTGGTGCCTTCCCCTGTAATTTCGCCATCAGGAGAGCCGATGTTTGAGGCGGCTTTTCCTTGAGACGTATCTTCAGGGGAGCCTCAGGAGTCGGTGCTTTCCCTGATAGCTTGATGCTCATTGGAGGCACCTTCTGGGGTGGTTTGCCCTTCAGTCGGATCTTCAGTGGGGCATCTGGATTCGTCTCAGGCTCCGTGTCCGGCTCAGTTGCCGTCTCTGCCTCATCATCAGCATCGTTGGCTTCCTCCTCGTCAAGTGGCTTGTACAAGTCGAAATCGGTGAAGTAAGCCTCAATCCCTTTGAAAGGATCGATGTCTGCGAACTCCGTCCGGATGACGCCGTTGGTGGATACATATTTCATGCATTGGTGGAGCGTGGAAGGCACCACCATGTACTCATGTAGCCATGGTCGACCAAGCAGGATGTTGTAGTTGACCTCGGCATCCACCACATAACAAGTCACCTCAGTTTTGAGGTTGCCGATGTGACACTTCAGTCGGATTTTACCCAGTGGCTCGCTTTTGCTAGCGTTTAAGCCACTGATGGTTGTGTTGGAGGGCGCCAGCCGGTACATTGGGATCCCCAGTTTTGACATCAGCGCCTTCGGGATGATGCTGAGGAAAGACCCTGGATCGATCTGAATCCGGCTCACCTTGACTGAACCAATGTACCCCGTATAATACAGTGGTTGGTTATGTCGGTGGTGCTTGAGCAGCATGTCTTGTTGGGTGAAAGTTATGTTTGGGATAATTTCCTCCGCACAATGACAGTGCGCACAAGTAGTTGGGAGGTCTTCAGGCTGCTTGACCTGACTGAGAAAGGATTCAGCGTCCTTCAGAGCTTCGCAGAGAGCTTCTCGGGAGTCTTTGGAAAGACGCAGGAGCTCAAACAAAGACAAGCGCGCAGGAGTACTGGCCAGTTGTGCCAGTATGTCAAAGTTGTGGGGCTTGGCTAGCCCCGAAGCATTCTCCTTCCGTAGAGGTCTGTCGAAACGAGCCTCCACCTGCTTCTGCTTATTGGCTGCTGAGGGTTTAGACGGGCCCTCCTCAGGGATTGTGCCAGGAGGCACCACCTCGGCGACAGCTTCGCCGGGCTGAGCATTCTGTTGTGCACGCGTCTGCACTGGAAGTGCCTCTTCTGTTGAAGAAGAGACCGTACGGCAAGACTTGATCTTCCTGCCTTTTGATTTGGAGGTAGAGCGTACCTCCGGTTGAGTCACCTCGGAGACGAGGTCGGGGTGAACCCAGAGGACCTCTCCTCGAGATGTGGTGAGTGGGATGAGTCCACTCACATTGTCACGGGTAGGTGGCAAGTTCACCACCTCCATTGTCGCCTTAGGGATGGAGACGACGCCATCTTGTGTGGTGGTCGGCGGCAAGGTGCCGAACTGAAGTGATACCACATTGGCTGACACCGTCTTCTCTTCATAGTCGACGGAGATTACATCGGCATTGATCATGCGCTGGATGTAATTCTTGAGGACGTAGCAGTCCTTGGTCGGGTGTCCGACAAACCGATGGTAGTGACAGTACCTCGGGTTGTCCACTTTCCCAACTTCATCGGGCCGCTTCGGGTCCGGGAGCTTGATCTTGTCACCCTGCTTCAGTATTTCGAAGAGTTGCAGGATGTCTTCGTCATTGAATGAATACACCTCCTTAGGGCTCGGTGCCAGTGGAGGCTTCTGAGTAGGAGCAGATGCGCCCTTCGAGGCATTAACAGTCAATGCCTGTTTCCCCTTTGCTTCTCGCCCGGAGTTGTTGGCTGCTGACCTTTTCCCCTTATCATCAAAGGCGGGGAAGCTGACACCCAGAAGACGTGCATTGGCCGCCTTCTTTTCTGCGACTTCAGCTTCGATGATCAGGGAGCTCCAGTCGGGAGGGGGAGTAGAGTTGAGCCAGAGCTTCACTGGGGGCAGCATGTTCATGCTGCAAGAGGAGAGAAGCGCATGTTCTGGCATGCCTGGAGGTAGACTGAAGCAGGCTTGTCGGAAGCGTTCGATGAACACCCGAACCGTTTCTTTCTCCTTCTGGCGTATCTCTATGAGAGATGCCATCGTCAGTCCTTCCCGCCGTCGTAGAAGCGATCGAGGAAGAGGCGCGTCAAGTCGTCGAAGGATGATATAGAATTGTCGGGGAGGCTGCAGTACCAGTCATATGCCACCCCTTTTAGGGCCCCAACAAAGATGCTGGTGAGGAGCGCGTCCTCCTTTGGAAGATGCCCCGTTTGTGACTGGAAATATGTCAGGTATCGATGCGGAGAGTCCTTCCCATCGTATGGTGTGAGTGTTTGTGGTTTATATTTTGGAGGATAAACCACCTTGTTCCACTCGAGGGGATAAGGCTGGGGAATGCCCATCTTCTGGCGCTCCTCTTGCCTATTTTTAGACTCGAAGCGCTCCCGCAGGTCCTTGATCATTTCGACCACATCCTCCGTGGAGCTAGGAGTCGGGGAAGGTGGCACTATCTGGAGCGGAGCGTTTGAGGGTTCCGATGTCCGAGGTGCTTCTGTGTCGGAGGGTGCCCGTTGAAGGGGTACACTCGACTCCCCATTAACTCCTGGGTCGGGACCGGTTGAAGGTGTTCTGGTCAAGGCCGACCGAATATCAAACACTGCTTGCGTCAGTGCTTGCATAGAGGCAGAAAGGGTTTTGTGTCCTCCCTCTAATGAGTCTATGCGCTGAACAATGTCCTGCGGTGGCGCATCAGACTCGGCATCATCCCCAACCATGTATACTGTCCTGACACGGCCAGGAGTGGATGGATTGGTTGAGGCTTCGCTCTCGGCCTCACTTTTATGTGGGGGAGTCATCTCTCCTGGTGTTTCAGCTTGGCCACCCCCAGTCACATTCTGGAGGTTATTCTCGATGGGCGCATCTGCCAGGGCCTGATTGTCCTCGACTCCATCTTGAAGGGCCTCTTCGTCTCTACCCCCAGCTGTGTCCTGAAGGACATCTTCGTTTCGAGGTGCTTCTGGGAGGCTGACTTCGCCTCGAGGATGAAGATCCGCCGCAGCTGTGCTTTGGACATCTTCGTCTTCGGAAGGAAGCTCAACAAGGGTCTGACTACCCCCAGCTTCCTCCAAGAACTTCTTCTTCGACCGAGTGCCTTCGAACACCCCAGAGGTCGAGACTGCTGCCTTGGTTCTCCTTGATTGGCTTTTGGACGAGGAATTGTCGGTCGCCTTCCGGAGAGATGAGGAGTTGGAGACCACATTGCATGAAGCAACTCTTGGCTCCTCTTCTGTTGACACCTTCTTCCCAAGGCGATGTCGAAGGGGTGTCGATGACTGCAGTCGCTGGAAGACTGACTGTCTTGGTGGTACTGCCGTCTTGCCACAGCAGTTGATAGTGACCACCGCACAAGTATGCCCCGTGGGAGGCTCATCGTGCTTGTTGGTCGACTCTCCTGACCGGCGCTTATGAGTGATCACATTACGCAGGTCGTTGGAGGAGAGTGCTACCTTCACACCCCCTTCAGGCGCATGGCAAGGCCAAACGTCGGGGCGGACAGGTGAGTGTTGCGCCCCCTATATAATACCAAGCAGGCATCATGATCAGTAGTGGGGGAACAACAACATTTGAAGTGACTTGAACGGACCTCAAACGCACAACCAGAGGAGGCACGGGAGTTCAAGACCACTGAATCTGCCGCACTCGACTTGGTTATGCACGCAGTGGATGCGCCCAAGTGAGATGAGGACTTTGAAGATCGACTCGTCTTTGGGGCCGAAGCCCCTGAGTCGACCTTGTACAGCTTGTCATCGACAGCGCGCGTGATTATGAGCACGTGTCTCTGGCCTGCTGTTGGCATAGCACGCTTGTGGCGTATGGCCCGTGCCGCCTCGGATTTCTTTGTACAAGCCCGCTGGGGTGCATAGTACTCAGCATCCAAATTCTCCTCGCCATTACAGCGAGTGAGTCTGTCAAAGACAGAGACTTTTTGTGGCGCATCAGAGGTGATGTGCGGGGCTTTGGCTGCGCCCCTGCTCCGTCGACGCATCTTCTTCGCCTGAGAGGGAGATGGCTGGGAAATGTGGTCAGCCGCACGTTTCCCCGAGAGATGCGCTGCATCAGCGGGCGCACCTTGGTTGCTGAGAACGTCAGCAGGAAGGGAGGGCTGGATTGGCACATCCCCTTCAGTGGTGGTGCCCGAGGCGTCGACCTTGCGCACCCAGACACGACGGGTCTTCTTCGGCTTCGGCAACCGCTTCGAAGGACTCGCGCTACCTTCAGAAATGAACTCCTCGTACGCCTGTTGATTGAGACGCACAACCAGCGTCTTGTGGGAGGAGCCCACCTTCACGTCGTCGGCCTGTGACACGACTTTCTCAAAAGAGGAGAAAGAAGTCCCCAGCAGAGTCGCCAGCTTGTTTGCCATTAAAATCGTTTGATTGCAAATCTTAATACAAACAGAACAGTGTTACAATATAGGACTTAGATGCAGTCCTAGGAGTACACTTTTGTTTCATCTGGGTCCTAAGTGCCAATGGAGCGAGTGGTAATGCGTTGACTCCGTTGACGGGCTGACGACGGTTATCGGTTCTCTGAAGGTATAGATTGCTCTGGGTGCTGGAGCTGGCTGAGAGGAGGAAGACGTTGAGTGTCTGTATCTGCCTCTCTGGTGATCTCTGTCTGGATTGTTCGTATGTATGTCTCTGTGTCGTTGTAAGGAGGGGATGATTCCTCCATTTATAGCTGGGCAGGTTGGCTGCTCATGCGCACATATGTAGGATGCGCCGGTGCGTAGGGACGCCACGTGGAGATTGCTGATGGAGGCGCATGGATGATGCGCCCTACTCGCGGAGTTGAATTCTTCATACTGCTGTTGTGAGTCGGCACGTAGCAGAGGAGAAGATCTTTCTGTTGCTGAGATCTTGGATGAGTTGAGTCAAAGGACATGTGTCGTCGAGCCATGGCTCGGAGATCTCTGATTTGGTGGGGGGATGATTTGGTGGGATGCGCCTTGAATTGGGCGCATGATAAGATTTTGGCTCGTGACCTTTAGGAGTCACGAGCCGTTCTGGGAGCATGGTTTTTGAGGCGCATGCGAGCGACTTTCCTTCTGTCTTTCGGGATCAGAGATCAGTCTGGGGCGCATGGCTTTTGAGGCGCATACAAAGCTTCAACTGGAGACTCTTCTTCTGTCTTTAGGGATCAGTGAAGGGTCTGAGGCGCATGGCTTTTGAGGCGCATGCGGGTTTGGGCGCATGGCCGCGGAGGCGCATGCGGGTGGTCGAGTGGCCACGTGGCAGTAGCCGTCGGGATAGAGTCATGATGATGCTGACATTGTGGACGCTTCGTTTTCTGCAAAAGCTGTCAGCCGTTCAGACTTGGGAAGGCGTGCTGCCAACTCCGTTAGTTCAGCATTTAATGTTGGTGACATTCGATGGACAGCTGAGTGGGCGCGTCGGTTGACGTTCCACTAGGCGTATGTGGACGTATGGGGGCGCATCCCCTTTGATGCGCTCGGTACAGGGCGCATCTGTTTGATGTTTGAAGAGGTGTGATGCGCTGACCAGCCGGCGCATCCGACACGTCTTTGATGATGCGGCTGTTACGCTTCTCGAGTGCTTTTAATAGCCGTTTGGCTGAAGTCGAGGCGTCTGGTTCATCCATTTAATGTGAGTTCATTGCACGGAATTCGGAGAGCCATCCACTTGGCACATGGGTTTGATCTGCCCGGCCTATAAATAGTGGCATGGAAAGAAGGTTGGCCTCTCATTCCCTCACGTCTTTCCAATATGAACTCAGGTTCTCGGGTGCATTCTGTTGACGAAGTGCTCCCGAGGGTGAAGATGAGACGCCATGTCGTCGTTAATGCTCCTGAAGGTGACTGTTACATCCAAAAGACGGAGTCGAGGGCTTCTGAGGCAGGCGGAAGGTGCCTGTTGCATCCAAAGATAGGGATGCTCGGGCCTCGTCTCCGTTGTTCCGGAAGAGCCGTAGATCGGAATGGCGGTGCTAGGCTCTCTCTTCCTTCAAAGTGGGTGTCGCCCACTCTGAAAGCTGCTCCTTTAACCATTTTCGATCACGGTCTTCCTTGGCCTTTGGAGGCTCTTTCGAAGCCTCCCCTGGCCACAGATTTGTGGTGCTCTTTTCTTTCTTGGTTTCAGCCAGAGGGTTAAATGCTTTGTGTATCGAAGCATTTATCAGGTGAGCCTGGCTGGAAGAGCGGCACACTCCTGCTCGGCCAGGTGAGCCTGGTTGGAAGAGTGGCACATAACTGGGCTGCTGAAGGGATGCACATAACTGAGCTGGATGCACATAACTGAGCTACTGAAGAGATGGTGGGATGCACCTGGTTGGAGGCGCATGGTATCTGCTGCGCTTAACTGGCAGCGCATGGTGACTGCTGCGCCTATCTGGAGGCGCATGGTGACTGCTGCGCCTATCTGAAGGCGCATGGTGACTGCTGCGCCTATCTGAAGGCGCATGGTGGCCGCTGGCTGTAGACTTAGGATCTTTCCTATGTAGAAATTCTCCTTTGTACAATATTTTCTAGACATGTAATAGACTTTTATATATATAAATAAAAAGTCCTTCTTCAGATGTCTATGGCTATTGATCTTGCTGTGAAGTGTCTTGTTCGAGTTCTGGTGCCTGTAGTGTCTAGCGCATGGTCTTTCTGGTTGTGAAATTCCATGCTTCTACACTAAGGACGGTTCATCAACAATTAACTCGTCCTTAGGGTCAACTCCAAGTATGTAGTTGTGCAGCACACAACAAGCAAGTACAATATCAACTTGTGTATCAAAGTCATGGAACTTCTTCTCCCCTATGATGCAAAACCTGTTCTTCAGGGTGGCAAATGCACATTCTATTTTGCTACGCAACTTAGAATGCCTATGGTTGAGGAGTTCCTTCGCATTGGTAGGGTGATGATCCTTCTTAGGATTGAAGTAGTACCTAACTCCACGATAAGGGGCAATAAATCCCGACATTGTGGTGTAGCCAGCATCAGCCAAATAATACTTTTCTATACGTAAAGAAGTGACATGCAATCATTTGTAAGATTAATTTTTTCCTAACCATTACAAGCTACGAGCCTAGAAAGTTAGATTATATACCTGTTATGACCTTTAGGCCATATGGAGATGGCCTAGAAAGGGCATCATTTAAAATTGTCATGTCATTAGCACAACCTTCCCATCCTGCCAAGATATAAGTAAATTTCTTGTCGGGAGTACAAGCCGCTAACACATTTTGTGTTACTTGTTTTCTACCCCTAAACCTCGCTACTATAGCAGCTGGGAGGGTGGCTTGGATATGGGTGCCATCTATCATCCCTATACAATCCTACAGTTCAGTGAAATGCATATGTAACGTATAATGCTATTAGGTTATATAATGCAATCTTAATTTATAGAAAACAACAGTTTTACCTCAAAATACGGATACCATTCTGCTGAATTTAGTATCTCCGTCGGAGTGTCAGACCCTGCTTGCTTCACAAATCATTTTTGAATTGAACATATTGCACCTAGGACTTTATTAAAATACCTAGAAACTGTCTCTCCGGATCGAATGAATTCAATGCCGCATACTCTATTTTTTGCCTTATGTCCCAATATGTAAAGGAATATGGCTAGTTGTTCTTCCACACAAATAGATCGTGTATCATGGAGTGACCCATTGGAACGGAAAATATTTGTGAGACTGTAGAAAGCAGCACTACTCATCCTTAGGTAATGGACACAATTATTTGGTCTTGCTGTTAAAATTCGATATATGTGTGCTTGCCTCCACTGTTCTCTAATTAGGGACGGTTCTCTTGCAATGCCATGTCGGTCATTGCCCTCATTTTTTATTAAATTCATAATTATAGTTACAACAGTAAGTATACTAGCGACTGCGGCATTTAGTAACGGATCATTGGGATTCGACAAATCCATCTACATGAAAACCACAATGTAATAATGTATAATGTTATGAAACAGATAATCCATTACATATATATCAAACAGACAGATCAGCATAATTGTTTATAATATAAATATAAACTAAATAATATTCTACATCTACATCTAGAAAGGGCAAAGTAAATAATAGTGTAAATCTAGAAAGGGCAGAGTAAACAGATCTAAAAATATCACAAATATACACATTTGCAGGAAAGACTAGTATGACAACAAAATCTGATCACAATTTGCAGGAATATGACATTTTTCCAGTAAGATGACATGCTCGCAGCAATATGACATGTTCCCAGCAACATGTTCCCAGCAATATGAAACCACAAAATCTGAAAATCGGATTATCTGTGAAAGCAAAAATTTCTTAAGAAAATCGGATCTACAAGAAATCAGATCTACAAATATTCTTAAGCAAAAAATGGATTATCTGTGAAAGCAGAAAATCGGATCTAGAAGAAATCGAATCTAGAAGAAAATCGGATCTACAAGAAATCAGATCTACAAAACGGCAGATCTATAAGCAAAAAATTTCTTAAGAAAATTTCTCAAAAAAAAGGCAGAAAATGAACGGATCTACAAAGAAAATGAACGGATCTACAAAAAAAATGAACGGATCTACAAAAATGGTAGAAAATGAACGGATCTACAAATATATCCAAAAAATGGCAAAAATAATGACAGAAAATGACAGATCTACAAAGATCTAAGAATATCTAAGGAAAAAAATGGCGAAAAGAAGCAAAATTAAGAAAAAAAAGGGTTAAAAATTAACGAAAAATGGTTAAAAATAGAGGTTTACACTGCAAAAGAATGGCGGAAGAGCGGTGGTCGGACCCTACTTTTTAGACAACTTCCTTCTCCAGAGTTTCCCTCTCTCTCCTCCAGTTTCACTGGACTTCAACACACAAATGGTCGGAACTCAAAATTGGTTTTTTTGTTAGAGACAATAACTGGGGACCGGTCCCATCAACCCACTTGCAAGTATTAAAGCATCCCAACCAAACACAAAAACTCGCATAAGTTCACCCGAGTTGCAACAAACCAACCCACTTTCAGCCCACTATGAGCATACCAAACAGCCCCTAGGAGCGCCGTGTATATATATATATATATATATATATATATATATATATATATATATATATATATATATATATATATATATATATATATATATATATATATGGTAATTGTGTCGAATGTTTCCATTGGGAATCGATCTCCTGACTACGGGCGCAATTCGGACGGGTCGGTTCGGACTTGAGGTTAATCCGATGAATTATAAGCCTAATCCATCCCAAGCCCTATCCGACCTCGGGTTCAACATATAAAGTCCAAGACCAAGTTTGGAGGATCGGGTTGGGTCGAGTTCATTGGATTTACCGGACTCTAATATAATATTTCAAATAATTTAAACAAAAGTAATAATAAACACGTAATCAAATAGCAATCAAGCCTTGATCATTATAAAATACAAACTGAAATAAGATTTAGGATAAGGAGTTGAAGAGTTTGGGTAGAGAAATTTAGGATTTAAACTTTTTATTAAAAAGTATCAAATCGGAGTTCTGTTTCCGGAGCTCCGTCGAAGTTTCGCATCCCTTGGTCGTTGGATCGTACGACATCGCGCGAGATCTAAGTAGACCCCACTCGATCCGATGGTGTAGGAGACATCCCATATTACTGCATGCACATGACCGAACTCACATTAATGCCTAGAAAATTAATAAGCTTTCCACGGCATTTGAACCTCTTGGAGGAATATGTTCGTGTGCAACATCTCAACAAATATATACATTTTAATAAAAGAATGCTGAACTTTGCTAACTTAACTTCTTTGACATATATTTTTATGTTAATTTTCTGCACAATCCAATCACCAAAAAAAAAGAAGATAATTGCTATGCCTACAACTAAATGCTTACAATTTTTTACAACCGTCACATACGGACTTTAATTGGAGGAGGGGGTAAGTGGTGGGGTCGGATGGAACCCATGTAGCAAGGGATGAGAGGGGAGGTCGGATCCGGTGAGACTGTAAGGGGTAGGAGAGAGAGAGGTTGTAAAAAGGTTATAAGCATGTCCTTGCAGACTTAGGGCTTGTTTGGTAACAAGGATCTGGATTTGAAAATCCAAAATTCAAATCCAAATCAAAATCATGAATTTTCATATCCAAATCCAAATCAAAATTCAAATCCAACTCCAACCAACATAGGATTTTGTAAACTATAATTATGATAATAATATATTAATTAATAAAATCATAAATAAATTATTATTTAATTATTATAATTATAATTATAGTTATGATTAATAATTAATTTATTATTGTAATTATGATAATAGTTATGATTAATAAAATTATTAATAAGATTTTTAATGATGATTATAATGACGATTAATAAATTATTAATTAAAATTTTGATAATCTATTAACTATTAAATTATTCAATAATAAATTATTAATACCGATGATAATTATGATTAATATATATTAATTAATATTATAATAATATAGTAATTAATATTTATAATTAAGCTTATAATTAAGACTAATAAATCATTAACTAAGATTATAATTAAATATTATAGTTATTAATTAATAAATTATAATAATTATGATTAATAAATGTTATAATTAAATATTTAATTGATGAACCGTAAAATTATTAATTAAGACTATAATGTTGATTAATAAATTATTAACTAAAATTATTATAATATATTAATTACTAAATTATTAAATTATAAATTATTTGTGATTAAAATATTATTAAGTAAGATTACAATAAAATAGTAATTAATAAATTATTAAGTAAATTATAATAAGACTAATAAATTATTAATTATTATTATAATTGGATATTAATTGATAAATAAGATTATAGTTATGATTAATAAATTATTAATTAAAATTCTAATTATGATTAATAAAGTTATAAATTATTAATTGAGATTATTATAAAATATTAAAAAATAAAACAAGTAATTAATAAATATTAGTTTAAATTATAATTACGATAACTAACTATTAGTTAAATTTTTTTCTAACAATAATAACTAACTATTAGTTATTTTTTTTTCTAAAAATAACAACTAACTATTAGTTATAAAAAAATTAAAAATTTAAATAATAATAATGACTAATTTTTATTTAACTAATAGTTAATTCTTAATTAACTATAAACTAAATATTTTTTAAAAATAATAGTTATAAAAAATAATATATAAGAAATAACTAATTAATTAAATAACTAATTCTTAATGTAACTTTTTTCTTTCTTTCAAAACCAAAATTTGAATTTTGTCATATTTTTATATTCAAATTCATTTTCAACCAAACATATTACATGAATTTGACACCAAATACATAAAATCCTAAAATTCATATCTAAATACGATCTACCAAAGGGTCCTTAGCATTTTCCAAAAAAATAAGAAAGAAAAGAGGGTAACAATATCGATACGAGTGCATATCAGATCCGACACGATACGGTACACAAATCAGTGGAATCCAATTCGCTGGTCTCTTTGACTTGTTTATAGAATTATTAGCGGCGGTAGATTCACCGCTAAGCGACGGCGAGGACAGCAAAGAAGCGCGTGGTCCGTGTCCAGTGGTCCACCGATCCGCTGACGTGTCGCGCCGGATCCGCCAAGCTGTCACCGCGTCACTCTCTCCGTTAGACGGACCACGTGACTCCCTTCAAACCCGCAGCAAATCCTGGCCGCCCGTTTCTCTTGAAAACCAGAGTCCGCGTTTTCATCATAATCTCCAATGTGGTCGGCTGTCCCAGTCATTCAAAAAATTTACACTAAGAACAGCATTAATTCATAATTTACACTTTCAGCAATTTGTTTCTTTTAAGTAAAAAAATGAAAAAAAATATATATATAAACTGTAGCGATGACTAAACGAGTAGAATCCCATATTCATTCGTACATTTTGGCAAAACTATCCTGTAAAAATTATATATATGATTTTTTTCCTTACTAAAATCTAGTATTTCAAGTTGTTAGGATCTTTGATATACCTAGATTAATAATAGGTGGAATAGTTTAAAAATAAATAAATTTTATTAGCGTTATAAAAGGCACAATCCCTAACAAAGCGAATAAGAGGATTAAAACAGCTGATTCCAAAGACTTTGTTATTGGTGGTAGTTAGGGGTGAGTATTATTTGATTTTGGACCCAAAATCAGACCTAATCGAACAGAATAAGAAATACGGTTTGGTTTGAAAAAAAATCTGCTTTAATTCGTTTTTAGAAATACTAAAATTACTTATTGGATTTTGATTTCGGTTAAAAACAAAAATCGAATAAGACTTATGCAATTATGTAAATACTTTCAATTTTATGCATATTTTGTGATTAAAAATTTATATATTTTGAAAACAACAATTTTATGCATATGATTTGAAGTTCAACTTTAATAATTTAAATTCCAGCCTAACTCTGGACAAAACTTTAAAATATAACCAATATGTGTATAAAAATTATAATTTTTTATATAATTTAACTTAAATCAACTTTGGATTCGACCCATTAAAATATTTCAACTGAACAAACTGAGTTGATTATTCGGTTCGATTTAATTTCGATTTTGACTAATTTAGATTCAATTTTGATTTTGGTTTTTAGAGCTCGGGTTTATCCGATTTGATTGTTTGGATTTGGTTGAAATAGAATAACCGAGAGTTCATCCTGGTGGTGTATTTCATGAAATCTAATGGAGGCTCAAGTGTCCATGACCTTCATGTAGATTCTTACATTACCACAAGTTCAACAAAACATTAGCAATTTTTATAGTTCTTTCACTATTAAATACTCGAAGATGACCGAAGAACCAATAACCAAGATAATATATCTTTTATTATGTGGTAAAAATAAATAATGTTTGGAAAGCATAAAGTTCAGTCTGATGTCAGACATTCAAGAAAACTTCTCAATTTTATTATATAAAATTTTGAGATATTTAACAAATGTGCTTATTCAAACTATAGAGACGAGGATATACAGTATACTCTAGTCTTTTAAAAACTAAGAAAAATTCTTTATTTTTTTAATGTAAAATAATCAAAATTTCTATAAAAAAAGTGAAGAAATATATTAAGTTTTTAAACGTTTCCTAAAAAAAATACGGACATTTGCTACTTTTTAAAAATAAAAGTATATGCTGGTTTCTATATTTAAAATGTATGATATTTGTCAAAATATTTCTAAATTTTCTAGCAAGAAAGTTTTTCAGCGGACCGAGACCACCAGTGCTAACATCTCCAACCCGACTTCGTGTGCCTCCCCACCTCCTGCTCCGGCGTCGCTTGCTCCAACGTCTATGTCCGACGCCTTAGTCCTCACCTCCCACTGCTCCGACCTTCTTCGTCGTGTGCTTCGTCAGTACCGTTGCCTCCTCCTCCGACGTCGTCTCCCCCCTCCTCCCTTATTATCTTGGCCTTCCATGCCTACCGTTTCGTTTTTGTCGGTCGCATGTGTGTACCAGTCCGTGCACACGTACTTGCCAAATAGCAGTGTCCATTGCTGCATGAGTTGGAGTTGAGTTGGATTAATAAAAGTTCACCACTATAGCTTCGTAGGTTCCAACCCTAACTTCCATACAAAAAATTGATTAGGTCAGATGGTACACCTGGCCAAGGTGTAGCTATTTAGAAAGGAGAAAAGTAGGAAAGAAAAGAGAGTTTGTTCACCATATCTAACGGGATATGGTTTGATCAGATGGGTGCGCCACTATTGAGGTCCACCGATGACCGATGTGCATTGCATGATGACGATAGGATCGAGTCACAATTTCGTCAAAGCGACCAACCCCAATTCCGATCCTAACATCTGCACCATTCATTCTCGTGTCTTGTTGTGTCCAAATTTGTTACAACTGCACAACCAAACAGAGTCCAGACACCACACTTTGACTCGAGATGTACATTGTACATCTCCACTTCACTTGTTTGTGCGACTTGTGTACTGCCCACCGCAATTATTCAAGAATTACCATGGCTCTACTACACTTTACTTACTCTCCAACGCTATAATTTATAAAAGTTGATACTTTTAAAACTAGATTGTTATCATAATTGTTGTAGTCTAAAAAAAACCCTAAGGAATTGTTCAAAAACTCTGTTAGAAAATAGAAATACAAAACCTCCAAAGTATTTTTTGGTTACAAACTAAATACAATAATAATGTATTTTTATTGCTTAATAGTTTTATACACATAGATGATTTTGAATAGAAAATAAAATTATACACATAAATTAAATATTACTTTTTTGATACAATTTTATTTTTTTATCCAAAGTCATCGATGAATAGAATAAGATTGCACGTAAAAAATCGAGTATATTTTATATATGTACCAAAATTTCGAGAGATGGTATGACAAAACCTGTCTCAGTTGAAATCTTTTCAAACTTGTTTAATTCTAGACAATATTTTTTGATATAAAATTAAGGATTATTTAGTAATAGGATATCACATATATATGGATATTAGAATTTTGGTCTCGAAAATGACCAACATTAGAGTTTCGGTCTCGAAATCACTGTTCTTGTAAGCTAATAAACAATAATTTCGAAACCAAAATTCTAATTTTTATATATATGTAAGATCCTTTTACTAAATATTCATAAAATTAACCTCAATTATGCTATTTGGCTCCCAAATTTTTTGTGTAATGCTATCTCCCTTTATGTTGCATCTGACATGGCAATTGACATGACAGCTGACATGTCATGTTTTAATCAAAAAAATTAATTACCAAATTTTTTTATTGTTAATGTCAATGCTAATTTTAATTTAATATTAATATTAATTTGGCTTAATTGCACTTTGCTACCCTCAACTATTACCGTTTTTTAACTTTGTACCCTAAACTATTTTTTTGTAACAATTTGGTACCCAGATGTTATTTTGGACTAAAATGCCCCTACCCCTAACCCTCCCCCCCTGCACGCTCCGGCCGCCCCCCCGCTCACTCCGGCCCCCCCCCCCCCTGCTAGCTCCGCCCCCCCCGCCCCCCACCCCCCCCCCCCCCCCCTGCTCGCTCCGGCCGCCCGCCCGCCCCCGCCTCTCCCCTAGGCCGCGGCAGCACGGGAGGAGGGGGGCTGGGGAGGGAGGGCGGGGCGGGAGGCGGGGCAGGGGGTGGCCGAAGCTAGCAGGGGGGGCGGCCGGAGCTAGCGGGGGGGGGGGGGGGGAGCTAGCAGGGGGAGGGGGTGGGGCGGCCAGAGCTAGCAGGGGGGGTGGCCGGAGTGGGGAAGGGGGTGGAGGGAAGGAAGAGGGAAGGGCATTTTCGGAATTTTTGAAAAATTAGGTATCAAGTTGAAAAAAAATAATAGTTGAGGTACCAATTTGTTACGAAAAAAAAGTTTATGGTATCAAGTTGAAAAGGCGGAATAGTTGAGGGTAGCAAAGTGCAATTAAGCCTATTAATTTTAATGTTAAAATTAATATGCATATTAATTTTATATTAATTTTAATTTTAATATTAATGCTAATTTTAATTTAATGTTAATATTTATTTTAATGTTAAAGTTAATATTAATGTTAATGTTAATTTTAATATTAAAATTTATGTTAATTTGATAATAATATTAATTTTAATATTAATGTTAATATTAATATTAATATTAATGTTAATATTAATATTAATATTAATATTTAATTTTGTTATATCAATTGTCATGTTATAAGTTATGTCATATATTACAAAATGGAAGATAATATTATCCAAAAAATTTGAAAGCCAAATAATATATATATTTTTATATTAACCTCACATAATAACACTGTTCTATACTTTCCAATTTATGACAAGATTGTCGGTACGATGTTTTGTTGTCCCATTGGTGTGAACGACAGCATGGGGGAAGAGTGTTCTCGCGAAGGAAGAACATGCATGTAGCTATCTTCTTTCCTTTTCTATTTTGCCGAACATGGCTCGTGGAAGTGTACATGGACAGGAGCCATGAGAAAGCTCATTCTTTTTTTTAGCCCAAAATTATGTGATGATATCACTCCTTGTCAATGTTATGTTGGTGGTGCGTGGACCACCCCATTAATTTCACTCACTAATTAATCCACCGACACTTCGAAACTGCATGATAACGTCACTTCTGTTGTATATTTTACTTGGTAAAATAAAATTAAAACAAACAAACTTCCGTCCGGTTGAGATGGATCCTAACAATATTTATTTACCATTTAATTTTATTAAACTATTTTAAAATAATATAATTTTTATAGGATATAATTGTAAATTAAGATGTGTGTGCATTTTTTCTTCCATTTTTTTTTCACTTTTGGGATGATTGATTTTCTTAGGTTACTAGGAAAAACCAATTTCTCCACTTTTCCTTCCATCTATTTTTTCTTCTCATACCAAACAAGAGAAAATGTTTCTTTCCTCCCACTTTTCTCTCGTATATTTTTCTTCCTCCCACTTTTTCTCCTACCAAACACACCCTTAGAGCCGTTAGTTAAGATGGGATTGCCTATATATTAAGTGTTCTCTTCTATATGATACACAACTCTCTCTCTCTCTCTCTCTCTCTCTCTCTCTCTCTCTCTCTCTCTCTATATATATATATATATATATATATATATATATATTCCTCCTTCTACCAACAACAAAACTCTATTAATAATATGTTAATATTGTGTTTATTACAAATATATGGGCAATAGTAAAGTTCGGATTACTCTTTCGAAGTTGTGTACATGTAGTGTCGAGAAGTCGATAGCACGAGTTTATTTCTAGGAGAATTCGAAAAAAAGTATGCACATAGATCGAGGACTATGATTCTAAATTTTGTTTATTTTATTTACATGTATAGTTTATTTAACAACCTCACTATAGCCTTTATGACTTTATAGTCAAGAACTACATTTTTACTTTTTAAGATCTTTTAATGTCTTGAAACGCAGCTGCAGGTACCTGTCCATCTTAGAATTCACAAGATCATACTTTTAGCATAATTTTAAAATAAATGACAGGTAAGAAATATATTGATCACGTAAAGTATAAAATGTCTAAGCCATACATCTTCAATACAAGATGTAACCGAAGATAACATTTCTGAGTATATAGTACTCTTAGCTATGATTCTTACATAAACTCAAGAGATGACAACTCCGCATAGGGTAGAAAAAAATATATCCATAAATGGATTAGATGTCATATGAGTCAGTTACCCAGTTTGTATTAAAATGACTTTCTATGACATAAGATTATCTAATATGATACAATTTTACAATCTAGAATTTCCTTAAAAATATGTAAAACCCGCAAATTCAGAATTATATTTGGATTGATGGATTTTAGTTGTTGGCGTAGTCATAGGTTTATTAGTTATTATTATTGTTATTATTATTATTATTATATATGTATATTATAGTCGCTTAAGAAAAAAAATATTATTTCAAAAATTAATTATGGGATCTTTGATTGCTGCTTGTCCCAATCCCGTGCCCGAGATCCGACCCCGACCCCGACCCAAACCCGATTTTTCTCGGATCCCGTTTTTCGAACCCATTCTTAAATCCCTTTTTTTAATATAATATATATATATATATATATATATATATATATATATATATATATATATATATATATATATATATATATATTGGTTTTACTTAATAAAAAAAACCTATTCCTAATCTAACCCCCGACCCAGCTCCCCCACGACCCAGCTTTCTCCATATTCCCTCTCCTACATACTCTCCCCACCACTCCATCACTCTCCTCCACCTCTATTTCTTCTGCTTTTCACCTCCCTCTCACTCACTCCCATCTCTTCCTCTCCATCCCCATCACTCCACTCCCCTTTCCCAGAGCCCTAGCCGCGACCGTCCCGGCCGCCTGACCGGCGCGCAACCCCCGCGCAGCGCCGGGCACCCGCCCCTCCCCGCGGTCACCCCGACCGCTAGGTCCCGAGCACCCCCACCTTGTCTCGTGCGCCCTACCGCGCCGGATCCCGACGCCGCCGACCCCCTCTGTGCGCGTCCCGCGGCCGCCCAGGCCGACCGACCGCCTTTCCGAGGCCATGCGGTCTTCCGTGCCGCTGTTCGGTCCATCCCGACCCCGATCCGCTGTTCCCGCGGCCCCGCGACAGCGCTGCCCGCTGTCCATTGCTGTTCTGAGCGCCGATCCACGGTCCGAACACTGTTTCAATTTTCCCGAGTTTATCCTGCGGTTCCCCGCCAACGAATTTTGGTAATTTCTGATAATCACATTAGTTCGTCCCTCCCAGTCGATGATGACGCGGTCCCGACCCCGTTACGGGGATCGACTTTTTGTTAATTGTTACGTTAGGGGAATACGACATTTGAGTCCTACTCGGACTTGTTTCGGTGAGTTATAGTTAATTCCTTGGGTTGATTATTGTTTGGAACTTTTCTATGTGCTGTGTGTTCACTTAGTTTGGACATTCCTATGTGTTGTGGGTTCTGTAATACCTGTTGTTCGTATTACGTATTTTGGAATACGTGTACGTATTTTATCTTGTATTGCATGTCTCCTTGCTTGGTTTAGTGGGTATTTCATTGTTCGGTTCATCTTGGTTTGGGTTGGCTTGGTTCGGTTGGGGTTGCTTTTGGTTCAATATGGACCAAGGGGAGAACCCCTACCTACCACCAATATCTCCATTTATTAGCCCCTCTCCTTTCTCTCTCCTCATTACTCTTCTTCTTCCCCACCATTAACTCCTCACCAACCTGTAAGAGAGAGAGAGAGAGCTTAGGCAAGTGCATCTTGCTTCATGGAGGAACTCAAGATTTATTGTTCCATTTTCTTCCTTGCAACATTCTAAGACTCTTTAGTGCTTGGCATTTTCAATTTCCATGGCTAAATTCTTGTAGAACTAAGTTTATTGTATTTTCGGATTCCTTAGATTTTGATCTATTTAATCTTGTTATTATTAAGTTTTGATAGTTCCATGTTGAAGAGAATTTTGTTCTACCCCATTTTGACCTATGAAAGTTCAGATTTGGACTCTGGATGAAGGTTTCATGAAGCTTGGAAGCCATGGTTGCTTGGTTCTTCTTCTCGGAATAATGGAGAAGAAGGACAGTACTCAGCCGTATAAACTTAGCCGCATGACTTCTCATACGGCAAGTTTCCTTCTAGCCGCATGAGCAATTGAACTTAGCCGCATAGCCTTATGCGGCAAGTTCCATTCCTGGCCGCATGAAGTCTATCCAGCCGCATATGACTCATCTGAACTTAGCCGCATGCGGCTGACTCTTCCCAGCCGCATGTGCATCCGTCCCTCTAGCCGCATGCGCATTCATTTCTCCAGCCGCATATGCCCCCCACTTACTTCCAGCCGCATATGGACCCGCTCCCCGCGAGCCGCATGGATCCACATCCCCGCCAGCCGCATATGCAACCGTTATTTCCTGGCCGCATGGCACTTGGTCCGTTTCCAGCCGCATAAGGCCCGGTCATTTCCAGAGCCGCATGGATCCGCGCTGAACTAGCCGCATATGCTCCCACCTTCTTGAGCCGCATGAGGCCCTTCCCTCCTGCAGCCGCATATGCTCCCGCCTTCTTGAGCCGCATGAGGCCCATTCCCCTTCCGCTGGCCGCATGAGACCCGACTTCTTGAGCCGTATGCGCCCTTGCTTCCCTGGCCGCATGCCCCTGCCCCTCCTGAGCCACGTGCGCACTCCTTCCCTGGCTGCATGGGACCCAGTAATCCTGAGCTGCATAACCTTGTATTTTATGACTTAATTGTTATTTATTGGGCTCATGTCTTGTAACCCTCATTGCAAGTTGGGCCTCTTGATGAAATACTTGTGCTATGTTATTTCTGTATATCCTAGAACACGACAGTGACCCGCAGTGGTGCACTCTTGACAAGTAACCTGACATGATATATCTCGAATTGCTGTTACGACGGCTACATGACATGACATGACAAGACAAGACAAGTATGAATGACATGGACACCGTGGGCGATTGTGCTTGTACAAATGAACCAGTCTTATCTTGCATCATGTTTAGGATGGGACTCCTGAGTACCACGGTCAGGAGTACCTACTGAAATGGACTAAGGCTAATAACTAGAATAATACAGTAGTCATGAAGAGATTTTCCAGCTACAGGCAATCCCGTTACCTGGGCGCACCTGGGATCTGTAGCCTGCCGTCGAGTGGGGCACATTTTCAGCACACTGTCATGTGTTGCACCCTTCAAGCTACTTAAGGGTACATGCGTTTCCTGGATGATGTACCCACCTGAATTCAACCCTTAATTTTCGACCTGGATAACCTGGATGGTCTGCAGGACTTGTGGCTGTAGAATAATCTCGCTGCATCTTGTTAGTAACTAGGCCTGTGATAACCCTAGTTAGTTAAAGTATCAAGCCGTACTCATTGCTTGGCCGTGATTGATTGGATGGAACAACCAGTCTAGACTTGTCTAGATCATGTACAAGATTGTTACATGTCCTGATTTTTTATGTTAACTGCCGATAAATGGTGGAAAGCCAAGTTCCGTTCAGATAAAGGGTTACAACTCCGGCCCTTATTTGGTTTACGGGTTGTAACCTGGTTATCTGAATAGTTCCATGGTTATCTCGTCGTATATCATCCTGATATGTTTTTCCTTATTTCTAGTTCTTACTACTTATTATTATTATTCTGTGCTAATTGCTGGTTTTAGTTCCTAAGTGAAGCTTCCTTTGTGGCACTTGGTCTTTCTGGGGTCTGACCCAGCTAGTTTTGTATGGCCAGATTTCGGAGCAGCTCTAGAGGATCTACCGACTTTCCAGCCCGATGGTGACCACCAGGCGTAACCAGGACAACGATTGGGTTTATTTTGATCTCCCACTTTATTGTAAAAATATTCTTTTGAGGCGTTTAGCCGATGAGCACCTGTTTAGCTCGATTATATTTACTTACTGTCCGCCTACGTGCTGTAACATGATTGACAGATCCTAGGGTTGATCATGTATGACTAAACTCTTGCTAGTTCTCATATTTTGTAATGACTAGCTTCATGATCAGCTGAATATGTAATGTTTGGGATGCCTTACTATTGTATATTTGGTGATCTTACATCTTGTAACATTTACTTACTTGCTTGTGATTGAGACACTAGGCTTGTTCATGACCCTAAGAGACTGTTGGCTTGTAGTTAAACCCTCATGTATCTAGACAGCCGTGACCGTATAGCGAGGTGGGTTGCACTTCAATATACGTAGCTGGCTATGTCTGCCCCCGCTCTCCAGTATTCTGGTTCTGGGGCGTGACATGGTTTAAGTGGTGGCCCATGCAGGTCTTGTAAATTAAGATATGTGAGGGTTTACCGAATAGATGTCTCAATCAGTACTCGCCCTTGATCTCTGCTCGTATCTTCTAAATCCCTAAAATTCTTGTCCTGATCGCATGCTTGTATCGTTGATCTTTCCTGGTCCTTCCTTATTGTTTTCTATGTCGTCTTCTTTAGCGATATTGTACCTGGCCCTGCCGATCAACAAGACGGAGCACCTCCCGTGGACCAGCAGCAACCTGGAGATCAAGCTCAGCATTCCGGAGTAGCCTCCAGAGTCGTACCTACTGAGGGAGAGCCACTGGTCCAGCCAGTTCAGCTTGCAGAACCTGATGATGGCACTTTGGTGGGTCTCATCAGGTCATTGATAGCTTCCCAAGATCGCCGAGGAGATGCCTTGTACCAGGCGGTGGCAGACGCTTTGACCAGAGGAGGTCATCAGGATAATAGCACGGCCAACAGCTTCAAGCGCTTGAACCCTCCCTTCTTCGACGGCAGTGAAGATGCGATCGCTGCAGATGCATGGCTTCAGGACACAGAGGTGATTCTAGAAGCAGCCAGGACCCCAGAAGTCGAGAAGGTGGCAGTAGTGCGCCTGCAGTTATTGGATCTTGTCCGCAGCTGGTGGGCAGCGCAGACCGATGGATTAGTGGCACCTATTGCTTGGGCAGTATTCAGAGAGAGATTCCAGACCAAGTATTTTGATGCTGTAGATCGGTACGATCTACAGACGAGGTTCACCAATCTGAAGCAGATGGACAGGACGGTCGATGGATATGCGGCCGAGTTCTCCAGGCTTAGTCGGTTTGCTCCCACCTTGGTGGCGACCGAGTTTGATAGAGCCCAGCGATTCCAGCAGGGACTTCATCTAGAGATTTTATTGGTGGTTGAGCAGTTCGAGCATCAGACTTTTGATGCAGTCTTGAGAGCAGCTAGGAGGTATGAGTATACCTCCCAGAGGATCGTGGATAGGGCCGGAGGTCGGAAGAGATCTCACGGCCAGATAAACCAGTCATCAGCACCAGCCCCGGCAGCCAGGGCTTTGACTATTGGAGATCCGAGGCGAGTGGCCTCAGTGACGTCGGTTCAGCATTCAGTCCCAACGTACCCACAGCAGAAGCAGAAGCAGTCTTTCGCAGTGGGATGTTCTCATTGCGGGAAGCCAGGACATGTGATAGCAGAATATTGCAGGGCGCAGGAATTGTGCCTGGCTTGTGGAGCAGCAGATCATAAGGTTGGATCCTGCCCGAATAGGGGTGGTTCATCATCGTCCAACCTTTCTAGTTCTTCGGTGAGAGGACCAGCTCCAGTCCAGCAGCAGCAGTATCAGCCTCAGAGGCCCTTGCCGCCTCAGTCCCAAGCATTCCAGCAATAAAACCACCAGCAATATGCACAAGCCCAAGCCCTGAGTCAGAACAGACAGCGAGGATTTCAGTAGCGGGGACCAGCACCCCGAGGGCATGGTCAGGCTATGGTGATGACCGTAGAGGAAGGATTGGCACCAGGAGAGGTTGTGGCAGGTACTATTCTCGTCAACTCCTTTCCAGCTTCAGCTTTATTTGATTCCTGTGCATCGCATTCATTCATGTCTGCACGATTTGCGACACGGATAAGGTTGGAGCCCGAGTCATTGTCAGTAAGGCTCAATATACTTACTGGTAATGGGCTTGTGGGAGTAGATATAGTATTTTCTTCGTGTCGGATCGTAGTTAGCGGTAGAGAATTTCCCGCTAGATTGATAGAGTTCCCGATGGCCGATTATGATGTGGTCTTAGGGATAGATTGGTTGAGGAACCAGTATGCTAGAATAGACTGCCATATCGACATGCTTATTTTTAGCATTCCAGACGAGCCATAGTTTTCCTTTTCTCGAGGCGAAGTTGAACCTTCTCCTCCAGTATTGTGGATGGCATCGCAGCAGTACAGTTACCTCGGATAGTTGAAGAATTTCCAGATGTTTTCCCAGAGGAGCTTCCAGAGATGCCGCCAGAACGGAAGATCGAGTTCACCATTGACTTGATTCCTGGGACAGCCCTAGTATCAGAAAGAGTCTACAGGATGGCACCGTCAGAGCTAGAGATATTGTACAAGATGATTGAAGAACTTAGAACCAAGGGATTCATTCGTGCTAGTGGATCGCGTTGGGGAGCCCTGATGCTTCTTGTGAAAAAGAAGGATGGTACGTCAAGATTATGTGTTGATTATCGTAACTTGAACTCAGTGACAATCAAGAACAGATACCCTCTTCCGAGGATAGATGACTTGTTTGATCAACTCAAGGGGGCAGCAGTATTCTCGAAGATCGACTTGCGCTCAGGATACCATCAGATCAGAGTCAGAGAGCAGGACATCCCAAAGACAGCTTTTAGATCGAGATATGGGCATTGGGAGTTCCTTGTTATGCCATTTGGAGAAACCAATGCGCCGGCTGTATTCATGGACCTCATGAATCGCATCTTTATGCCCTACTTGGATCAGTTCGTGATTGTGTTCCTAGACGACATCCTGGTCTACAGCAAGAGTGAGGCGGAGCATGAGCAGTATCTCTATGTGGTTCTTCAGATTCTCAGAGAATACCAGTTGTATGCCAAGTTCAGTAAATGTGAGTTCTGGCTCGAACGCATTTCGTACCTGGGTCATATCATCACCCGAGGAGGAGTAGAAGTGGATCCCCAGAAGTTCGTGGCTATTGAGTCGTGGCCAGTGCCCAGCACAGTTGCAGAAGTTCGCAGTTTTCTTGGATTGGCCGGCTACTACCGGCAATTTATTTCAGACTTTGCTCGGATTTCAGCGCCATTAACTCAGTTGACCCGCAAGGATGTGCCGTTTGCCTGGACAGCAGAGTGCCAGGATTCTTTTGAGAAATTGAAGCGAGGCTTGATGACGGCTCCTATTCTCACACTTCCAGATGGGACCGAAGGATTCTCAGTGTAATATGATGCTTCAGGCAGAGGCCTAGGATGTGTTCTGATACAGCATGGGAAGGTAATAGCTTATGCGTCACGACAACTCCGTGATCATGAGAAGAATTATCCAACCCATGACTTGGAGCTGGCAGCAATAGTATTTGCACTTAAGTTGTGGAGGCACTACTTGTATGGAGATAGGGTGGAGATTTTCATCGACCACAAGAGCCTGAAGTATGTTTTCACCCAGAAGGATCTTAACATGCGTCAGAGGAGGTGGCTGGAGCTACTTGTGGATTATGATATTAACTTGCAGTATCATCCTGAGAAGGCCAACGTTGTTGCAGATGCGTTGAGCAGGAGAGCCGGAGTTTATTTTCTAACAGCACAACCAGAGCTGTTAGCAGACCTTCAGAAGATGGGTATAGAAGTTGTCCTCCCTTCCAGTGTGGCATTGATGGCCAGTATGCAGGTTCAGTCCACTATAGTCAAGAGGATCCGGATGGCGCAGTCAGCAGATTCTAGGCTTCAGCGACTCAGAGCAGAGTGTGAGGAAGGACGAAGACCAGAGTTATGTATCCATAAAGATGGTACACTTCGACATGGTAAGCGTCTTTGTGTACCCAGCGGAGATATCAGACAGGAGATCATGGCAGAAGCTCACAGTTCTCAGTATTCTATTCATCCCGGTGGCACGAAGATGTACAGTGATATTCGTCAGCACTTTTGGTGGAATGGCATGAAGAGGGAGATAGCCCGGTTTGTCTCTCGGTATTTGGTTTGCCAACAGGTTAAAGCTGAACATCAGAGGCCAGCAGGACTTCTTCAGCCCTTGTCAATTCCAGAATGGAAGTGGGAGCATGTGACCATGGATTTCATGACTGGATTGCTTAGATCCCCAGCTGGTCGAGATGCTATTTGGGTTATAGTTGACCGGCTCACGAAGGTGGCCTACTTTCTCCTGTTCAGAGTTGGTCAGTCGACGGCTCAGCTGGCAGAGATGTACCTCAGGCAGGTAGTCAGGATGCATAGAGTACCCGTCAGTATCACTTCGGACCGAGATTCCAGATTTACGTCGCACTTTTGGCGTAGCCTGCAAGAGAGTTTAGGAACTCACCTCCAGTTTAGCTCGGCTTATCACACGCAGACTGATGGCCAGTCGGAGCGCACAATCCAGACTCTTGAAGATATATTACGGTCTTGTACACTCGACTTCGGTGGTTCATGGGAAGATCACCTGCACCTGTTGGAGTTCTCATACAATAACAGTTTCCAGGACAGTATCCAGATGGCACCATTCGAGGCACTGTATGGTAGGAAGTGCAGATTCCCGCTAGCCTGGGATGATGTTGGAGAAAGACAGATACTTGGTCCAGAAATGATTGTTCAGACCGTTGAAGTGGTCAGGAGAGTCAGAGACCATCTTCGAGTTGCCCAAGATCGCCAGCGTCATTGGGCCGATTCTCATCGGCACCCTCTTGAGTTTTCTGTCGGCGACCATGTGTTCCTGAGGATTTTGCCTAACCGTGGCGTCATTCGTTTCGGCGTACGGAGAAAGCTTAGTCCTAGGTATATAGGACCGTTCGACATTCTGGAACGAGTAGGTAATGTATCCTATCATCTCGCTCTTCCGCCGTCGCTAAGCGAGGTGCATGACGTGTTCCATGTATCCCAATTGCGATGGTATATTCCAGACCCGAGCCATATCTTGGATCATTCGAAATTGGTTGCTGGTACCAACCTTTCGTATGAGGAGAGGCCCGTGTCTATATTGGACCAGAGAGAGAAGACACTCAAGAACAAGACTATCAAGTTAGTCCGAGTTGCTTGGGGTCATCACTCTTTGGATGAGTCAACGTGGGAGCGTGAGGATGGTATCCGATTACGATATCTCGACCTGTTCGACTCGTAAGGTATAATGTCCTTCTTATGCCTTACACCCTTAGTTTCTTGCTTGAATGAATGATTGATTGTCTAGTTATAACTTGTTTGTGATTAATATAGCTTATCCTTGTCCCTCTAGCCTCTTAATTAAATTCTGAGGACGGAATTCTTTTAAGGTGGGTAGAGTTGTAATACATGTTGTTCGTATTACGTATTTTGGAATACGTGTACGTATTTTATCTTGTACTGCATGTCTCCTTGCTTGGTTTAGTGGGTATTTCATTGTTCGGTTCATCTTGGTTTGGGTTGGCTTGGTTCGGTTGGGGTTGCTTTTGGTTCAATATGGACCAAGGGGAGAACCCCTACCTACCACCAACATCCCCATTTATTAGCCCCTCTCCTTTCTCTCGCCTCATTACTCTTCTTCTTCTCCACCATTAACTCCTCACCAACCTGTGAGAGAGAGAGAGAGAGCTTAGGCAAGTGCATCTTGCTTCATGGAGGAACTCAAGATTTATTATTCCATTTTCTTCCTTGCAACATTCTAAGACTCTTTAGGGCTTGGCATTTTCAATTTCCATGGCTAAATTCTTGTAGAACTAAGTTTATTGTATTTTCGGATTCCTTGGATTTTGATCTATTTAATCTTGTTACTATTAAGTTTTGATGGTTCCATGTTGAAGAGAATTTTGTTCTACCCCATTTTGACCTATGGAAGTTCGGATTTGGACTTTGGATGAAGGTCTCATGAAGCTTGGAAGCCATGGTTGCTTGGTTCTTCTTTTCGGAATAATGGAGAAGAAGGACAGTACTCAGCCGTATAAACGTAGCCGCATGACTTTTCATGCGGCAAGTTTCCTTCTAGCCGCATGAGCAATTGAACTTAGCCGCATAGCCGTATGCGGCAAGTTCCATTCCTGGCCGCATGAAGTCTATCCAGCCGCATATGACTCATCTGAACTTAGCCGCATGCGGTTGACTCTTTCCAGCCGCATATGTATCCGTCCCTCTAGCCGCATGCGCATTCATTTCTCCACCCGCATATGCCCCCACTTACTTCCAGCCGCATATGGACCCGCTCCCCGCGAGCCGCACGGATCCACATCCCCGCCAGCCGCATATACAACCGTCATTTCCTGGCCGCATGACACTCGGTCCGTTTCCAGCCGCATAAGGCCCGGTCATTTCCAGGTCCGCATGGATCCGCGCTGACCTAGCCGTATATGCTCCCGCCTTCTTGAGCCGTATGAGGCCTTTCCCTCCCGCAGCCGCATATGCTCCCGCCTTCTTGAGCCGCATGAGGCCCATTCCCCTTCCGCTGGCCGTATGAGACCCGACTTCTTGAGCCGCATGCGCCCTTGCTTCCCTGGTCGCATGCCCCTGCCCCTCCTGAGCCACGTGCGCACTCCTTTCCTGGCTGCATGGGACCCAGTAATCCTGAGCTGTATAACCTTGTATTTTATGACTTAATTATTATTTATTGGGCTCATGTCTTGTAACCCTCATTGCAAGTTGGGCCTCTTAATGAAATACTTGTGCTATGTTATTTTTGTATATCCCAGAACACGACAGTGACCCGTAGTGGTACACTCTTGACAAGTAACCTGACATGATATATCTCGAATTGCTATTGCGACGGCTACATGACATGACATGATAAGTATGAATGACATGGACACCGTGGGCGATTGTGCTTGTACAAATGAACCAGTCTTGTCTTGCATCATGTTTAGGATGGGACTCCTGAGTACCACGGTCAGGAGTACCTACTGAAATGGACTAAGGCTAATAACTAGAATAACACAGTAGTCATGAAGAGATTTCCCAGCTACAAGTAATTCCGTTACCTGGGCACGCCTGGGATCTGTAGCCTGCCGTCGAGTAGGGCACATTTCCAGCACACTGTCATGTGTTGCACCCTTCAAGCTACTTAAGGGTACATATATTTTCTGGACGATGTACCCACCTGAATTCAACTCTTAATTTTCGACCAGGGTAACCTGGATGGTCTGCAGGGATTGTGGCTGTGGAATAATCTCGCTGCATCTTGTTAGTAACTAGGCCTGTGATAACCCTAGTTAGTTAAAGTATCAAGCCGTACTCATTGCTTGGCCATGATTGATTGGATGGAACAACCAGTCTAGTCTTGTCTAGATCATGTACAAGATTGTTACATGTCCTGATTTCTTATGTTAACTGTCGATAAATGGTGGAAAGCCAAGTTTCGTTCAGATGAAGGGTTACAACCCCGGTCCTTGTTTGGTTTACGGGTTGTAACCTGGTTATCTGAATAGTTCCATGGTTATCTCGTCGTATATTATCCTGATATGTTTTTCCTTATTTTCAGTTCTTACTACTTATTATTATTCTGTGCTAATTGCTGGTTTTAGTTCCTAAGTGAAGCTTCCTTTGTGGCATTTGCTCTTTCTGGGGTCTGACCCAGCTGGTTTTGTATGGCCAAATTTTGGAGCAGCTCCAGAGGATCTACCCACTTTCCAGCCCGATGGTGACCACCAGGCGTAACCAGGGCAACGAGTGGATTTATTTTGATCTCCCATTTTATTGTAAAAATATTCTTTTGAGGCGTTTAGCCGACGAGCATCTGTTTAGCTCGATTACATTTACTTACTGTCTGCCTACGGGCTGTAACATGATTGACAGATCTTAGGGTTGATCATGTATGACTAAACTCTTGCTAGTCCTCACATTTTGTAATGACTAGCTTCATGATCAGCTGAATATGTAATGTTTGGGACGCCTTACTATTGTATATTTGGTGATCTTACATCTTGTAATATTTACTTACTTGCTTGTGATTGAGACACTAGGCTTGTTCATGACCCTAAGAGACTGTTGGCTTGTAGTTAAACTCTCATGTATCTAGACAGCCGTGACCGTATAGCGAGGTGGGTTGCACTTTAATATACGTAGCTGGCTATGTCTGTCCCCGCTCTCCAGTATTCTGGTTCTGGGGCGTGACAGGTTCATTCTCTAGTTTAGACATTTCTTAGTTTATATCTTTGTTCTCTTGGTTAGTTATTTTGCTGTAGACTTTTTACCTTTAAGTTTAGTTATATTTATAGTTCTGTGACTTATTTTCATTTGGGCTGGATGTTGTGATGCTGTGGTTGTCTCCCTGGTTCGGGATAGACTTTTGGGTGTGGATCGGTACCGCCTTTGTGGCTAGGTCGTCCTAGTTACAGAGGAGGTGCTGCCCAAATTTTCGGAAAATTATTTAAAAATGATATTTTATAAGTTCAGTAATTGTTGTATATCAAAACCTATTTCTAAAACCCTGGTCCTTGCAAATGGTTTATAAAAATTATTTCATTGGTTTTTGATTTGGTTATAAGTGTTGGTTGGTTAGTTTTCTGTATCCCCTGTCAGGCGACGACCGTATCGGTCGGATGAGCCTTGGCAACACACAAACGTTACAGAAAATTCCTGTACGTTGAGGCGTTAGCCAGCAACGTGAGATTGCATGACCAAGTCTGAGACGCCTCATTTTCATAAGTTATATTTAATTATATTTATATTTTTAGAACTTGTTACTGGGTATTTTGTACCTTGGGTGCAGGGCCTCGGCCTTCTGTTTGGACCGCTTCACGGCACTCAGAGCTCACCTCGGCTAATTAATTTAATTAATTTGTTGTAAGAGCATAAGTCCAGTTTTTTCTTTATTTTCTGCGGCCCTATAATTGTGTAGTGTAGACTTTCTACTTTATTTTTTGGATTTTGTTGTTGGCGTAGCTATGCGAATAATAAAAATTGGTTATTAATTATTTTGTATAAAATTAATAAGGATTTCTCACATTTAATTAAAATGGATAAATTACTAGTAAGTTAACAAGTCTATGATTTTATCATTTAAAGAAAGTTAGTTTTATATATATTATTAAAAATACAAGTTTTGCCAATTAAATTATAATTTGCTATTTTCTCCAATAAATCAGTAATCGATTTATCCTGTTAATTGATAACAAATATAGTTTACGACGTTAGACGGATTTCGGTAGATTAATTAAATAACTTAAAACCTGGCTAGGGTCTGTTTCTAGAAATTGTAACTAGCACACCTAGATATGGTTTCCTCTATAGTTCTAAGTCAGGGTTCTCAAATGTAGGGTTTTGAGGATGTATTTGACTTCCTTTCCGGTACCGACATCCTGTTCCAGTCATTAACAAAGGCAAGTTACGGTTATATTTTCTTGCATTTTATTTAGTAATTGTCAAGTTGCATGTTTAAACCACATTGCTACACGGAACCCTCTCCTAGGGTTCAAATATTGATTGATATTGATTATGGGGATATTGGGAGAATAGTGTAGCGTTTATGACCAATACCCCTCATATTGCATATTGTTATTGTGCGAGCTTACCCCTCTTACACACGGGGATAAGCCGTATCGCATCGCTAGGATGCTATTGTACAACCCAAGCCGGTCATAGACGTTACATATTCAAATCACATTGTTTCAAGTATTGAATTGTTGAAAAATATTGTTTCAACTGTTTAGCTTGCACTTTTTCGTTATTATTTGAAATGTGAGGTACTTACTCGTACTTGCTCCTTTCCTGACTGGACCCCCCCAATAGGTGATATTGATGACGCTGAGCTATTGTACAATAGCTATTATGATCCAGTGCTATACCCTGCGGTGTTACCAGAGTCTCCCTTGGAGGACGCGGATCCTGAGGCCGAAGAGCCGGCCGTTTAGCTAGTTGCTATTTCCTTATTTTCTAGTTTCATTATGTTGGAGATTGTAGACTTTTGGTTTCAGTATTTATTTCAGTATTTTCCTTTCCAGTTGTATTTCTCTTTGTTGAATAAAAGTTTTAAATATTCGTAAATTCGTGTTGTGACAAATGTATAGATGTTGCTGAGATTACCTGCAAATAGAAACAGCTTACTGCCGCTGTCTCACAACGGTGCAGGCTGGGCATGATCCGATTCGACCCAACAATTTGGGATCGGGTCGTGACATATTTTTAGTGGTGGCCCATGCAGATGGATCAACAACTTAAGTGAACATACCTAGAAACAACTAGAACACTAGAATATTGATTTGTCACAACATAGGACCGAATTATCTATATATAAGTAACTATTTTTTTGCTTATAGAACGGTAGGTTACCTTGTTTATGCTTGCCCCTAAACTTGCCAGACTATGAAGACAACCTGACCTATGCCTATCAGTCGGTACTAGCAAGATCTTGTTTTCTATGCATGACGTAAGAAAACATGACAAGAGAATCGTAGTAGTAGATTGAGGAGCGGGGGGCTGCTCGAACCAGACCAGGACCAGAAGAGCTAATGATACCTAGAATTATTGATTAACACTAGATGATACCCTACCGAAGCATAACATATTACCCTTGATTACACTTTTTTCTGGCCAATATCTTTCCAAAAGTCATGTCTCCCCTACGATACAATTTCTGAAAATTGTAATCTTAATGAGAATGTATGTAAGGCGGTATTTATCAAGGATATATTGGTGATTAAGAATTGAAAGAATAGAATTTTGGAATACCTAGATATTAGTTGGTACTGATAACAATTGGAAGTAATAATGACATAAGGAGTGAATTTTGACCTGAGCAAATTACAACGATAAGACAAAAGACTTATCGAGGAAATGAATTACGAGATGTAAGGATGAAAAGTTATGGATACTTGGGAATCGAAAAACATTTATGGAATAGTCAAGGATGCAGATAAGGATCAGTCAACTTTGTGACTTAAGTAGAGGTTGTTGAAATAATAAATACTGAGGTGTTCTTTATATATATATATATATATATATATATATATATATATATATATATATATATATATATATATATATATATATATAAATAATATACATGGTGAACAAAGAGTCTACTATATTCACCATGTTACAATATAGGGTCAAAATTATTTATTTTAAAATATTTATTTTGGCTTGCTTATAGTTTTATAGGTTACCTTGCTTACGTTTGTACCTAAACCTTATCTAGATTAGGCCGATTGTATTATGGTATGTTTTACTGACTATTTTACTTTCTAGATTTTTGGTATATTTTAGTGTCCCATGGCTTTCGGGATTATTTTCTTCCATATCTTTATCAAATTCTAGCATACTTTAGGATCCATACTCTTTCGCCATTTTTTGGATTAAGATTAGACTCTTTTTTTCAATCTCCTTCTTTAGCAAACCTATTTCCAACTTGTCAAGACCCGGTCCCAAATTGTTGGGTCGAATCGGATCATGTCCAGCCTGTACCGTTGTGAGACGGCGGCAGTAAGCTGTATCCAAATGCATGTAATCACAACAACACAATCTATTTTGTCACAACATCTAAATTTCGAATATTTAAAAACTTTGTCCAACAAAATACAACTGAAATAAAACTGGATTAAATTGTCTTTTTATTCAAACATCAAAAGGGAAGATCATCATCTAGGAAGTTGGCTCGTCAGCCACAGAATCATCGTCCTCCAAATGGGACTCTGGCAGAACAGCTGGATAAAGCACCGGGTCGTAGTAGCTATTTATCAATAGCTCAACTTCATCAAAGGAACCTATTGGAGGTGGGGGATCCAGTCAGGAAAGGAGCAAAGTATAATTATGAAAATTTAACAATTTAACTAATAATTAGAATTTGCAATTTAAACAGTTTGAAATACCTGAACAATATTTTCCAGCAATTTTCTACAATTAAAAACAATGTGATTTTGAGTATGTAATGCTTATGATCGGCTTGGGTTGTACAATAGTATCCTAGTGATACGATACGGCTTATCCCCGTGTGCAAGAGGAGTAAGCTCGCACAATCAATATGCAATATGAGGGATATTGGTCATAATACACTACACTACTCCCCTAATCTCATAATCAATACAATCAATACTATAGGAGAGAGTTCTGTGTAGCAATGTGGTTTAATCTTGCAATATTACAATTATTAACTAAATTGAAAAATAAACACAACCGTACTTGCCTTTGTTTATGACTGGGTTTGAAGAGTCGGTTCCGGGAAAGAAAATCAGACTCGTCCTCGAAATCCAACATTGAGAATCCTGACTTAGCATAAATGAGGAAACCATATCTAGGTGTGCTAGTTACAATCTCTAAAATTTGATCCTAGTCCAATTTTATGTTGTTATAAACAAAATACGTTTATCGATGCGATTCAAAGTTATTAATTTAACGATGTAAAAGTTAAGTTAACATTTTTATTGAGAAACTTCGCATTTTTTAATTATTTGGCAAAACTTTGTATTTTGTAATATATATATATATATATATATATATATATATATATATATATATATATATAAATTTAGTTATTTTTCTTTTAATGAGAAAATATGAAATTGTCTAAGTTACAAACTTGAAATCTTATTATTATTAATGTGAGAAAACTCTTATTAATTTTTCTATAAAAATAAATATTCAGCTTACCATTTACGCTTTACCTACAAAACAACAATTCAGAAAAATAAAAGAAAAAACTACCTACTTATTACAGTTCCACAAAAAATAGAAAAGAAACTTGGACTTATGTCCTTACAATTTTTTTACATAAATTAATTTAATTTAAAGGCGAGCTCTGAATACCGCGAACGGTCCAACAGTAGGCCGAAGCCCTGCACCAAAATACTAACAACAGTAACCCATTCTAAAAATAATAATAAATTAAAGATAATTATAAAATGCGTCTCAGACTTGGTCATTCAAAAACTCATGTTTTAACTAATGCCTCAACGTCCGGGTTGGCCGGTTTCGTTTGCATTTAGTTAGGGTCCATGGACCAATATGGTCGTCGCCCGAAAAGATACAAAAATTCACTTTAAAACCTACACTCCAAAATGTAGTTTGTTTTGCAAAGATCAGAATTTGAAAATAGTTTTAAAATATATTTTTGAAAATTTGGGCAGCACTTCCTCTATAATTGGGACAACCTAATCCTAGAAAAATACCAACACCCACAATATTCCAACCGCAAAATATTTCCAACCATAAATTCTAATTTATCCAACCCAAGAGTTGGTTTATATCAAAATCACAGAAAACTTTCCGAACTATAAAATTCGGAAAACCCGAAATATAACTCGGAAAACCGAAAAACCACATAACCTCTCTAAGGAAAATGGTCACAGAGCCATTTTCGAAAAATCCGAACTTCTCTCGGAACTTCCGAGAAACCACAGAACCATCAAACAACAACATCCAAGCCACAAAACCATTCCGAAACTAAGTTCGAAAAAATCCAAAACCAACATCGTAATTATCGATGTTGAATCCGATGTCGGGATCGGGGACCGCGTCATCATAGACACAATATGAGGGACACGGGGACACGGAAGATACCTGGGGTGCTCGGCTAGAGCTCTTAGATGAATAAAGAAGAAAAAATTATCCGCATACAGTGGGAACGGAACGCGGATAGCAGCGGATCAAGTCCGAACAGCGCTGGAGTCGCGCATAAAGGTGTTGGACAGCAGATTGGGACCGCTCGAAAACTGTGCCGAAAGCTGGTGCTGGGATAGCGCGCTGGAAGAGGGGTTGGCCGAGAAAACTGCGCAAGGGGGTCGGCCGGGATCGGCCTGAGCCGCGGGGCACCACGGCGGCGGAAAGCCGATGGTCTCGGGCGGATGGGGCCGCTCGGGAAGTCGGCCGGGAAGCCGGCGGGAACCGTTCGGTCGGCCGAGAGTCGCCGGAAAGGCGCGGCTAGGGATCGCCAAGAGGGCACGGCCGACGTCGGACTCGGTAGGGCTTGGGAGAGTTTGGGAAAAATGGTGTGGAGAATGAAGAAGGGGTTTGAGAGAGTTTTATAGGAAGGTTTTTGGGGGTTTCGGAAGAGAAACAGTCGCCGGGAAGTTTCGGAAAAGAAAGGTTGGGTGGCGGCCGAGCGAACGTTTGGGAAAAGGAATGGTTTCCTTTCCTTTGCTGAATGAAAGAAATGGGAAAGAGAGAGAAAGAGTGAGTTAATGAAAGTTTAAAGAAAATAAAAAGAATTCTTTTGTTTTTATTAAGGAAATGATTTTTTATATTAACATGAATATTCAAAATTAGTTTTTGGAAAAACTGAACTTGGGTTCGAGACGGGTTTGGGATGGGTCAGGTCCAACATTCAAATTTCAGGATTAATAATTTTTCTAAAAATATCATTTTTCATAAAAAATGATAATAATTAATTTAGCAACAAATTATACAATTAAATAAAAATAAAATTTTACGAGTTTGACCAAACACTAAAATTTTCAAAAATATTAATTATAATAAATAAAAAATGATACTGAATTAATTTATTAAAAATTACGGGTTTCACAACCTTTCCTCCTTAGGAAATTTCGTCCTCAAATTTAAAGGATAGGGTTAGGAGTTACCTCAGGTCTCAAATAGATATGGATACTGCTCCCGCATCTCATCTTCTCCCTCCCAAGTAGACTCGCCTGGAGAATTGTGCCGCCACATCACTATGACTATGGGCGTCACAGAGTTCCTAGTTTTCTTTTCACCTCTGTCTAAAATCGCCACTGGCTTCTCTGGTACTGTGAGGCTGGGTCCAATCTCCAGCTCTGAATGGTCCAAGATGTGGCTCGGATCCGGGATGTAGCGTCTGAGCTGTGAAACGTGGAAGACGTTGTGCACGCCTTCAAGATTAGCTGGTAGAGCTAATTGGTATGCTACTTCTCCAATTTGGCTCAAAACTTCGAATGGGCCGATGTACCCGGGACTCAGCTTTCCTGCTCTGCCAAATCTGATAGTTCCTCTGATAGGGAAGATATTGACGAAGACACTATCTCCTGCTTCGAACTCCAATGGTCGACGACTGCTATCAGCCCAATATTTCTGCCTGTCCTGAGCTATCCTGAGCTTGTCTCTAATCACCTTTACCTTCTCTGCTGCATCTGTCACCATCTCAGGTCCAAGCAATACTCTTTCTCCTACGTCGTCCCAAGCAAGTGGAGTGCGGCAACGACGTCCATAAAGTGCCTCGAATGGAGTCATACCGATGCTAGCTTGGTAGCTGTTGTTGTAGGAGAACTCTACCAAGTGCAAGTGGTCTTTCCAAGACCCTCAAAATTCCAAGACGCAAGATCTCAACATGTCCTCTAGCGTCTGGATTGTTCTCTCCGATTGTCCGTCAGTTTGGGGATGGTAGGCGGTGCTGAACTTCAATTGTGTTCCCAAACTGTCATGCAAGTTCTTCCAAAAGTGAGAGGTGAATCTGGTATCTCTGTTAGATACAATAATTTTCGGAACTCCATGAATCCGGTAGATATGCTGCATGTACAATACTGCCAACTTCTCGGTGGATAGACCAACCTTGAAGGGGATAAAGTGAGCTGACTTTGTCAGTCGGTCCACAATAACCCAAATGGCATCCTTCCCTTATTGGGATCGAGGCAGTCCCGATATAAAGTCTATCGTTATGTGTTCCCATTTCCACTCTGGGATGTCTAGCGGCTGCAACAATCCTGCTGGTCTCTGTCTGCTGGTTTTCAGTTGCTGACAAATCAAGCATTTAGCTACAAATCTGGATTCATTTCGTACCACCACACTACAGTACGCATATCCCTATACATTTTATTAACTCCTGGATGTATGGAATACTGCGACTGGTGTACTTCTTGCATCAGCTCATTCCTCAGTTTGCCAGTTGGTACGCAAAGCCTCGTACCATGCCTCAGTGCTCCATCGCTGGCGATTGAGAATCCTTCAAGTGTTCCTGCCAGCACTTGATCTCTGAGTTTGTAAAGTGTCTCGTCTTGAAATTGTGTCTCCTTGACTTTGTCCATCAGACTTGAATGCACTTGCAACTGCATCATTGATGATTCAGCTCCTGGTACAATTGCTTCTCTTCCCAGCTTCTTCATTTCCTCTTCAGGCAGTACAATCTCCAGTCCAAGCTTCTCTATGCCTTCTAGCAAATGCCGCTCCTTGGTCAAAAATATCGCCATCGGGTATCGACTAAGTGCATCTGCAACCACATTAGCCTTACTCGGATGGTACTGCAGGTCGATGTCGAAATCTTTCATCAGCTCCAGCCATCTCCTCTGTCGCATGTTCAGCTCCTTCTGAGTGAAAACATATTTAAGACTTTTGTGGTCTGTAAATATTTCCACTCTCTCTCTATAGAGGTAATGCTTCCACAGCTTCAGTGCAAATATAACCGCTGCAAGCTCCAAATCATGCATGGGATAGTTCTTCTCATGAGTCCGTAATTGCCTAGATGCGTAAGCAATTACTTTCCCGTGTTGTTGAAGAACACAACCCAATCCTTTACCAGAAGCATCACTGTAGATTGAGAAACCGCCGGTACCTGCGGGTAGTGCAAGTATCGGTGCCGTTGTAAGTCTCTTCAGTTCCTCAAATGCTGCATGGCAAGCTTCAGTCCATACAAATTCTTCATTCTTCCTGGTGAGCTTCGTCATCGGCTCAGCAATCCTGGCAAAATCCTTCATAAATTTTCGGTAGTAGCCAGCTAAGCCCAAGAAACTTCTGATTTCAGCAATTAAACTTGGTGTACTCCACTTCTCAATAGCAACTATCTTCTTGGAATCCACCGAAATTCCTTCTCCTGTGACAACATGGCCCAGAAAATCCACCTTGTCTAAGAAGAATTCACATTTAGATAGCTTACCATAGAGCTTCTCATTCCTTAAGGTTCCCAGAACTTTCCTCAGGTGCTCTTCATGCTCTTCTTCGGTCTTTGAGTAGATCAGGATGTCATCGATGAAGACAACAACAAACTGATCCAGATATTCATGGAAGACCTTGTTCATAAGGTTCATGAATACCGCAGGTGCATTCGTCAATCCAAACGGCATGACCAAAAATCCATACTGACCATATTTGGTGTTGAACGCCGTCTTTGGGATATCCTCCTTCCTGACCTTGATTTGATGGTAGCCAGATCGAAGGTCTATCTTCGAGAACACCTTAGCTCCACTGAGTTGATCAAACAGGTCATCGATCCAGGACAAAGGGTACTTATTCTTGATGGTGATATTGTTCAGCGCCCGGTAGTCGATGCACATCCGCACAATCCCATCCTTCTTGGGTACGAACAAGACAGGTGCTCCCCAGGGTGAAGCTCTATCTCTGATAAATCCAAGGGCCTTCAGCTCATTGATCTGGTCCTTCATTTTCTTGGCCTCCTTAGGGTTGACTCTGTAGCATCCCCGAAAAATAGGGGCAGAGCCGGGAACTAGGTCGATGGTGAATTCTACATCTCGATCTGGGAGTAATCCTGGAAGACTATCAGGGAAGACATCCATGAATTCTGCTATGATAGGGTGAGTAGGTCCAGATTCTTCGGTGATAGAGGAGTAAGTAATACCCTCCATATCTTCCGGAGCTCGAGAGATTTCAAACTCCGGCTCTCCAGGTGGGCTGAAGACTACACATCCTCCGTGACAATCTATCAGCGCATGCTGCTTACTTAACCAGTCCATTCCTAGGACTACATCATAGTTAGGTAAGGGCATCACAAGTAAGGGTGCTAAGAAATTGTGTCATGAGATAGTTATAGGGAAGTTACAGGTCTCAGTGATGGGTATGGGTCCACCACCAGTCATAACTCTACATATCTTCTTGCTAAATCCCGTAACTAGGTGGTGTGATCAGGTGACGACAACCCATCGCCAGCAGTGTTGGTCTTGTCTGTGGCCATACTCTGGAAGGTTTAGGATTGCAAAACATAAGCAAGGTAGCCTACCAGTCTATAACAACAAAAAATATTTATTTATAATATATATCGGTCCTATGTTGTGACAAATTAATGTTCTAGTATTCTAAATATTTCTAGATATGTTTACCTAAGTTGTTGATCAGACCTGCATGGGCCACCACTAAAGACATGTCATGACCCGGTCCCAAATTGTTGGGTCGAATCAGATCATGCCCAGCCTGCACCGTTGTGAGACGGCGGCAGTAAACTGTATCCAAATACAGGTAATCACAACAACACAATCTATTTTGTCACAACATCTAAATTTTGAATATTTAAAAACTTTGTCCAACAAAATACAACTGAAATAAAACTGTCTTTTTATTCAAACATCAAAAGGGAAGATCATCATCTAGGAAGTTGGCTCGTCAGCCACAGAATCATTGTCCTCCAAATGGGACTCTGGCAGAACAGCTAGATAAAGCACCGGGTCGTAGTAGCTATTTATCAATAGCTCAACTTCATCAAAGGAACCTATTGGGGGTGGGGGATCCAGTCAGAAAATGAAAAAAGTACAATTATGAAAATTTAATAATTTAACTAATAATTAGAATTTGCAATTTAAACAGTTTGAAATACCTGAACAATATTTTCTAGCAATTTTCCATAATTAAAAATAATATAATTTTGAGTATGTAATGCTTACGACCGGCTTGGGTTGTACAATAGTATCCTAGTGATATGATACGGCTTATCCCCGTGTGCAAGAGGGGTAAGCTCGCACAATCAGTATGCAATATGAGGGTATTGGTCATAATACACTATACTACTCCCCCAATCCCACAATCAATACAATCAAATACTCTAGGAGAGAGTTCCGTGTAGCAATGTGGTTTAATCTTGCAATATTATAATTATTAACTAAATTGAAAAATAAACACAACCGTACTTGTCTTTGTTTATGACTGGGTTTGAAGAGTCGGTTCCGGGAAAGAAAATCAGACTCGTCCTCGAAATCCTACATTGAGAATCCCGACTTAGCATAAATGAGGAAACCATATCTAGGTGTGCTAGTTACAATCTCTAAAATTTGATCCTAGTCCAATTTTATGTTGTTATAAACAAAATACGTTTATCGATGCGATTCAAAGTTATTAATTTAACGAGATAAAAGTCAAGTTAACATTTTTATTGGGAAACTTCGCATTTTTCAATTATTTGGCAAAACTTTGTATTTTATAATATATATATATATATATATATATATATATATATATATATATATATAGTTATTTTTCTTTTAATGAGAAAACATGAAATTGTCTAAGTTACAAACTTGAAATCTTATTATTATTAATGTGAGAGAACTCTTATTAATTTTTCTATAAAAATAAATATTCAGCTTACCATTTACGCGTTACCTACAAAACAAAAATTCAGAAAAATAAAAGAAAAAACTACCTACTTATTACAGTTCCACAGAAAATAGAAAAAAAAACTTGGACTTATGTCCTTACAATTTTTTTACATAAATTAATTTAATTTAAAGGCGAGCTCTGAATACCGCGAACGGTCCAACAGTAGGCCGAAGCCCTGCACCAAAATACTAACAGCAGTAACCCATTCTAAAAATAATAATAAATAAAAGATAATTATAAAATGTGTGTTAGACTTGGTCATTCAAAAACTCATGTTTTAACTAATGCCTCAACGTCCGGGTTGGCCGATTTCGTTTGCATTTAGTTAGGGCCCATGGACCAATACAAAAATCCATTTTAAAACCAACACTCCAAAATGTAGTTTGTTTTACAAAGATCGGGATTTGAAAATAGTTTTAAAATATATTTATGAAAATTTGGGCAGCAATTCCTCTATAATTGGGACAACCCAATCCTGGGAAAATACCAACACCCACAATATTCCAAACCACAAAACATTCCCAACCAGAAATTCTAATTTATCCAACCCAAGAGTAGGTTTATATCAAAATCACAGAAAACTTTCCGAACTATAAAATTCGGAAAACCCGAAATATAACTCGGAAAACCGAAAAAACCACCGAACCTTTCTAAGGAAAATGGTCACAGAGCCATTTCCGAAAAATTCGAACTTCTCTCGAAACTTCCGAGAAACCACAGAACCATCAAACAACAACATCCAAGCCACAAAACCATTCCGAAACTAAGTTCGAAAAAATCTAAAACCAACATCGTAATTATCGATGTTGAATCCCATGTTGGGATCGGGGACCGCGTCATCATAGACACAATATGAGGGACACGGGGACACGAAAGATACCTGGGGTGCTCGGCTAGAGCTCTCAGATGAATAAAAAAAGAAAAATTATCCGCAGACAGTGGGAACGGAACACGGATAGCAGCGGATCGAGTCCGAACAGCGCTGGAGTCGCGCACAAAGGTGCTGGACAGCAGATCGGGACCGCTCGGAAACTGTGCCGAAAGCTGGCGCTGGGACAGCGCGCTGGAAGAGGGGTTGGCCGGGAAAACCGCACAAGGGGGTCGGCCGGGAGCCACCGGTCGGGATCGGCCTGGGCCGCGGGGCACCACGGCGGCGGAAAGCCGATGGTCTCGGGCGGAGGGGGCCGCTCGGAAAGTCGGCCGGGAAGCCGGCAGGAACCGTTCGGTCGGCCGAAAGTCGCCGGAAGGGCGCAGCTAAGGCTCGCCAAGAGGGCACGGCCAGCGTCGGACTCGGTAGGGTTTGGGAGAGTTTGGGAAAAATGGTGTGGAGAATGAAGAAGGGGTTTGAGCGGGTTTTATAGGAAGGTTTTTGGGAGTTTCGGAAGAGAAACAGTCGCCGGAAAGTTTCGGAAAAGAAAGGTCGGGTGGCGGCCGAACGAACGTTTGGGAAAAGGAATGGTTTCCTTTCCTTTGCTGAATGAAAGAAATGGAAAAGAGAGAGAAAGAGTGAGTTAATGAAAGTTTAAAAAAAATAAAAAGAATTCTTTTGTTTTTATTAAGGAAATGATTTTTTATATTAACATGAATATTCAAAATTAGTTTTTGGAAAAACTGAACTTGGGTTCGAGACGGGTTCGGGATGGGTCAGGTCCAACATTCAAATTCCAGGATTAATAATTTTTTTAAAAATATGGTTTTTCATAAAAATAATAATAATTAATTTAGCAACAAATTATACAATTAAATAAAAATAAAATTTTACGAGTTTGTCCAAACACTAAAATTTTCAAAAATATTAATTATAAAAAAAAACACTGAATTAATTTACTAAAAATTACGGGCTTCACACAACTTCTCCATTTGTTGATCAAATCTTACTCCTCTATCTTTATTTGGAATCTAGATCCATTCGCTATTTAGACTTTCAAATTCTTCTATAGCAAACCTAATAAACTCTTATCTATCCAAAGTATTTCTACGACTAGTGTATCCAACCATTTCTCTTGACCTTATTTCCAATTGACTTTCTCAGAACCAATTTCGAACCGAATTCTTTTGGAACCATAAAGCCCAAGGTTAATTGTTACCAAAGAATTGGTTCAACTTAGCTGGTTCACATATCTCCCAAGGGAACTATTTTCCGAAAAATAATTCAAATATGGATTGATATTTCCTAAGTTATTTCAAGTACCGAAAATATTTTTATTTGTTGATTTCCTCTACTCAACTCGAAACCTTACTCTCCCTAGGCAACTTCTTGATCAATTCAAGGCCTAGAAAGCTTTTAAACTCAATGCTTGAGTATCATGAAGCATGAACGGTCAGAGAATTGATTCCATCATAATATTGAATTTTCTTTAGTTATTGAAATTTTTTTTGAATTGTTGAATTATACCTTTGAAATTTTCATGGACAAAGTTAAGAAAATATTCAGTGACCTAATATGGCTTCGCGCATATGCGTCGCAACCATCTATTTGAATTATAGAAACTGCGAGTATACTGCAGCCAGTTGCGCACTGGCGGGGCATAGAATCTAAGTTGAAGTGATTCAGGTGTTGATAGGTTTTTGGATATTATTGAGACTACGTCCTAAATGCATCAAATTTGTCTCCTATGTTGTTCAGCCAGAAAATGGATAAAGTTGATAGACTACTCGATCGAAAACCTATTACTATTCAAGTTATGGAGCCAAAATTTTACTACAGTCAGGTGCACTCTGGTGAGGCATGAATTTGAGGCAAAGTGACTTCGGATATATTTGGGTTTTCGAATATTATTAAGACTATATCCATAATATGGTTGTCTTTTCTGCACCATCAAATTATTCTGACTGTTGTCCGATTAGAGGATTTGTATTTCTAGCGGCTTTTCATTTTCAGAAATCTCTTATCACAGCCAGAAAGGATAGATTTTCTATAAAATTGTACTTGATTTTTCCTAAAACTTATTAGGACCATATCAATCTCTATTGGCTCAATCTCTTTCCTATTTCAACCTTAGTACGTTGCATATATATATTTTTATATTTATTTATTTATTCATTTATTTATTATTATTATTATTATTTTTTAGTTACATATTTTGGAAGCTGTAGATAGTTGTGGTTAGCTTTATATACTAAATAGTTGATATACATCTTGTGGATGACCATATGTATATAGTTGATAGCTATATGTGGGGGAAACATAGATTGTTACTTATCTCATTCCTTGTAAGGGATCATTGGGATTAATATTAGATAGCTAAAGGGTAGAAAAGGTAGAAGAATACCTTGAGTAGGCTAGCCTTGAGGGAGTGGTATACCTAGCTTGTGACTTATTTGGAATAGAATCGTTAGTAGTGCTCGCTAGCGTCTAAACCTCATTAAAAATGATGGTATTTGACAATTATGAATTTTATGCTTAAAGGAAGAGTTATTGAAGATAAAGGAAGACGTAGGTTGAGTTAGCGAGGAAAGTATAAGATTTGGTAATGTTCTCCCACGGAGGAAGTAAATTTGGATAATATATAAACATGTGAATATAATGATCAAGTAAAGAAACACTTGACGAGGATCAACTTTTATGGTTAGATGACTACTATACCTAAAAGGGACGGTGTCACGCCCCAGAACCAGAATACTGGAGAGCGGGGGCAGACACAGCCAGCTACGTATATTGAAGTGCAACCCACCTTGCTATACGGTCATGGCTGTCTAGATACATGAGGGTTTAACTACAAGCCATCCGTCTCTTATGGTCATGAACAAGCCTAATGTCTCAACCTCAAGCAAGTAATAGCAGTTACAAGATGTCAGAGCACCAAATATACAATAGTAAGGTGTCCCATACATTACATATTTGGATGATCATGAAGCTAGTCATACAAAATGTTAAGACTAGCAAGAGTTTCAGTCATACATGATCAACCCTACGATTTGTCAATCATGTTACAGCCCGTAGGCAGACAGTAAGTAAAGTACAATCGAGCTAACAGGTGCTCGTCGGCTAAATGCCTCAAAAGAATATTTTTACAATGGAGTGGAAGAGCAAGATAACCCACTCGTTACCAGGGTTACGTCTGGTGGTCACCATCTGGCTGGAAGATAGGTAGATCCTCTGGAGCTGCTCTGGTATCTGGCCATACAAAACCAGCTGGGTCATATCCCAGAAAGAGCAAGTGCCATAAGGAGGCTTCACTTAAGAACTAAAACCAGCATATCAGAACATATAATAAGAAAGATAATAATAAGGCATGAGATTTAAAGAAGGCAATAAATGACAAGTAAAAGGAAACTATTCTGATCAGTTATTAATAAGGTGAGTGTTTTCCATAAATAAATTCCTTTATTTATTGTGTATCTGGGAAAATTACAACTGTAGAAATCCGATCTAGAAGACGATCGCTTTATCCCTTGGACTATGCGAAGAAGAAAAGCTCTCAAAATTTTGACAGTAGATAACTATGTATCTGTACAATGAATGAGAAAAAGAACTCTGTTTATAGAGTCAAAAATAATAACTGAAAAGATAACTGTCTTCACAGCCTGTGCTTAGTTGAAAATCACGCAGGATTTAACATACGCAAGACTGTGAGCAGTTACTGGACGTGGCCTGTAACTGTTGGACACATGGCGATCATGCATGAGTCGTATGCAAGTTACAGGACATGCAGGCGAGAGATCAGTGGCATGGCTGCCACGTACTCCAATTTGATGAAATCTACGCAGACTTGTTGAAGACGAAATCTACGCAGACTCGGGGTAGAAAGCTTCAAAATCCACGTAAACTTGGGGCAGGAAGCTTCAGAATCCACGCAGATTCGAGGCAAAAAGCTTCAAAATCCACGCAGACTTGAGGAAGAAAACTTCAGAATCCACGCAAACTTGAGATGAAGATCTCACAATACATGCAGACTTGAGATAAGACTGCCAGCTGTCTTAATTCGACGTGCCTCGACTGACATAAAATCTCTGACGGTGATTGCTTTTGTCGGTCGTATTAAATGACAAGAGGCTCTTTTGGTACGCCAACTTGGTGAAGGCTGAGTCTTGCTGAAGAAGATTTCAAAAGTCACGTAATAGGCGGCTATGATCTCTCGAGTTCTGTGCATACGTGGCATACGAAGAGACATTCTTCGACTGTCGTGCTGTCAGTCATAATTACACTCTGACAAATGATGAGCTATTTTTCAGCGTGATTTGTAAATATTGTCCTGATCAACTGAGCGTAACTTTTGACTCTGTCCTGATCAACTCAGCGTGACTGTTGGACTTGTTCTGATCAACTCAGCATGACTGTCATTTTTGAGGCCTACAAAACTCCCTTCAAAGTTTTCGAAAAATGATAAATTATTTCGAAATACTTTGAAAACGAGATAATAAAATAAAATCAGTCACGCTGAGATGACTTCAAATTTTTCGGAAGTCGAAAAGACTTCGAAGTTCTTTGAAAATATCCAAATGAACTTATTAAATGTCATAATGACTCTTCGTTCTCCGAGACTGATTGCATCCAATTTATGGTAGAATATGAACCGCCGACGAGCTCTGTTATATAAACAGGGAGAAGATTCATTTTTAATCTTCATCTTACGTCAACATGACACTAAAGGAAGAAGCTGAAGAAGAAGCACGCAAATTGGGTTTTTGTGCCCATGGTGATCCCACTTTTGAGGGTAAGGAACCGGAGCCCCTAGTCTTCGAGTTCAAAGACGATCCCATGCATTTAGCCAAGAATTTCCTGAGCTATTTTGGTCTGGATGGCTCGTCTTCTTCTGACGGACGCAGCCTTGCAGAGCAGCATGAAATGTTGAAGGCTCTGTTACACCGCATGGGGGTTAAGAGCGTAGAAGAACTGGGCACTAAGCTCAGTCGCTCTGCTAAATAAAGCGTATCTTTTATGCTTTTGTCTTCTTTGGAAAATATTGCACTTCTTCTTTTGTCCTTTGTAAGGCCATCAGTGCCTGTCTTGAAGAATGTAGTACAACTTTTGTGTTTGAACGGCGTGCATTAATGAAGAATGTTAATTAGCACTCTTTGACTGTTTCCAATCTTGCGCTGTCTTCCAAAGCACACGTGTCATTCATTCCATGGTTTACGAGCGCTATTTACGCGGATCTTTTCCAAGAATAAGCTTGTATTTTGTCCTTTAAATAGATAGCTGAGTTTCAAAGATACTCATCTCCCATTCTTCTTTTTTTTCTCTGAGAATGAAATTTTTGGGAGATTTCATTCTCAAACAGGAAAGCAATGCTTTCTAATGTTCGATTTCTGCACACTGTATCAAACATGAGTTTGCCAATTCTTAGCACCAATCTTGAAGGTAAGTCCAGTATAGTACGCGTACTATTTTGTTGCTGTTGAAAATGGGCTTTTTGTTTCTGACTGAACAATGCACGCTCGACTAGCCAGTGCGTGCCAAATGACATTTCTGTTGATTAATCTCCTCTTCCTTGATGCTTTCTGCAGGAGTTCGGCTGAAAACTTTCTTTAGAACTGGCATTGGTGATGTGGATGCTGTGGAGAATATTCTGCTGACACCTACATCAGGGAGCTCATACGCTTTTGACGCGTACATCAGACAACTCAGAACTCTTCGTGGGATAGAAGGGTCTTCCTCAGATGGTAGGAAGAGCCTTTATACACGAGAGTTGGATGGTGGAGTCAACTCTACCCCGAGAAATCGGGTAGTAGAGTTCCTTTCAAGGCAGAACTAGGAATTGTATCCCAATATGGAATACATTCCTATCTTTCTTGAGAGGTTACCCCCAATCCACCAATTGTATTGGCAGCACCACGACTTCGGGCTGCCATACTCTGTGGTTCTCCTCTCGTCTGAGAGAGAAGACCAGAGTTTGATTCCTGCTGATCTGGTCGTGACTGGGACTCAGACAGTCAGGAACTGCCACCAACAACGAACCTGACGGAGAAGGTCCGACGGAGAAGATCCAAAGAAGAAGATAGATCTCTATTAGGTTATTGTTGTGGTGTTGAATGAAAATCCAAGATTGTAATAGATTTCCATTATGATTTGTAAGAAAGTCTAAGAAAATGTAATAGACTTTTTATGGTGAAATGAGAATGGAAATGATAATTCTTCTATGCTCAATAATTTGTATTTGTGGATAAATTGTGGACATGATAGATAATAAAATCTTCTTTTCTGTTTTTAGAGTATATGATATTATCAGAGGTATTATGGACGTGATAATATGTATGAACTCAAAAGAAAATAGATTGATTTCTATGCAGAGGTCAAAAATGAGAAATGAGTAGATAGATTCGGAATTGATTCAGAGGTTATGAAAACATGATAAATAACGAATCCCCACTTAATAAATTGATAGAAGATTATGAACGGACGAACCGTTAGGAAATGATGAACAAATGAACTGTTGAGTGAATGTAATAAATGAACGGATGAACCATCAAGTATTAATGAACGGGCGAACCGTCTGATGAATGTGAGAAATGAACGGATGAACCGTCAAGCATTAATGAATATGTGAATCGTCGGATGAATGTGACGCTTCACTATTTGAGAAACTTCTGCCTATAAATATAGCAGAAATCTGACAAGAATGAACACTTCTACTTTCAAACATAAAAAATATCGTCTGAAGAAGCATCCAAGAAAGCTGGAATTGCCGTGAAGATTCAGAAAGGCACTGGAGAACGCCCTGCTGATCCAATTCAATTGAAGAAGGCGGTAGCAGGCGAAGGTTCGTCTGTACCCAAGCCACCAAGGGATATTCTGGACTTCCTGCTTGAACCAGGAAGGACTGAAGAAGAAGAAGCCATGAGGATGGCTGCTTGTAAGTTCCTCGTGGGTTCCAGCAAAAAGGTTCTCAGTTCTTTTGCTGATCGCGTCTTCGAGAAGGACGGCAGTGGTCCACATCCAAATGTAGAGAAGGATGATAGTGATCTTCCTTAATATCATGTATCATCATTCATGATTAAAATAAAATATACATTTTATTTCTAAACATGAACTTGTCTGATGATTTGCAAGCAATTACATTTATGCATAATATTTTTTAAGGAATTTGCCATTAATAGGCATCATAACTTTTCGACCATCCAGTTCTGAGAGTTGATAAGCTCCATTTGAGAAAACTCTGCTCACGATATAGGGTCCTTCCTACTTTGCATCAAATTTGCCTTTGCTCATATGAGTCATAGTCATAGGACGTCTGACTGTTAGAACAAGTTCTCCTTTTTGATACGATCGGACTCTGACTTTCTTATTAAAAGCTCTTGAGATTTTAGCTTGATAGAATTCAATATTCTGTTGAGCAGATAATCGCTTTTCATCCAGAGCTTCTAATTCTTGAAGTCGAAGACGATCATTATTTTTTGCAGTGAGTTCATTAGCGATTGCTATCCTTAAAGAAGGAATTTGAATCTCTAATGGAAGAACAGCTTCGCAACCATACACCAGAGAGAAGGGTGTACATTTAGTAGCATTACGAACTGTAGTACGATAAGCCCACAAACATTCATCGAGCTTCTCACTCCAATTACGTTTGTTAGTAGAGACAAACTTCTTTAGGAGTTTGATGATGGTCTTGTTAAAAGCTTCTGCTAATCCGTTAGCTGCCGGATTATATACGGTAGAAGCCACATTGTTGATCCGGTGATCGTCACAGAATCGAGTAAATTTCTGGCTGACGAATTGTGGTCAATTATCATGAATAATGCGTCGAGGAACACCAAATCTGTAGATGACGTGATGCTTAATAAAGCTGATGACATTGGACGTTTTAACTTCAGATAAAGGAATGGCTTCAGCCTATTTGGAGAAGTAATCGGTTATTGCGAGAATAAACCGATGACCCTTGGATGACGACGGATTGATCGGGCCGATAATGTCCATGCCCCAAGCTTCGAAGGGCCATGATGCTGCCGTCGGATGTAGAAATTCCGAAGGTTGATGAATAAAATCTGTATGGATTTGACAAGCTTTACACTTCTTTGCATATTCGATGGCGTCTGATACCATAGTGGGCCAATAATAACCCATACGTCGAATACGGTCTTGAAGTTTTGGTCCAGGCTGATGTGCTCCACAAATTCCATCATGTGCTTCGCGAATAATTTGTTGAGCCTCGTCACCGGCAGCACATCGAAGAAGTAAACCATCATAAACTCGACGATATAAGGTCTTTGTTGTATGACTATAATAGAATCGGAGTGATCGTCGTCTGATAGATGCTGCCTCACTCGGATCATCCGAAAGAATATCATACAATACGAAATCTAAGAAATGAAGTCTCCAATCCGTATCCGTATTTTGATTCTCGGCCGAGTTGCTGAAGATGAATTCCATGCTGGAATCAGATGAAGATGATAAAGATTTACGACTAAATCCAAATCCTCTTGTTGCATTGACATCATGAGATGTTGATTCTTCAATGTCAACTGGAAGTCCTATAGTCAGGTTATTTTCAAGATGAAATAATTCTCGATTGCAAACAATAATCATTTGTTGCCGTCTAATCGGGATAGCCAACACCGCTGCGAGATTAGCTAGAGCATCAGCTTCTGTGTTACATGCTCGCCTAACATGTTCAATGAAGAATTCTTCAAACGAAGAAGCCATAGATATAGCTGATCTATGATAAGGAACCAGATCTTGATGGCGAACTTCATAAGTACCCCTTATCTGATTAACAATGAGTTTATAGTCTCCGTACGCCTCCAAATGTTGAATATTTAGATGTTTAGCGAGTTGAAGACCAATGAGTAACGCATTGTACTCAGCTACATTGTTTGAACATGGCTGATCGAGAGAATAAGCTCTTTGGATAGCAAGACCTTCTGGCGATACAAGAACGATTCCAACTCCAGCGACAATATCACCTTTAGGACCTATTCTTGAAGCTCCATCAAAGAATAGACGCCAAGTAGGATCTTCTTCAGTAATTTGGTTTGAATCTAAGACTTCATCTGAAATTTCGTCATAGAGTTTTGAATCTTCTGGAATTGAATGAGCAGCCAGAAAATTAGCTAAAGTTTGTCCTTTGACTGACTTCTGAGGAATAAAATGCATGTCATACTGAGCAAGTAGGATTCCCCAGTTAGCTAATCGAGAATTCAAAATACTGGGTTTCTTCATCATGATTCGTATAGGATTGATCCTGGAGATGACATGAATAGTCTGGCCAATGATATAATGTCGTGTCTTTTGAACAGCGAACATCAAGGCTAGACATTCTTTTTCGACCGGTAAATATCGAGGTTCAGCTTCGGTCATAGTACGACTGAGATAGTAGATGGCTTGTTCATGACCATTTTGATTCTTTTGAGCGAGTAATGCACCCAATGAATGACTCATTGCTCGAGTATATAGGAGAAATAGAATTCCTGAAACAGGAGGTACCAATACTGGAGGGCTCATCAGATATTATTTTATATCATCGAATGCTTTCTGACATTCATCATTCCAGACAAAAGAAACACCTTTCTTCATAAGTTTGTTGAATGGTCTGCAGCGTCCTGATAAATTAGAGATGAATCTCCTGATATAAGCGATCCTTCCTTGAAATCCTCGTAGCTCTTTTAAGGTGCGTGGAGGACGCATCTCTTGGATGGCTTTGATCTTCTCGGGATCCACGTGTATACCTTTAGAGGTAATAACGAAGTCGAAAAATTTACCACTAGAGACGCCTAAGAAGGACTTAGTAGGGTTCATCTTTAATTGATGCTTACGCATTAGATCAAATATAGTCTTCAAATCTTGGATATGATCCTCCTTTTGTCGACTTTTGACTGCAATATCATCAACATAGCATTCGACTATTTTCCGCAAATGTTCACGGAATATAGTGCTCATAGCTCGTTGATAAGTTGCTCCTGCATTCTTGAGACCGAATGGCATAACTGTATAACAGTATGTACCGATCGGCGTTCTGAAAGAAGTGTGCTTCTCGTCATCTGGAAACATTTTAATCTGATTGTATCCAGAATACCCGTCCATGAATGACATTCGTTCAAACCCACAGGTATTATCGATCATGACATTAGTGATTGGTAGAGGGAATTCGTCCTTAGGACATGCCGTATTGAGATCGCAGAAGTCTATGCATACTCTGATCTTGCCAGTCTTTTTAAGGACAGGAACTATGTTAGCCACCCAATCGGGATGTTGTTCCTCTCTAATAAACCCGGAGGTCATGAGTTTATTGACTTCAGTTTCAATTACATCCATAATATCTGGACGAAATCGTCGCTGTTGTTGTTTGACCGGTTTAGCATTCGGCAAGATGTTGAGCTTGTGAGTTGCAATTTGTGGATCAAGTCCTGGCATATCTTCATAACTCCAAGCGAAGACATCGATGTAGTCACGAATGAGTTTGATTATGTCTTGCTTATCAGTTTCTGAAAGACTTTCACTGATGAATATTGGTTTGGGAGATCCCTCTTCACCAACATCTATTTGAACAAGTTTGTCTTCAGTCGGAGGTTCTTTTTGCTCGAAACGGAACTCCCATTGATTATCTAACCTTTGGGCCCATTGTTCTGATTCAGGTGAGATTTCAAACTCATCTTCGTCTTCATCACTTTCTTCAGAACGGTCAATGGAGACCATGTTGGAAGACAGAATGTTGCAGTAGAAATCACCGATACTCGTATCGGAATCCCAAGAAGTGGTACTAGAAGAATCAGATCTCTTATCTTCGTCAGACTCGGGATCTTCACGAATAATATTGATAAAAGGAGTAGGAGCAATATAGCCCAATCCGCATTTAGTCCTCCCATATTTCAGAGAAGGAATCCGGACAGGCATTTTTCTTCCTTTTCCACTGTTGAGGCCAGTTCTGAAGTCATAGCCCATATTTTTAATGATGTCTTTAGATTGCTGACTATAACGACGTAATTGTAATCTTCCAGTATCATCATTTTTGTCATCATCTTCTAAATCAGAAGGACTTTGGGGCCCTTTGTAGAAGAGTATTGGAATGTCTCCTGGCTTTCTGCTGGAAACTAGAAAGTATGAAGATTGTACAGGTTCTAGGGATACATCTGTATGAACAGTCTGTACAACCCCTATGGTTATTGTGTTCAAGTCATCTAACAAATATAAATAACTATGAACATAGTTGCACACATCAACGTACTGCAAAGATGGAGACTTTTCATTAAATGTAAAAGCAGCAATATTTACATTGGGAGAAGGCTGAGCCTTAGAGATCTTAGCCAAATCAATGACTAAAGGAGGAGAAGATGAACGAGAAGAAGCGTTGTTTCGATTAAGATCGATAACAAATGGCTCAGAAGAGGTGAGCTCCCTTGAAGCTTGAGATGGAAGAATAATCTGCCCTCCAACTGGAATTAGCAGAGTATCCTGTTTCACATGTGACGATGCAGGAACTGTAGTACGCCCACTGACAGGAATGGTCATTGTATCTTGAGCAGACGACTGAGGTAACAGAGAGATCCGTCCACTCACCGGAATGATGAAAGAACCTTCTCCAGAGGGTTTGGAAGATTGTTGCTGAGTAGTTCGACCTTTAACAGGAATTATTAAGGTCTCACTTTGTGAATCCTCTTTCTCCATAGCTTGTATTACCCTTGTATACTCTTCTTTGTACATTCGGGAATCATTGAAATAAGCTTCAACCCCATGGAAGGGATTTATGTCAGCAACTTCTTTTTGTACTCTTCCATTGCTATTAATGTATTTAAAATACTGATGAAGAGTAGAAGGCACCACATTATTTTTATGAAGAAAGGGCCTCCCCAGAAGAAGATTATAGGATCCCACGATCTCGATCACATAGAAAGTGACTTTAGATCTGAAATCGCCTATTTGAAGCTTCAGATGAATCTTTCCTAAAGGCTCGCTTCGACTTTGATTGAATCCCAGGATAATAGTAACCGTCTTGGAGAGTTTGTGAAGAGGGATTTTTAGTTCATCCAATAAGCTCTTTGGCATTATGCTTATAGCAGACCCTGGATCAATGAGGATACGATCTATCTTCATCGTATCGATATAACCGGTGTAGTAGAGAGGCCGATCATGTCGATTATCCTCCAGTAGCATGTCATCTTGTATAAAGGTGATATTTGGGATAATCTCCAGTACACTGTTGCAATGTAAGCAAGTGGCAGGTTCCGCATCTGGCTTCTTCAACTGTGCAAGACAAGAGTCAGCTTGAAGAAGTGCTTCACTTAACGTCTCCCGAGTCTCTTTGGAAAGACGTAGAAGTTCAAAGAGGGACATTCTAGCTGGAGTATTAGCAAGCTGAGCTAAAATGTCAAAATTATAAGGCTTCTGAAGTCCAAGAGGAGAGGACTTCTTGATTGGCTTATCAAACCGAGCCTGTTGTTTGCCTTTCTCAAGAGCCGTAGGCTTGGGAGGAACAGGTTCAACCGGTGTAGTTGAAGGAACAGGTGCAGTGGATGATTCTTCTTCAGGAGGAACATTAGGAGCATCTTTATCAGCTGGAGGGATATCAGGAGTATCCTCAGGATTCTTGGAATAATCCTTTAGATAAGGTTTCCCCGTTCTAGTGGCACTAACAAGTGCTTCTTCTTCATCTTTTGGCTCTGTGTCGGAGGTAGATCCAAGAGAAGTCATATGACATGACTTAATCTTTCCAGCCTTCTTGGACTTTCGAGAAGTAGTCCTTTGAGGAGATTCAAAATCTGCCACTAGATCAGGATGAATCCACATAATTTCTCAAGTTTCCAAAGTGATTGGCACTAATCCTTCAGATTACGGAGGAGGAAGATTCACTATTTCAAGAGTTGCCTTGGGAATAGAAACGATCCCACTTTCAAGGAGTTGAGGAGGGAAATCTCCGAATTGCATAGAGACGACATTGGAGGTGACAGTCTTCTCTTTCGGAGTAAGAGAGATAGCTCCAGATTTAATCATTTCTTAGATCTTTCCTTTCAGTACATAACATGTACGAATTGTGTGACCCAGCATTCTATGATATGGGCAGTATTTGGGATGATCTGTCTTACCAGCTTCATCAGGTTTCTTGATCTCAGGTAATTGTATCTTATTACCTTTCAACAGACATTCAAAGATACCAAGGACATCGTCGTCATCGAAAGAGTATTCTTCTTTAGGGCGAGGTGTTCTTGGTTGTTGAGTTGTAGGAGTTTGAACAGTTGATGCATCTTTGCTCTGAAGATTAAGTTCAAGAGTTTCTTTTCCTTTACGAGCATTGTTTTTATTGTTAGTACCTTGACCTATTTCTTTGGGAGTCATCTGCACTCCTAAACCTTTGAAAGTTTCAGCACTAATTTCTGCGGCCTTGGCACTAACTATAAAAGAAGGCCAGTCTTGGAATTGGGTGGATCCTGTCCACATGCTGATGATTGGCAACAAGTTCGATTTGCATGTGTCGATAGTGACAGCATCAGGAGTTCCAAGAGGCATCTTCAGAGCTTCTCTTCGAAACCGTTCAATGTACTCTTCTGTAGTTTCATTATTTTTCTGCTTGATTCTAATAAGAGCAGACATAGTCATGTCATTGAGCCCTTCATAGAACCTTTCAAGAAACATCTGTTTGAAAACGGCAAATGAGGTAATGCTCCCATCTGGGTGACTTCTATACCATTCATAAGCTGTTCCCTTGAGACATCCAACAAACACCCGAGTAAGGAGGGCGTCGCTTGGTTGCAACTGATCAGTCATCACTTCAAAGTGATTAATAAACTGACTTGGAGAAGTGGTTCCATCATAGAATGAGATAGTAGGAGGCTTGTATTTAGGAGGATACGATACTTGCTTCCATTCTATCGGATAAGGTTGCTTGATGCCTAACCTTTGTAAACCATCTTTTTGTTTGAATGCCTCGAATTGAGTTTTGAGATTCCTCAATTCTTCATTAACAACTCCAGAAGATTGTGGAGTTGTAGCTTGTAGAGAATAGTTGGGAGGAGGAACAGTATTATAAGCACTACCCCCAGCTCCAGAGAGACTAGGGTTTGGTTGAGCTGATCCAGGAGTATTGGATTGTACTGCTGGAGGAACTTGTACTGGACTTATAGCAGTATCAATTGGTATGGCATCTGGTACAGTCTGTCGATTTTGCATCTGTATTACCATGAGTTCATACATCGACTTCATAGTATCAGCCATAGACTTCATTTGCTGTTCCAAAGAAGTAATCCTTTGTTCTTGAGGAGTCAAGGAAGAAGAAGGTTCATCAGTATTCCCATCAACCATATAAGTCGTGACTGTACGAGGGATTATTGATGAACTGGTGGATGTTGTTTGTTCTGAATCATTGCTTGCAGTGTCAATTGGTATGGCATCTGGTACAGTCTGTCGATTTTGCATCTGTGTTGCCATGAGTTCATACATCGACTTCATAGTATCAGCCATAGACTTTATTTGCTGTTCCAAAGAAGTAATCCTTTGTTCTTGAGGAGTCAAGGAAGAAGAAGGTTCATCAGTATTCCCATCAACCATATAAGTCGTGACTGTACGAGGGATTATTGATGAACTGGTGGATGTTGTTTGTTTTGAATCATTGCTTTGTGTATCAAAGTCAATTATAGGAGAACTACTCCCAGTAGAAAGAGGTGGGAAGTTAGATTCTCCCAGAAATTCACAATCATCTTCAGAGATTAAAGTTCTTTGACTAGAAGCTAAGACTCTTGCTCTGGTGTTTCTATATACTCCATCTGGACTATCAGCTCTACCCCCAGTATCCCGAGAGGTCATATTGACAGAAGCAAACAAAGGCTCATCTTCATCAGGCATAGGTTCACACTGAATCCGATTGAAGACAGATTGTCGTTTTGTTTGACATCTGCATTGCATTGTGACTCTCGGCTGGAAATCACATTCATGATCAACATGGTCATGAACCATTGATTGACATTTGCATTGAATTATGACTCTTGGATAGAAGTCACATTCAGCATGATCCTTTGACACAGAATCACTCCTTCTCTTCTGTTGAAGATATTCTCGTAAATCTGTTTGTGAAGATTGAAGAGTATATTTCCTGTTCTTGGGTCTTGATGGCTCTTGATTATATAGAGAATGATTAATATAAGCCACATAGTTTCTTGCATACTCTGCATCTGGATCTCTTATCCTTGTTTCCAACTGGTATAGTTTCTTAACACCAGAAGTGTTAAGTTTTGTTCTTAGATCAGTTGGAGGTAACACATTAGTTTTGGAAACATGGAGTTTTCCTTCCATTGATCTGGATATTTGCAGAGAAGGAAGAGTTGAACCATCCCTTTGATTAGGAGTTGGTAACAGACCCTCTTTTATGGACAGATTCTGTGCCCAATTTGAAGAAGTCATAGAAGAAGACACTAAGGAATGTTTCTTCTTAGACTCATTCAAGTTTGGAGACATAGAATGTCCAGAAGGAAGAGTAGTCAAAAGACCATCTCCTTTTCTTTGACTAACAAAATTGTCAGTCAAAGCTGTTCCTGAAGTAAAAACTACAGGAACAGAAGAAACAACTAAAGAGTTATTCCTTTTCGAAGGGACTTTGTGTGGAAGACCACCCCCAGTTCTAGTAAAACTTGGCAAAGAAGAAGAGATAGCTAAAGAGCTATTCTTCTTAGATGAAATACACGCTGAAACAAAATTAGTTAAAGAACCAGTACTGTTAGCGTGGCTTTTGGATTTAGAATTACACGCTGGAACAGATTTGGCTAAGGAGCCAGTACTGTCAGCATGACTTTTAGGATTGAGATTACACGCTGGAACAGATTTGGCTAAGGAGCCAGTACTGTTAGCGTGATTTTTGATTTTGGAAATACACGCTGGAACAGATTTGGCTAAGGAGCCAGTGCTGTCAGCGTGATTTTTGAATGAGAGATTGTACGTTGGAACAGATTTGGCTAAAGAGCCAGTACTGTCAGCGTGACTTTTGGGATTGAATTTGCACGCTGGAATAGATTTGGCTAAGGAGCCAGTACTGTCAGCGTGACCTTTGATTACTGTCATCTTCGAGCGCACAAGAGTGTGCGTGCTTGCAGTAGAGTCCTTGCCAGTGTTAGGAGTAGACACTGTGGCAAAGACTTCACCATTGGCTGCCAACTGATTCTTAGGGACATAGACAGAGTGTCCCTTTGACTTGGCAGTGATGATGGAGGCTGAAGTGGGCTTGCCACTCTTAGCCCGCTGTATTTCTTCATAGGCGAGTTGATCGAATTGGATCGTCATCACCTTCTTCGTCGAGCCGATTGACGAAGTGTCGCATTGAGTTGTTGCCATCTCAGAAGAGGAGATGGTTTTCCCCAGCAGAGTCGCCAATTTGTTTTCCATAAATAAATTCCTTTATTTATTGTGTATCTGGGAAAATTACAACTGTAGGAATCTGATCTAGAAGACGATCGCTTTATCCCTTGGACTATGCGAAGAAGAAAAGCTCTCAAAATTTTGACAGTAGATAACTATGTATCTGTACAATGAATGAGAAAAAGAACTCTGTTTATAGAGTCAAAAATAATAACTGAAAAGATAACTGTCTTCACAGCCTGTGCTTAGTTGAAAATCATGCAGGATTTAACATACGCAAGACTGTGAGCAGTTACTGGACGTGGCCTGTAACTGTTGGACACATGGCGATCATGCATGAGTCGTATGCAAGTTACAGGACACGCAGGCGAGAGATCAGTGGCATGGCTGCCACGTACTCCAATTTGATGAAATCCACGCAGACTTGTTGAAGACGAAATCCACGCAAACTCGGGGTAGAAAGCTTCAAAATCCACGCAAACTTGGGGCAGGAAGCTTCAGAATCCACGCAGATTCGAGGCAAAAAGCTTCAAAATCCACGCAGACTTGAGGAAGAAAACTTCAGAATCCACGCAAACTTGAGATGAAGATCTCACAATACACGCAGACTTGAGATAAGACTGCCAGCTGTCTTGATTCGACGTGCCTCGACTGACACAAAATCTCTGACAGTGATTGCTTTTGTCAGTCGCATTAAATGACAAGAAGCTCTTTTGGTACGCCAACTTGGTGAAGGCTGAGTCTTGCTGAAGAAGATTTCAAAAGTCACGCAATAGGCGGCTATGATCTCTCGAGTTCTGTGCATACGTGGCATACGAAGAGACATTCTTCGACTGTCGTGCTGTCAGTCATAATTACACTCTGACAAATGATGAGCTGTTTTCCAGCGTGATTTGTAAATATTGTCCTGATCAACTGAGCGTGACTTTTGACTCTGTCCTGATCAACTCAGCGTGACTGTTGGACTTGTTCTGATCAACTCAGCGTGACTGTCATTTTTGAGGCCTACAGTGAGCATGAGCAATCCTGTTCCAAAATAGCCAGGTACTGGAACAAGACAAGACTTAGACTGGATAGACTCTGCATCCAACATTCACGGCCAAGAAATAAGTACGGCTTGATACTTTAACTAACTAGGGTTATCACAGGCCTAATTACTAACAAGATGCAATAAGATTATTCCACAGCCACAAGCCCTGCAGACCATCCAGGTTATCCAGTACGCAGTTTAGGGGTTGAATTCATGTGGGTACATTGTCCAAAGAACGCATGTACCCTTAGGTAGCTTGAAGGGTGCAACACATAATAGTGTGCTGGAAATGTGCCCTACTCGACGGCAGGCTACAGATCCCATGTTGGGGCGCCCAGATAACATGATTGCCTGTAGCTGGAAAATCTCTTTATGACTACTGGATTATTCTAGTTATTAGCCTTAGTCAGCTTAAGTAGGTACCCCTGACCGTGGTACTCAGGGATCCATGCCCTAGACATGATGCAAGACAGTACTAGTTTATTGTACAATCACAATCATCCACGGTGTCCAGGTCGTTCATTCTTGTCATGTCATGCTAGCCGTCGCAACAACTTTCAATAGTTTCCATCATGCTTGCTTGTCATATCTTGTCATGTCATGTCGTAAAAGTGCAAGATCATAGAAAGACAATCGGGTACGCAAGGGCTCAAAACTCTACGCTGGTGAACCTCTATGCTAGGCCAAGGGGCCTCAAGCATAAAGTGGCTTTATGCTAGCACGAGCAAGGTGAGATAGCTCTACGCGAGCAAGGGTGCATGAGGGTGGGGTTTACGATAGCAAAACTCTACGCTAGTGAAACTCTACGCGAGCAAGCTCCACGCGAGAAACACTCGAGCAAGACTCTACGCATGCAAGAGTCTGCTCGAGCCAGATTCTACGCGAGCACGAGTCTACGCGAGCACGAGTCTACGCGAGCGGGAGGGCCCCGAACGTAAAGTTTGATTGAACTCGGCGTAGAACGGAATACGCTGGCACGCTATTACGTGTGCATAAAAAGGGGGCACTACGCAGGCACGTAAGAACGTGTACGTAAAAGGATGAATAATATACTGTCACGTAAAACGTGGACGTAAAGGCTAAAATACTATGCTAGCACGTTAGAACGTGTGCGTAAAACTTCATTTTCTTACCAAGACCAAGACAGGCAGGCGTAAAAGCTCAAGAACTCAAGCAAGCCCCATCCCGGTCATGACTTGGTGAAATCCAACCATTCAAGAGCCAAACTTGCGTAAAATCGAAATCCCTACTACATGGGACTCTCCATTCCGAAAACAACCAAGTTTTAGAAGATCAAAACCATGAAGATCAAAGATGCTTAAACATAGATCTACATGAAATGAACCATGGAAACTAAAAATGCTAAGTACTAAAGTGACTTAGAATCTCATGAGAAAAGATAATGGAACTACAAAATCTGAGTTCCTCCATGAAGCAAGTTGCACTTGCCTAAGCCTCTCTCTCTGGTCGGTGGAGAGAGTTAATGGAGGAAGAAAAAGAGTAAATGAAGAGAGAGAATGGGTTGTTGGGTTAATAAATGGAGGGGATGGTGGTAGGTAGGGGTGTGCATGCTAACCCAAACCGAACCCAACTAAGCCCGATGCATGCCAGAACCAGGAAATGCTAACTAACTCATGCCAATGCAGAACTCAAGACTAGCCAATCAGGACAAGTCGAACCAGGATGAACCCAAAATAAACCAAGGCAAGATTAAACCAGGATCAAGCTAAGCAAGACAAGTCTAACTACAGGTCGAGATTCCGTACACGTATACTGGAAATACTTATATCAAAAAATAAAGGTGACAAACGGATATAGCCATGGAAGGAATAACACGAGCAATGGAATGATAGGTTCTAGAGAAGGAATAAGCAGAGAGGAATTGAGATAAGACCATTGGCATACAACGATGGATGAAAAATTAATTTAGGTGACAGATATCTTAGTTTTATGTAGGTACCGAAAGTTCAGCTAGTTAGAGATTGGTTTTGTATGGTATTAATAAGATAGTTATCTTGTAAGTTTTTTTCCTGCACATCTTATCTTCTGACCGTTGAAATAGTGAAATGATATTCTTTCTATTCCCTTTGATCATCACTCGGCCCTCAGTGGAAATATCTTACTCGATTACATTCCTATCATAGTTATATTATTCTAATCATCTTTGCTATCCTACCATCATACAACTTTTTATCTTTCCCGAGTCAGAAACCCTTGTACCCCATTCCATTTTGATTTGACATTTTAGTCCATTATCTTAAAAGATTCCATTACCTTCTGTCTTCTCAATAAACTGTTGACATTCGCTTCTTTCTTGCCTTTTCTATTTCACGAGACTGTTTCACTTAACAAAATGCCTAAAAATTGGCTTTTGAAAGAAAACGAGAAAAAGTACCAAAGTACAAATTGTTCTGGGAAGTATTGCTATAGAAGTCTGATCTGAGAGCGATCACTTTGTTCCTTGGACCATATGATGATGATGAAGAAAACTGCTTGAAGAAGACGAACAATCGGAAGAACTAAGTCACCGGAAAGGTATCGAACAACGGCACAGATGGCACAGTCGAATGCTTTCTTGCTTTGCTTCATCCTGTTCTTGAGAAAAAGTTGAAGAAATGCTTCTGGGAATATCACTCTGAAAGTATAAATTTTCTCAAAATCTCCTCTCCTATATCTCTATTGATCTCTTGATGTTCTCTGTGTTGAAAAATAAGTCTATTTATAGACTAGACCATTTGTGCGTAAAAAGCAACAAAATTGGGTCTCTACGCGAGTAACTGTCACCCACGATGTAAATCATCCTCTACGCACGGTGACACGTGTCCCATGTAGAGTTTTGATCTCTACGCATGGTGACACGTGTCCCACTACTTCAATAAAATAGGAGAGCACGTACACACGTTCCTCGATAAGTGTGGCATGAAAGCCACGTAAGCAAACCACGTTCTCATGTAGCCAGGAAAGCTCGAGCGTAAAAATGACCCAAAATATACTTCCTGCGTAAAGTAGCAGACTGGCGTAAAATAGCCTAAAATAAAATTCCTGCATAAAGTGGCTAAAAATAGCCTTGAAAATTAGCTTAAATAAACTTTACGCCCACAAAAAGCCTTAGGCGTAAAAAGCTCAACTAGCTTTCGTGCGTAAAAGAAGCTATCTTCTGGGCGTAAAGTAACCCATCTGCACACTAAACGACAAACTTTGGGCTAGGTAAAAAGATCTTCTCGGCTTCTGTGTACTGTTGTCAGAAAATAATTCTGTCAGATCAAATCACTCGCATTAAATGCGACCTGACAGTCTGTCGTCCAAGCGTAAAAGTGAAGAATAACTCTCGCGTAAAAGCTTCCAGCGTAAAGAATAGCGTGCGTAGAGAGTAGCTCGCGTAGAGTCTGAGTTTTACTCAGTTTGAATTGCGTAAAGTTCTCAACTTCTTTGACTTAGTCCATTAAGCACTTTTTACGCTCCTACAAGACCCCCTTCAAAGTTCAAATTATTTTCAAAATTTGAAATACTTTGAACAGAAGCGTAAAATTCAGAATTTCAACAGTTTGCGTAGAATTCAGAATTTCAACAGTCTGCATAGAATTCGAGATACCCAACGGTCATCCGCGTAAAGTTTGGAGTATCCAATCGTCAGCGTAGAATTCGGGAATTTGAACCGATTCAAAATCCTCTATAAATAGAGTTTTTCGAATAGAGATTAAACTTTACTTGTCTTTCGTAATCCCGATCTCTCTTTACTCTTCTTCCTCTTTCATACTCTTGATTCGATCCGATGGTCCCCAAGAGCAAGACCGTCGCCGGCAAAGACAAGAAGCCCGCTACTGATTCATCGTCGGCCGACCGCGCGAAAACCCCCGTCCCATCATCAACGACGCCCCAATAGAGCAACCCCGCCGTGGCTCCGGCAATGAAGGGTAAAGCACTGAACTTCGACCGCGTGTTCGTCGGAGAAGAAAACCCGAATTTTTTTACTTCATGCCCACGTTATGCGTGTTTGCATAGAAACTGAGATAATTAAATACGCCCACGTTATACGTGTCAGCGTAAAATTAAGAACATACGCCCACGTTTATACGTGTCAGCGTAAATTTCAAAATACGCTTACATCAACATGTGCCAGCGTAAAAAATTAGAATACGCTCACGTCAACACGTGCCAGCGTAAAAAAATACGCTCATGTCAACACATGCCAGCGTAAAAATTAGAACACGCTCACCTCAACACGTGCCAGCGTAAAAATTGAAATACGCTCATGTCAACACATGCCAGCGTAAAAATTAAAATACGCTCATGTCAACACATGCCAGCGTAAAATTTATAAGACGCTCACATCAACATGTGCCAGCGTAAAAATTAAAATACGCTCACGTCAATACGTGCCAGCGTAAAAATTAAAATACGCTCATGTCAACACATGCTAGCGTAAAGTTCTCAATACGCTCACATTAATATGTGCCAGCGTAAAATTCACAAGTGAAAAAGACTTTGTGTAAACAAAGAACTTTTACACTTTAAAAGTTTTTATCAACTTTAATAAGCGTAAATTTTGCATAGTCAGAGTCTTTAATCTTTATGCGTAAAAACTCAGACCAAATTATCTGCGTAAAAATTTCAAATTAGATTTTCACTAACTTGATTTTTTTCTTTTTCTTTTGGCAGTGGATTTGCAAATTCACCCACTTGCAGAAATATTTGGCTCATCAGCTGGTATGGTGGGCTTAAATTATTTGGAGAACCTGTCTCACGTGGAGTTTCCCCAATCGAATCCGGAATATCCTGCAAAGAGAGCACAGCTGATAGCTGCTCAAGGGGACAGAATGCTGCTGTCCATGATAAATAGAAAAGTATTGACATCGCTAGATGGCCAACAATTTGTAAAGCCAGCTTTCTTATTCGGGGATGCGATAGACTTCAAATCACAAACACACCCCAAGAAGGAGGCTTGGGTGTTCAAGTTTGGAGATAGAGCAATGTACCTCCCTGACATGGATAGAGATTATCCCTTGTCTGCTTTTTTCCATGCCATCCATCCCCGAAAGATGCTATGGAACCTGACTGCCAGTAGTCATGGTAGGCCAGGAAGGATCATCTTCAAGAGGAATAGAGCAAATGACATGGGCTACCACACCAGCACTCCCAGTGGTAGTGTTGTCCCTTTCTCCGGTCTCTTGCCAGGATTCACTCCGAGTGAGGAAGCCGCTCTGACTCAGCCAGTGCAGACCCAAATATTTATTAATAAGTTCATAAGGGCTGCAGTATTATATCCCCAGGCCAACCCCAGGCTACCAGGGTGGCTAACTCCTTTTAACCAGAACTGGATTCAGATCATTGTTTAGATTATGAGGAACTTCCAGACGGAGTTAAAAGACATCGGCCTGTATGAAGCAGTGGCCTCCACTAGTCAGGGTATACCACCAAACAGTAATTTGTTCATGGCTCTGATGGAAATATATATCAGTTCCACATGAACTTTTGCAACCCCAAAAGGTGAAATGGGTCTCGCACTCCACGAGATGTAATTCATCTCCAAGCTGCCAATGGGGGAAGCCCCATATGAAGAGTATGTTCTCTCCAACCGAGAACTAGCAAAAATAAGGAAGAAAAATCCTCAATTGGTTGAGGTATATGAAGAGTTGATGTGCCATTACATGATCTGCACTACCATACATGAAAGTGGATCTCATCTGGCGTACATCAATAAGTGGACAACATATCTTTTTTATCATAAGGATAAGATATCCAAAGATGATAAAGAAAGATTTCAGGAGAATAAGGCTCCAACCATCAACACTGGTTCAACAATCCCTATTGATAAAATACGGGATATGATGGTTGGTTACAAATTTCTGAACAAATATTTGTCTACCAAGACTAAGGAGTTCTCTGCAGGAACCGAAGCCTTGAGTTTCCTCAGATATGGCAGCCAGAAGATCTCCAAGAAAGCCTTGCTGGCAGGCTTTCTTTTTTTGTGGTTGAGGAGATGGGTTATACCGGGGACCGGTACAGTTGATAGAATCTACCGAAACGTGCTATGGCCAACGATACGTTTGGTGTTCAAAGTTAGAATAAACCTGCTATCGGCAATGGTGTGCCGAATAAACGTAGGTTTGAGGAATTTTGGTGAGGAATTAATTAACAATGCTCCTCACCGGAACGTATTCCCTAGGGTAGAAATTGTAACACCCAGTTTTCTAAAATGAGGGTAATTTTGAAATTTTATAATTTTAGTCTTTTAATATTGATAAATAAATCATGATATAATTTTTGGTAATTTTTAAATCATTTTAAAACTATTTTTAAATCATGACTTATGATTTTGGTATTTTGATAGTGTAACCTTGGAGACTGGTTGACCTAGAGCCTAACCATGTTATTGGGATACTTATTTATCATTTTATCCTATAGTGTATTTTGTCATTTTTAGGGTTATTTGAATTTATTATAATTTATTTGAATTTATGGGAATTTTTAGGAATTATTTTGGAATTGTTTGAATGAAGGTTGACTAGGTTGACTTTGACTAGCTTTGACTTGGTAGGCTAACCTAGAAGGTAACCCTAGTTGAGTTTGGACTTGGTTAGATTATGAGACCCTAGGTTAATTTAAGTTAACCATATTCTAGTTATTAAGATCAATTAGGAAATAGAGATTAGAATAGAAAGCTTTTGGTCACAAGTCATGACTTGTGATTTTGAACCATTGATTAATGACTAAGCCCAATCCATTAGCCGTTAGCCCTAACCTAACCTTAATCCACATGTGGCCGGCCACTCAACCTAGCATTGGGAATCCCCCTATAAATAGTCTCCAAGAAATTAGGGCTAGCCTTCTTAGAATTTTACAAGTTTTGGAAAGAGGTGAGTCTCCATCTTCATAAATTCCTAGAAAATCTATTTTAAGTCCTTTTTAATCCAAACAAATTGCATTAGATCCTAATTTTAGTATTCTTGCTGTTCATGGAGATTTATTCCAGCTTAGGATCAATTTGGGGAAGTTTGCTAGCAAGGAGAAACCCCTCTATTGGACATTTTTCTTGTATTTTGACACCAATAGGTAAACCTCTATAAACACCATTAAAATTCTAGTTTCCTTGCATATTTGGAGAGCCCTAGGTCTACCCTAACTGTAGGTATGCCTAGACCTAGGTTTCGTGTCCATTTCGTGTCCTAAATGGACACGTATCAGTCCTAGGATTTAATTGTTTGATGAAATGCCCCAATGGGCATTTCGTATTGATTTTTGAATTGTGTTTAAATAGGAATTATTGTTTTAATGTCGCTTACACATTTTTGGTGGACTGAGGTGGTTTTGGTCTTGTGTCGTGTCGGTTTGGACACATGGACACATCCGCGTGCGCACGGGACTCTGCTGTTCGGGGGCTGTACCGGATACGACACGCATCTAGCGAACACGAAACTCGACACACACCACGGGACACTGACTGACACGCCACATGTCAAGTTTCAGATGACCACGTGGCGTGTCGAGGAAGAAATCACCTGTGCATTGGTTTTTCACACACACGCACACGCGCACAGTCGGCCACTGACACGGGTCGATAACTCTGGACACGACGCACTAGGACACAAATCAGGGTTATGGACACGAAGACCTATCCTAGGCGAACCTAGGTTAGTGAGCACGAGACACGAAGTGTCCTGTGTCGGGTGCACGACACGCGTGCACTTGTGCACGAGACTGCACTGTCTGTGCATGCTGTTTTAGGTTTATATGTTATGGACACGTCGTGTCACGTTATGGTGGACACGAATTGGTCTGTATGATACGTGCACATACCTAGGATGCATTACCAACCCTTGATTTTGAATTTTAGTTTGTTTTTGATTGCATTTTTCTATTTCCCCTAAAAATCCTGATACATGGTATTTCCAGTATTTTTCCAGTTTCAATAATTGAACTTGGGCAGTCTTTTTGACTTGTTTAACTGATGTAAAATGTTGTTTTGAGTCTCTAATTTGGTTCTCCTATATGTAATCTATATTGGTTTCGATTTTGGTGTGATTTGGTTGAAAATTGGGATCGAAATGAGGTTGTGAATGTTTGGGACTAAACTGTCAATAACTGAACCATTTCCTGTATTTCCAGTTTTTTGAGATGAACTTTGGCAACTGTTTAAATCCTAATTAATATTGTTAGTTACATGTTTTAGTCTCTAAATCAGTTCTCCTATATGTAGTCTAACTGTGTGTATGATTTTGGGATTGTTTGATTGATATTTGAAGTCGAAATGGGATTTAAAAACATGTGGGCTGATAACTGAAAAACTGCGAATGTATTGAATTGATTTCCTTCCTTTTCCTTTACTGTCCAGAAATGGACTGCCTCATTTCACTCTTGTACACACACTGTTGTGACACTGTGCACCCTCACTGTTCAATCACACACTGTTTTGCACTCTCTTCTCTCACACACACACACAAGCTTCACACACACACACACACATACCTTTCACTCATTCCACTCTTCTCTCGACACATTAACACACAAATATATAGATTCCTATCACACCATTATTTTTCATGTCACATGTACCATATGAGACACACACATGCATGAACATTAACATATTACACTCTATGATAACACTGCTCACTGTACACACACACCCCATCTAAACTTGTGACACTCTAATTGGCATTCACCCACTAGTTCACTATGTTGATACACACAAATGTTTATCCACACACACACTGGAACACACATACACAAGTTCACATATCCTCTAACACACTCTATAACACAGGTTTCCCTGTCACTTATTGCCTTCTCTCTCTCTATAACATGTGTAAGTATATATTATATATGAATATCTATATATGTATGTAATATATGTATGTGTGTGTAAGGTATATGTAGTATATCTAAATATATAATATAAATATGTATGGGTGGGTAATGAACATGTATGTATATATTATATGTGAATATCTATGCATATATGTAATGTATGTATATAGTTAATATATATAATGTGAGTACCCTATATGTACATATATGTGATGATTCCTAGGTATATGTACTATAGCCTATATGCATATATATATATATATATATATATATATATATATATATATATATATATATGTGTGTGTGTGTGTGTGTGTGTGTGTGTGTGTGTGTGTGTGTGTGTGTGTGTGTGTATGTGCCTATGATGTGATGTATAAGTATAGGTATATAGAGATAGTATAGTATTCCTAATGTGTGTGTATTAGCCTAGGAATATAGCCTATGAATGCAATGTGAGGTAGTGTAATGGTTAGAATAGACTAGTATAGACTTGATAGGCTTGCATAGCCTTGTAGTAGTGTGTACTAGCTAGTATAGGCTTGTTTGACCTAGTTTAGACTTGTTGGACCTAATTTGACCATAGTTGACCTAGTTTGACTTCTAGGGTTGATCAGAGTTGACCAAGGGTTGACTTTGGCCTAGATTGACCTAGATTCATTTAGGATGCATTGAATTGCATCTTGTTATCATTTTAGACTTGTTGTGACTTGTGCTGCTCTGATTAGGAGCCAGACACCTCTCCTCGGACAGTACATTTCATCCGGACACTTAGATACCAGGCGAGTATATTCTCTGATCATTTCATATCCTGCTTAGAATTATTTTCCTGCATTAAATTACTTTACTTGATACTGTCACGTTGGTCACACGGTTTAGTACTATATGGATCCCTTCTTGAGATGTTATCCCTTCAGGGAGCATCGAGTACTACATGTTCTGTGCGTTTCACATACATGGCGTATCACTATGCTTTATTGGTTCATTGATCACTTGTGACATGTACTCTCATGTTCACAGAGTCTTCCTTGAATCCTTATCCCATTTATTGGATTTCCCAGAATCCCCATTTATGGGACTTCCATATACCACCCTTCGGGGGCCTTTGCATGGAATCATAACATAACCTGGTTGGATCCTTGTGTATTGATTGGGGGTACGGGGGGGTAGAAGTAGACATGTGAATAATATCCAAGTAGTGTAGCATCAGAATCATTCCATAGTGTAGCATCAGAATTATCCTATGCCATTTACATGTCTATATTGTACTCTGACTCACTAGCCACTGTTAGTTCCTTCACTACTAAAATACCCCATATTAGCGACGTTAGAATACGTCGCTAAATGAGGAAAATCCGTCGCTAAACATAAACTGCGACGGATTTAGCGACAAAAATTTGACGTCGCGTAATGGCTTGTCGCAGATGACCAATTCGTCGCAGTTCGTCGCTATTTGCGACGTAAGCTAACTTCTCGCTAGACGTCGCAAAATTAGCGACGTCTAGCGACTATAGAGTATGTCGCCAGATTGGCGACGTAGGGCGACAACTTAGCGATGCATTGAACTTTAGATATGATGATATGGCATGTCAGCCACGTCAGCACGTTAGCGACGTCTAGCGACAAAGTTATCGACGTCCGCACTTTAGCGACGTCTAGCGACAAAGATATGATGATATCCCACGTCAGCACTTTAGCGACGTATAGCGACATCACGTCGCAAGTTAGCGACGTATAGCGACGTTCACTCTCCGTCGCTAGACGTCGCAGAACGTCGCTATACGTCGTAGACTGTATAAAAAAAATTATAAAAAAATAATTGCTATTTTTGTTATGCTGTGTGTCTGTGTTTACAGTGTGTGTGAAGTGCAGTGTTCGAACCATCGACAGTTTCGCTTACTGTTCTATATTTTATCTTGGATAGAAAGAGCAACAGTTCAGGGTGCACTTCTCAGAGCTTCCTCTTCACGTCCTTCACCTTCTCGGGATCCTTTACGACGTCCCGAGAAAGTGAAGGCCGTGAAAATGAAGCTCTCAGAAGTACACCCTGAACTGTTGCTCTTTCTATCCAAGATAAAACATACAACAGTAATCGAAACTGTCGATGGTTTCGAACACTGTATTTCACATTCGCTGTAAACACAGACACACATCATCACAAAAATACACATTATATTTTTTAAAAATTTGGGCAGCACCTCCTTTGTATATCAGATCATCGCTTATAACCCAGCGTAGGTATATTCGTCATCCCCGTCGCAGATAAATGGCAAAACAAGTCTACAACCAATAAAAGTTTACAATCAATAAAAGTCTACAAACAATAAAAGTCTAACAAGCAATACAACCAATAAAAGACGATGGAGCAATATCATCACCCAATACAACTAATAAAAGTCTCGCAAGCAGAGAAAGAAGTATCTCAACCAATACAAGTCAACCACAAATAAGAGTCTCATAAACAGAGAAACAAGTGTATCAACAACAAATAATAAAAAAGACATCACAAAGGACCCCGGCTGCGCATCTGGGATAAAATGATGTCGTACTGCTCCTGTGTGAGCTATGCAACGTCCGGAGGCAGTGAAACGTCTGGAGTCGGTGCCATCGATGGACCGGGAGGACGCTGCTCTATCTCTCGCAGTCGCTCAGCATACACAGCCAGGGCACTCACCATCCTCCGACTACTATCCTCAAGCGAAGTCTGTACCTGATTGAGTGTGGCAGACATGGCGATCTGCGTCCCCTCCAGCTCGACCTGTCTACGCTCTGTGCGCTGCGTAGACTCGGTGAGCGTGTGCAAGTTAGCAGCTGTAGCCTGCTGCAGACTCATCATCTCCTGCATACTGTGCTTGATCGCATCAAATCGTCCGGTGATCGTCGGATCGTCGCTCTGCCCCAGCTGCCTCAGAAATCTGCTGCTGCAACTCGCGACGCAGCTCCTGGAGCTGACGAGAAATATCATGCGCCTGTGATGACGCCTGCGAAGCTGGAGACTGCGCACTGATAGAGGGGGCCCGGGATGACTCTGAAGCCAAATAGGCGCCGTAGGATCCCGTACCGTAGTACGTACCCTTCTGAAGACCACCAACGGCGGTCATCCAGAGGTCGTCCGACGATGGAGCTGTAGGCGGCTGGAAGGAAGTACCAGGCCCTCCCTCTGCTGGCGCACTAGCAGCAGCAGCAGCAGCCGCCTCCTCTTGTAGCCGAAGAAACTTGGCCTAGAATAATGTTTGCTAACGTCTAAGTGTTTGCTAAAGTCTATATTGATATCTATTTTCCTGTTTTCTAAGTTATAGTAAATTAATATAAAGGATAGAACGTACATATGTCTGCGTCGCCCTCTCGTCAATGAACTCCCCAGCCCTCCGATGGGTGACCAGGAAGACGGTCACCATGTTGGGGTCCTCACCCTTTTTTACCTGTTAAAATATATATTTATCTATTATTAGTATTAAACATTCTTTCCAACTATATATAAAATGATGTCCGTCATAGGAAACGTACCAGACGACGAAAATGCTCCATCATAGGAATGGAGCCACCACACCACTTACCGGCGCTCGACCGCGCCATCTTGGCCTTCTCAGACCGCTCCCGGTACCCGTCCTCGTCGAATCTAGCCTTCATCGCAGTCCACTGCTCTGGCGTGATCCAACCTTGGATCGGCTTTCCGGTGCGGTCACGATCCTTCTGGTCGCGGATCGCATCACGAATGAGCTTGCCTGCGACGACAGGAAATTGGCCCTCGATCTTCGCCGCCCGGTGTGGTGGATAGAAGTAGGTCCTCTACGAGAAGTCAAATAAAAAAGTTGTATAGTATACAAAAATGATTATTAAAATTTAAAAATAAACAAATTTTTTACCTTGAAGTGGGCCAACCAAAAGGCCTTTCTATCGGCGGGAGCATCTGAGTAGTTAATCCAAGGCCCACCATAGTTCTCCCTCAGAAATCTTTCCAGCGCTCTCTGTACTGCAGGAGGCCGATATCTATAAAATAATAAATTTTATGAATATATATGTACATATAATCATTTGAGAAATATATATTAACTAATTAACTTACTTCGTAGGCCCGTCCGTCCAAATCTCCATCCGCGTCTCGCCCGGTGGAGCGCATGGAGGGTCGCTATCACCTCCTGCCTGGTCAGGATCAGTCTCATCCCCGTCCTCCATATGCTGGGCGTCGGCTCTCCCCATGGAGCCGTCGGCAGGAGGAGTGCTGGACGCAGGAGGAATGCTGGACGCCGGAGGAATGCTGGACGACGATGGTGGAATGCTGGACGACGAGGGAAGATCAGTCGCCAACCTGTTGGAACTGCCCTGTCCCGGTAATGGACCGGGAACAGTACTGTACACTGGCGTACTCGAAGATGAGGATGAGGGTACGGAATCTGCCTCCCTATCCCGAGGCACACGGGACTGACTCGTATGATGACGTCCTCCGCGTCGTCCTCCTGCCATACCTGATAATAACATATTTATATGATAGACATCACAGATTTTTGAAAAATATCATAGTCCCAAAAGTGTCACTAAATACATCACAGATTTTTGAAAAATATCATAGTCCCAAAAGTGTCACTAAATACATCACAGATTTTTGAAAAATATCATAGTCCCAAGTGTCACTAAATACATCACAGATTTTTAGAAAATATCTGTCACAAAAGTGTCACTAAAGATAACGTCCTCCGCGACGTCCTCCGCGTCGTACATATTTAATCCTCTTCTGAAAATTCATCTTGTTCGTTTAGCTCTTCTTCTTCTTCTTCTTCTTCTTCTTCTTCTTCCTCCTCCTCTACATCTTCACTTTCATCTGCATCTTCCTCTTCGGATATTTTTTCTTTATGAAGCTCAAGACGGCATATTTTTTCATAGTCAGCTGCTTGTCACCTTCATTTGAACATGATGTTGAAGGCACGACTAAACATGGGAGCTCAGGGTCGATCTATTTAACAAATAGCCAAGATGTGGTTATTTCAAACGATAGGAGTCGCTATATTCCTTAGAATAGACTTGGAATATTCTCTAGAATATTTTTGGAATATGCCTTGTAGCCAAGTGCTAATTAGATCTAGATCTAATTACTCCTATAATTACCTCTCCTGCCCCCATTAGTGCTAATCACTACAAGTGGGGGGCCATGGGGGTGCTACTGCTGATGTAAACTGCTGCTACAACAGCTGTTCTTGCTGCTGCTGTTGCTGGAATGGGGGCAGCAGCTCCCCTTCTACTCCCCATCCATCTATCCACCTATCCATCCAACTATCTATCTAATATATATCTACACATACCAATAGCTAACTAGTATCCTATTTCTAACCCCAACTTGGTATCCCAAACCAAGGCTCTAACACTCTAGGATACTAACAACTACATATCTAACTAGGATATGGCCTAAGATGCTAACCTATATCTAACACATTTAACCTCACACTCATCCACACAACTCACTTACACACTCACTCACATATATCACCCATGATACCACACTCATAAGCTCTCACCTAGGCTTACATATAGGCTAACACACACACACACATATAGGCATATATAGGACACATATAAATAGGATTATAGGTCCACTAATCCTTCCTATCATCCTTACATCCATTCCATTTATCAATTCCCACACTATCACCACACTACAATATAACCACAACACTACAACATGAATATTATACCAAGAGACACACACACATATATATCTATATATAACCACATATATATAACATGTAGGTATATATATATAGGTGACATGTGTGTGTGTGTCTGTGTGTGTCTGTGTGTGTGTGTCTGTGTGTGTGTGTCCGTGTGTGTGTGTCCAACTAAAGGCTAATAAGTAGGCTAACTAATGGCTAAAAGATAGGCTAAAAGGATGGGCTAATAAGTATGCTAACTAATGTCAAGTGGGGGGCACACTGCTGCAAATTTCAGCAGCATATAGCTGCTGTCCTCCCCCCCCCAAAACTGCTGAAAACAGCAGCCCAGGCTGCTGGTTGCTGTCCAAAACCCCCTCCCCATAAGCACACTTCTATCCTCCTTCAATCTCCATCATTTCCTCATCCTTTCATTGATTTCCATCCTACTTCCCACACAACAACAACAACAACAACAACAACAAGAACAACAACTACACAACAATCAAAACCTCTCAACATTCCCACAACCATAACCCCAAATAAATATACAACCACACACAAATATATATATAAATATATATATACAAGTAAAGAGATACAACATATAAATAACACATGAATAATAATATGAAAAAGAGCACAAGAAGAATATGATAAAATCTGTGTCAGTGTGTGTGTGTCTGTGTGTGTGTGTGTGTCCGTGTGTGTGTGTGTCTGTGTGTGTGTGTCCGTGTGTGTGTGTCCGTGTGTGTGTGTGAGAGGAGGAGGAGGAGGAGGAGGAGGAGGAGGAGGAGGAGGAGGGAGAGGAGTTAGGGTTAGGGTTAGGGTTTACCTTAGGAAGAGGGAGGAGGAGGAGGAGCTAGGGAGAGGAGGAGGATCTCGGATTGGGGGAGGAGGAGCTCGTCGGAGCGGGAGGGAGTCGCCGGGGGCGGGGGGAGCGAGTCGCCGGGGGCGGGGGGAGAGAGTCGCCGGGGGGGAGAGTCGCGGGGGGGGGGGGGGGGGGGAGAGAGTCGCCGGGGGGAGGAGAGTCGCGGGGGGGAGGGATTCTGAAAATTTTGGAAATTTTCGAGTGAGGGGGAAAAGGAAACAGCGTGCCCTAAGTAAAACATTTAGCGACGTCAACTAAAGACGTCGCTAAACGTCGCAAAATTTTATTATATGGCGATATATATTAATACTCTGCCGCTGAACGTCGCTGTTCTGCGACGTAATTTATGTAATGTCGCTGAACGTCGCTAGTTAGCGACGATTTGCGACGTCACATGACGGGAGTCGCTATATTACATATATAGCGACGTTATTTTCTTACGTCGCTAAAACACGTCGCTAATATAGCATATTTTAGTAGTGCTTACTTATAGTAGATATTTCTATTACAGTTCTCTTTCTCTGTTTACATACTGTATTCTTCAGTACATGTATCTTACTTTACTGCATTATTATAGTTTCTAACCTGCTATGAATTGTTGAGATATATTGTGCTCGCTCCTGTCCTGACTGGACCTGTTGAAAATATTACAGAGGACGAGGAGGAGGCCCGTGTGGATACCTTCTACGGGACAGCTCTAGCTGACGACTCTACCCTACTTCCTAGACTAGCTTAGTTAGGCTTTATCTTACTTATGCTGTCTTGAGACTAGTAGTTAGACTTTATTTCTGTCTTTGAGATCTGAGTTGTATATATTCTTTCATATTCAGTAGCTGAGACCTTGTACTCTGGATATCTGCTGAGATGTTATCTTAGACTATTTGATCATCTTTATTTTCCTTGAGTTCTATATCATATCGTGCTTCCTCTTCCTTAGTTGTGATTGAGTTTATTTTCTGCTATGTCACCCCCATTCGGGGAGTATAAACTGTTTAGCCTTATACTGTTACAGGCATTGAGACCTAGGACAGCGTTCTACCGCCTATACTGCGGCGTAGGCTGGGCGTTGTTACGTTCTCGTACCCTCACAGTGGGTGCGGGTCGTGACAGAAATGCCCTACACTTACCTTATGTGCTGGTTATTGCATCACAACTGCAATTTATTACCACCAGGCCATGGAGATGATGTGGAGGTCTTCTACCAGAAGTTCAGCAAAGCTACATAGACTGCTACTACAGTGGCAGATACTATAGCAGTATTGAATTATTCTTATGGTTGAAACTTTTTTTGTACCCGGCCACCAGTTCCAGCCGACTGCTTCGACGTACAATTTGAAGATGAAGTTGAAGGAAAACTCTATATCAGCTCCAGTTTTTTGATGGCTACAGTGCATCAGACCCTCCCATCTGATGTACAGAAATAAAGACAGTTGCGCGTTTGAACCGTATCTACCGAGTCGGTTCGCTCGCCAGTTCGGATAAGACCAACTTCATGTTGGCAATCCTTCCACCAGTTTTCGTCATTATGAGAAGCTGATTGATGGTGCAAGAGGCTGGAGATATTTTAGCACTGCCTGTACCGGTGCCAAATTTTGAATATCGACTGCTACAAGCACCACCGAGCTACGTATACTTCATATGTATGCTCGCTTTTACGCTTCTATCTGTTCTTTCGCCCATGGCTACAACCTGAGAGGTAGTCTAAGATGGCCCAAGGAAGGGAATGTTGAAGAGCCATTCAGGGTACAATCAGACATACCTGACGACGCTGTTGTTCCAGATGCATATCTGGAAGTAATCCCAATAGGAATAGGGGAAAAAGCTGCAGAACCTATCATTATTGGCAAGACCCAGAAACGAAAACAAGGTACATCTACTACTCTTCTAGAGAAGACCTCGGAAAAGAAGAAGAAGGTTACCACCAAAGGGCTTTCTAGACCAAGAGCCATTACCCCAGAAATTGATATTCCAGTTGAGGAACCACAACATGTTGCATCTTCTTCAGCCCATCCTGGAGAAGGGTCTTCGGCCTCCCAGCCAGTAGCGTCAACGAAAGCGGTGACGGTCCTATCTCCAGGACGTCTCAGCTCAGAACTTCATTTGACTTTGCCTCAAAAGGCACAAGTTGTTGAGGATGTCGCTCCAGTACATACTTTTGATCGAGAGTCCATCCCATCGGATGAACCAGCTATTAATTTTGACGATGATGACTGGGATGGAGACTATGACGCGTACTTGGCACGTCCTACACCTACTCCAGGTAAATACAAAATTTATACAAAATTATGATATTTTGTATATTAACTTATTTTGTTTAATTTTTGTAGGTGTTATCATCACATCAAAGCTTGTGGCACCTCCTCCTCCTCAAGAAGACATTTATGAGGAAAACGTAGAGCCTGAGGAAGAGGAGTCTACTTCAGAAGAACAAGATACTCAAGAAGAATGCCCTCAATCTATGGAGGTACAGCAAGAGCCAGAGGTGCAGGCTCAGCCAGAATTGTCCTTTCCTGCTGAGGGCAAGGATAAAGAACAAACTGTAGTACAACCTACTGTAGATGATGAAGAGGCTACTGAGGAAGAAGTAGACTTCAATGAAGAATCAGTTGTAAAAGGACTCATTACAACTGAAATACTTGAAGAGCCTGCAGAGCCGATTACCGAAGAAGGTGATGAAGGCATAATCAAATCATCAATTGAAGCTGGGGACATTGAAATAGCATCCTCTGTTATTGCTACTGCTTCAAAAAAGGTTCTTGAAGAGACAATTCCCGAACCGGAATCAGTTGCCATAACTACCACTCCATCCATACCAATTACCGCCACCGAAACTCAAGTAGTTTCGACTTCAGAACCGACTGGAGTAACAAATGCTGAAGATACTGTCCCTGAAGCCATAGTAGCAACGACAACAATGGCCTCATCTCAGTCTGCTACTAAGGCAACATCTGCTCCTAGTCTTCAGAGAAGAGATCTGGTAGACATCGCCGCAACACCGAGCTCAAGTACAGAAATGAATCTCTTAGTTGAGATTCATACTGATACTTTTTACAAGACTTTAGCGGCTCTGATCAAAATGGTTCTAAATAAGGGCCTCAGTTATGAAAGTCTGAAGGCGGCGATTGCTCTTACTATCAGAAATGTCGCCATGTTCAATGATGCAGCGAGAGCAACAACATTAGAGAAAGTCGTGGAGGGACTTGAACAGCCCATCAAAGAATATCTAAAGCTGTCAAGTGAAACCACTGAAAGTCTCATCCAAGAGGAGTATGACGCTTTATCAGCTGGATACCTTGCTCGGGAAACGACTTTCAATGAAGCCCTCCACGATTACAGCATCAAGGTGGCCAAAGAAAAGGCTTTTTTGACTGAAGCGAAGCCTCAGTTGGAGATTCAGAGAGAGGCTTATGAAGCTTCGAATATAAGAATTCATCAACAGAATAATAGAATTCGCGAAGTCGAGGCTGAGCTGGCTTACTTAAAGGTGGAGAGGGAGCATATGATCACAGTTCGGGACCAGCAGCTAACTGAGAGCTCAATTTTGGAGGAACAAGTCTTCGGAGCTGAGGCTACCATCAAAACCCTTGACGAAGCCAAGGACAAGATGCTAGTCACTTTTGCTGGACTTTCTCACATCTGTACTCCCGAAGCTCGACGCTCCGTAGCTACTAATAATGTATTGAGCTCTCGTGAAAAACGTCTAGCGGAGCTACAAAAACTTCTTGAAGATGTCTCTGCTCCGCCTTAGGCAAAATAAAGAATTTTTGTAACCTTCTATCTTTTCATTCTGTAATGTTTACCAAAATAAATAAAATATTTGTTTTGTGATCCTATCGTTTATTTTATAATCTAAACAATAGGTATGAGATAGAAAATACTTATCAGAGGTAATATGGACATGACAAGTCTTCTAAACTCAATAAATTATATTTATCCAGAGGTAATATGGACATGATAGATAATGAATCTTTTTTTCTATTTAGAGTATATGATACTATCAGAGGTAATATGAACATGAAAGATCGTAACAACTCAAAGAAAATAGATTAATATCTATTCAGAGGCCAAAAGGACATGATAGATAGAAGAAGAAGTAGACTTAATATTTATTCAGAGATCATGAGAACATGATAAATAATAAATCTCTTTTTTTTAATCAGCTGGTAAGACAGAAGATCAAAATTTTCTTTTAGGAAGACAAATGATCAGCTTAACCAAACATTGGTAGCTGGGGAATAAAGAAGAAATTCAAACATAATATTTTTTCAAGAATTTGCCATTGATCGGCATCATAAGCAAATCTCCATTAGGTTTAGACAACCTATAGGCACCATTGGAGAATACCGACTCGACTACATAAGAACCTTTCCATTTTGCTTGGAATTTCCCTTTGCTCTTATGAGTCATCACCATCGGTCTTCGAACAGCTAGAACTAGCTCACCGACTTTAAATACCCTCTCTTTGACTTTACGATTGAAAGTTCGAGATATGCGGGCTTGATAAAGCTCAATGTATTGTTGCACTTGAAGACGCTTTTCGTCCAATCCTTTTTCTTAAAGTCTTAACCGATCATTATTCTCTGTAGTAAGCTCATTAGCAATGGCTATTCTAAGAGATGGAATCTAAATTTCCAGTGGAAGAACAGCCTCACATCCGTAGACCAGTAAAAATGGTGTAAAACCAGTAGGAGTTCGGAATGTTGTTCGGTAAGCCCATAAACATTCTACAAGTTTCTTTTTCCAATCATGTTTATTAGAAGAGACAAACTTTTTGAGAAGTTTAATGATTGTCTTGTTGAAAGCTTCGGCCAAACCATTAGCAGCTGGATTATAGGCCGTAGAAGCCAGATTTTAGATCCGATTCTTGTCACAGAATCGATAAAATGCCTGATTGGCAAATTATGGTCCATTGTCATAAATTATCCGTCGAGAAATTCCAAAGCGATAAATGACATGGTGTTTGATAAAACTAACCACATTTGATATTTTTACTTCAACAAGGGGAATAGCTTTCGCCCATTTAGAGAAATAATCGGTTATAGCCAATATAAATCGATGTCCTTTGATAGAAGGAGGATTAATCGGACCAATAATATCCATGCCCCAGGCTTCGAAGGGCCAAGAAGGTGCTGTAGGATGTAGGAATTCAGATGGTTGGTGAATAAAATCAGCATAAATATGACATGCTTTACACCGTCTAGCATAATCTACAGCGTCTGCTATCATGGATGGCCAATAATATCCTATTCTTCGAATACGGTCCTGTAATTTCGGACCCGGTTGATGGGCACCACAGACACCATCATGAGCTTCACGGAGTGTTTTTTTAGCTTCACTCTCAGAGAGATAATGCAGCAAAAGTCCGTCATAAGAACGACGATATAACATATGTAAGGAAGAATCATAATATAATCGAAATGATCGTCTCTTGACTGATGCAGCTTCTTTTGGATCTTCAGGTAAAATTCCATGGACCGCATAATCAATGAATAGACTTCTCCAATCCCTTTGTTGAGAACTTGATTCTGTAGTATAACTCTGTTTAATATGCAAGTTATTCTTTACACAGAATAAGTCCCTATCCAACAAAGTGATGGTATTTTGTCTTCTAATTGGAACAGCTAAGTCTGCAGCTAAACTAGCAAGAGCATCAGCTTCCAAGTTCTAAGAACGTGGTACGAATTCGATGAAGAATCCTTTGAATGAAAGGACCAATTCGATTACCACTTGATGATAAGGAATGAGGTCAGGATTTCTGACTTCATATGTCCCTCTGACCTGATTAACAATCAGTTGAGAATCTCCATAAGCTTTCAGGAACTCGATGTCCAATTGTTTTGCTACTTGGAGACCAATCAACAAAGCATTATATTCTGCCACATTGTTGGAACATGGTTCATTGAGGGAATAAGTACGGTATATGACCATCTTATCAGGAGAGACTAAAACTATGCCTACTCCAGAGACAATATTGCCTTTAGGTCCAACCCGTGATGCTCCATCAAAATATAGTTGCCAAATGTCATCCTTTAAAGTCATGTTGCAATCCACAACTTCATCTGGAATGTCCTCATATAGTTTCGATGTTTCAGGTATAGGGTGAGCTGCTAAGAAATCAGCTAATACTTGGCCCTTCACTGATTTTTGAGGTACATAGACCATATCATAAGGAGTGAGCAACATCGTCCAGGTGGCTAACCTGGAGTTAAGAATGTTCGATTTTCTCATCAATACCCAAATAGGATTTATTCTGGAGATGACATGAATAGTCTGTCCTGACACATAATGTCGTGTCTTTTGAATAGCAAAAACTAAGGCCAGACATTCTTTTTCCACAGGAGTGTACCTGTGTTCAGTTTCGACCATCATTCGGCTAAGATAATAAATTGCCTGTTCATGTCCCATATCACTTTTCTGTGCAAGAAGAGCACCAAGGGAATGATCTAAGGCTCGAACATATAGCAAAAATGGTCTTCCCACAACTGGGAGTACCAAAAAGGTGGATTTGTAAGATATTGTTTGATGTCATTGAAGGCTTTCTGACATGCTTCATGCCAGACAAATGATACACCTTTCTTTAATAAACGGAAGAAAGGTTGACATCTTCCAGAAAGATTGGATATAAATCTCCTGATATAAGCAATGCGACCTTGGAAACCACGAAGTTCTTTTAGATTACGTGGAGGACGCATTTCAAGAATCGTTTTGATTTTGTCAGGATCAACATGGATACCTTGAGAAGTGATGACAAATCCCAAAAACTTGCCACTGGAAACTGTCACGCCCCGACCCGGAATCACCCGAATCATCGTCCTCGCTGGAGCGTGATGCCGCACAAGCCTGGAGTTGCGCTCGTGCAAGACAAGATGACAAGTTCTCAAATGGTTATCTTTGAATTGAACGTTAACAATGAAAGAAAAACAGAGTATACAAAAACGATTCTCTTTATTGATATTCGAAATCAGATTACAAAGGCTTTCGATAGCCCAACGGAATTTGCCAGATTGGCTACAACACTCAGGTTCTCTCTTGCCCACAAAGGATTTTGTCGTTCCATACATCATGCCTTCTATATCTTGGCTGCATCAATCCTGTCGCGAGTCCGAGCGTCAATGCGATCGCACGCTTCAATACGCTTCGGCATTCCAAGCCTCAACGCGTTCAAGCAACGCTTCGCCGTGAGCAATCCATTCCCTGTACCCTGCATGAAGCTGGTAGGGGATCAATACGTTCGTCCTCGCATGTACTGAAGCAAAGATCTTCTTTCCAAACCGACATTCAAATCTTTATGTTGAATCATGCAACTTAGCTTATGATCTTGCTATGTTCTCCTTAGGGTCAATTTCATGGCATATTCGAAAGCGTAAAGCATGTTATCATAGCAAGCATGTTATCGAATTGAATAGGCAAGCAAGCAAGTATTCTCGTGTTTGATTCGTGGCGCGACTCTTACTAAGTCGACGCACTCGTCCTTGCACCGACACAAGGTGAATACGCCTATCAGTTTTCCCTGTCATGTTATAAGTGCTCGCTATTCAGGATCCATCCATGTAGGATATATGCATACCTTGCGCTTCCAAACCCGTCGCCCTTAACTATATGAAGGTCACTAGTTTTTCGAGCTAGAATGGACTTATATTTATCGAATCGAAACATAAGACGATGTTAAGTCTTTGCGGTTGCTAACCAACATCAGAGGCCATCGAAATAATTACAGCAAGTGGCTTATCACATTCACCAGAAGGTCGCTACTTTTCTAAATGAAGTACACCAACAATCCCGTAAACGATTTCCTCCTAGGCCGAACGGTCCCAGCGCCCTGGCGCGCCGCGTTCGAGGGAATACCCATGCACGGGCTTTTATATCTTTAAGTCCATTTGACCATGCAACGAATCGTATCTTTTATACAACCAAACAAGTTCGCTTATCTCTATTTCAATTGGCACGACGCCCGAATGTTTTCATCGGACGCCCGAAGGCCCCGAACATTTCGAAGGGCACCATACCGCATTATCATCTCGTATTTCTTTCGTTAACTTTCTATGTTCTTACGTTTCATACTTCGTTTCAATGTTCAATGGCATTATGCCTCAACTCAATTTTCATCAACCGAACGACCCGAAGGTCCCGAACACCTTTCGAGGTATTATGTCATATCCGACAGTTCCGTCACATTCATGCCACAACTGTATTCTTTCGCAACGAAGCCATCTTTTATTATCCCGTGTACGTAGGTACGTTTCGACCGTATTCCAATGTTCTATGACTTAGCATTCAATGTCCGTGGCTTGCGCGCTAGGGCGCTCGTATATTGTCTTTCAATGTTCTAGCCATTCTAACTCGTACGCGAAGGCACGGTATGGTTCGTGCACTAAGGCACTCGCCGAGTACAGTTATCCCATGTTCTTGCGGCTTGCGCACCGAGGCGCTCGCCTTTACGATATCCAATGTTCCATAGCGACTCGTACGTTTGCCGTACGATTCATTTCAATTGTTCTATCTAGTGTTCGACACGCACTACATTTATCTCTCTATCGAGCCACGCCCGTGGCGTTGATAGGTTAACTCAGCATACAATGATATATTTGACTTATCGAATGAAGGAGTAAAAAGAAGTCAATCCTTCCACCTTGAGTCGATACGCCTTTGTCGTTTCGCCGAGCAGATGCGACTCGATTTATAACTTTGTTGCACGGGCGACTCTCCTGACTTAGCCATTCGAGCACTTCGTGCTTATTAAATTATACGTTCGATTTGGGCTTACCGTGCCAACGCTTCCGTTCGTCGCAAGGCGACGATTTGCTTTCGCGGACCCCTTACTGAATAAGACAAAAGATCGACCTCTAACATTTTAGCGTAAACGTATAGCCTGCACATGAAACCAACTAAAATCAATACTTGCATTGATTCGGACTTGCGCCTTGGTCGATTCGATTTCTTAGAATCTTCGAGCCGTCTCAACGCACTTATCCTTCGAGGCAACGCGGCGCTTCGCATCGATTCACTCGATGCATTCTTTGGGACAAGGCAACTCTTCGCATCGACTTAGTTTGATGCATTCCTCGGGACAACTCAACACTTAGTATCGATTCGTATCGATACGTAATCGGGTCAACGCAACTCTTCGAGTCAACGACTCAGCATAATGCACCGTGCGGAGCGGGGCTTTACAGAATATACCAATCAAAACAAGGTTTGTCCCGAACCAAAACCAATACTAAATTTCCTAGGGTTTCATTAGATCGTTCCACGATCTCGTCTCATTATCGTTGGGATCGTACAACTTAGTTTGGAATCATACACATATTTTAGGCGTCCCACCAATATATGCATTTCAGCCGAGCTCAGTTGTAAGATATCGGAACAACGCAAGCACGTAACTCTTATTCTCGATAACTTAACATCTCGTATTCTCGATCAGACTTGGCTCTATTATTTGTTCTCACAATTCTAACGCACATGCACATTGATACATACGCGATCCTCCAACGAAAGTCAAGGCACACGATGTGATTCAAAAATTGCATTTCTTAATTTGTATGTTTCATCGGGACTATCAATTCTACTCGTCGCGTCAAGCCGTCGCGCATCCGATCACAACGAGTCTCCGCAACGCCTTGCGTTCGGCGTCACTATCCAACGATTTCTGATATTTCACTTTGTATCCTATCTTCGACATAATTTTATTTTGTTGACTTACAAAAGCATCAACATTCAGGACTACGTCCGCTAGGTTACTTCCTAGACACCGTGCTCAAATCCTTCCGACGCAAGTTTAAATTGACATTGCACAAAGGCCACAATCTATCCAACATAAAGTTTAATTTAAGGCGACGGTGCTCAAGACAACGATCGCCTTGATACAAAGGTCTTTACGATACGTCTTACGTTCGATTCCTAACGAGTAGGAATTCACTAGCCAAATTCCCAACTTATCCTTCTCGCAACATCGAACATAAGTTCAATTCACACAAGCTCAATTGCAAGGTGAATCCGAATCTAACGACATGACTCGTAAGTCATTTCCTTATCGTTCCCTCTCGTGCATAGCACGATTCTCGTAATCGACTATCCGAATCACCAAGTTCGTTGGTAAATTTCTAGTTTCATCGTCGACCAACATAACCATTCAAATATTCATCCGACGAATACTCAAATTTAACTATATCATTCTAAATCGAAAGTTGTTCGAACAATTCTCGATTGCCTAGACTTATCGTCAACAAGCACCGTGTTATATTTGTTATCGGTGCAATCTCATATGCGATATCGTATGGGTCATCTTACGGTCTGCAGCATTCAATTTGATTTGGCGGTCAAGTCTTCTAGGGTCAGCTGCCCCGAAGCTACGCTCGATAATTGTGGATCATTACTGGAGGACAGTTTACTACGAACCATGCTATATCTTATTTCGGAGCCAAATCACGTTCCGACGATTTCTATGCGACTACCCAAATCCGTACATAACCATTTCTATCGGCGCAACTGATGCACAACTATTCTCCGAGTAAAGTCATACACTGCCGTCGATGATTCTGCAATTTACGAAACATCTACCCGTATCGAATTCGAGTCTATCTTATTTTGCGGTCGACATACGAGATGCCATTCGCATCGAACAATCGTCGATGACTTATAGTCTCGCCCTGATCAATCACAAAACTTACGATCAACCAAGTTCGTTCATTCTCGCATCGTTATTTATAAAATTTCATAGCGCGAGGCACACTCTATTTTGTATTCTCACATCGTTTACTTTTCCTTACGTATCGATCTCGATACGCCGTATCCATTTCGTTAACGTAAGGGTCGACTTTGAATCCATTTCAACGTCAACTTAACTCGCATCGTATACATCCAAGTTCGCAACAAACTTTTCCTTACGCATCGACTCGTTCTCCGATTTGTCGCATCCTGCTATACTTCGATCGCGTAACTGAGTTACCGATTATCCAACATCGAACCTTCAAGTCATACGATCTCGCCCTCTAAGTTTCGCGTGTTTTCAGTCGTACTCAAATGAGTTTTGCCGTAACGTAACCAACTATTTCTTAAGTACGATTACTCGCGTCAACCAACTTTCTTACCAAAATCGCACATCGTGCGATTCGATTACAATTCGCATCGTCCAACAATTTATCGAAATCGCAAGTCGTGCGATTCGATTCGCCTAGCCGAACATTTCTATCGAGATCGCAAGTCATGCAATTCGATTCGCCTCACCCAACATTTCAATCGAGATCGCAAGTCATGCAGTTCGATTTTGCCTCGCCCAACATTTCAATCGAGATCGCAAGTCATGCAGTTCGATTTCAACGTTTCGAGTTTCCTATCCCGTCGATCCGATTGTTGCCTCAAGGCATAATCGTTTCGCTAGTTCCCGTCATTCGACCGACACAAAATTTTCAATCGACGTATCATTCAATGTTATAAGTCCTGCCTTACCATTCTAACCGATCATCGAAGAACACTTGCATCAACATGCCATCGTACAAATTCTCAATCGAGTCTCGGTGCTATCCCGTCCGTTGTGAACAAACCTTCCGTAATTCTCACAATACGTCGATGCAATTCATTGCACAAATGGTATTACATATACCACTCGGAATCGAGCCATTCATTGCATCGGTGGTATGCCATATACCACCCAAAAATTAACTTACTTCCGTCGCAACGTACTCTTTACGAACCAACGATCTCTTCCGACTCACGATTTTCGCAGTGATCGTGCTTGATCACAACCGTAACTTTGATTAATCAAAATCCGACGCAACTCGGCCAATGCATTCATTTGCCAACGCAAGCTCGATGCACAACCGAACCGATTTCGTTTCTCGATTTATAACTTTTGTTTTCTTCCGTTGCATCTTGTGCAAAATTTCATTCTCGATATCCGTTGCACTTTGTGCAGCGATTACTTTGATACGCGTTGTACCACGTACAATAATTTTACTTTTGACATACGTTGTACTACGTGCAATATTTCACTTTCAATACGTATTGCACATCGTGCAACGATTTATTTCCGATATTTACCGCACCTCGTGCTTCGATTTATTCTCGATTCGTATTGCACATTTTGCAACATTTCCTTTCCGACATTCAAAGTCAATGCCCAAATCCGTTTTAACACATTCGATATTGACTTACCGCTTTTCATCGCAAACGCACATTCGAAATCGATATGTGAATCCGTTCGACACATTCCATATCAACTTTCATTTCTTTTCAACGCATCGTTTACAATCAACGCGTGGCAATTGCTGCAGCAACATTCCACGACTATCATTGTATCGATGCAACCAACATTTCTCGTATCGTTCGTTGTAAACAACGAATATCTCAAACCATAATTCACGACGTGTAGCATCTACGGCAACAAATTCTCGAATTTATATCTCACAACTTCTTGCACTTGCAGCAACAAACCTTTTCTGACTTTTCCAACTAACACCATGTAATTTCCAAACAACACGCGGCAAAATTACATGATTTGTATTAGACTTATTGTTTGGAACATCCAGTGCGGCTTCGAGTAGAGTCAAGAGTGATTTCGATTGGTGGTGGACAACTTTTAGAACTGAAATAAAGCAAGCGTCCAGAGGAAATTGAGCCTAGAGCTCTGATACCAATTTGTCACGCCCCGACCCGGAATCATCCGAATCATCGTCCTCGCTAGGGCATGATGCCGCACGAGCCTGGAGTTGCGCTCGTGCAAGGCAAGATGACTAGTTCTCAAATGGTTATCTTTGAATTGAACGTTAACAATGAAAGAAAAACAGAGTATACGAAAACGATTCTCTTTATTGATATTCGAAATCAGATTACAAAGGCTTTCGATAGCCCAACGGAATTTGCCAGATTGGCTACAACACTCAGGTTCTCTCTTGTCCACAAAGGATTGCGCCGTTCCATACATCATGCCTTCTATATCTCGGCCGCATCAATCTTGTCGCGAGTCCGAGCGTCAATGCGATCGCATGCTTCAATACGCTTCGGCATTCCAAGCCTCAACGCGTTCAAGCAATGCTTCGCCGCGAGCAATCCATTCCCTGCACCCTGCATGAAGCTGGTGGGGGATCAGTACGTTCGTCCTCACATGTACTGAAGCAAAGATCTTCTTTCCAAACCGACATTCAAATCTTTATGTTGAATCATGCAACTTAGCTTATGATCTTGCTATGTTCTCCTTAGGGTCAATTTCATGGCATATTCGAAAGCGTAAAGTATGTTATCATAGCAAGCATGTTATCGAATTGAATAGGCAAGCAAGCAAGCATTCTCGTGTTTGATTCGTGGCGCGACTCTTACTAAGTCGACGCACTCGCCCTTGCACCGACGCAAGGTGAATACGCCTATCAGTTTTCCCTGTCATGTTATAAGTGCTCGCTATTCAGGATCCGTCCATGCAGGATATATGCATACCTTGCACTTCCAAACCCGTCGCCCTTAACTATATGAAGGTCACTAGCTTTTCGAGCTAGAATGGACTTATATTTATCGAATCGAAACATAAGACGATGTTAACTCTGTGCGGTTGCTAACCAACATCAGAGGCCATCGAAATAATCGCAGCAAGTGGCTTATCACATTCACCAGAAGGTCGCTACCCTTCTAAATGAAGTGCACCAACAATACCGTAAACGAATCCCTCCTAGGCCGAACGGTCCCAGCGCCCTGGCGTGCCGCATTCGAGGGAATACCCATGCACGGGCTTTTATATCTTTAAGTCCATTTGACCATGCAACGAATCGTATCTTTCATACAACCAAACAAGGTCGCTTATCTCTATTTCAATTGGCACGACGCCCGAATGTTCTCATCGAACGCCCGAAGGCCCCGAACATTTCGAAGGGCACCATGCCGCATTATCATCTCGTATTTCTTTCGTTAACTTTCTATGTTCTTACGTTTCATACTTAATTTTAATGTTCAATGGCATTATGCCTCAACTCAATGTTCATCAACCGAACGACCCGAAGGTTCCGAACACCTTTCGAGGTATTATGTCATATCCGACAGTTCCATCACATTCATGCCACAACTGTATTCTTTTGCAACGAAGCCATCTTTTATTATCCCGTACACGTAGGCACATTTCGACCGTATTCCGATGTTCTATGACTTAGCATTCAATGTCCGTGGCTTGCGCGCTAGGACGCTCGCCTATTGTCTTTCAATGTTCTAGCCGTTCTAACTCGTACGCGAAGGCACGATATGGTTCATGCACTAAGGCACTCGCCGAGTACAGTTATCCCATGTTCTTGCGGCTTGCATACCGAGACGCTCGCCTTTATGATATCCAATATTCCATAGCGACTCGTACGTTTGCCGTACGATTTATTTCAATTGTTCTATCTAGTGTTCGACACGCACTACGTTTATCTCTCTATCGAGCTATGCCCGTGGCGTTGATAGGTTTACTCAGCATACAATGATATATTTGACTTATCGAATGAAGGAGTAAAAAGAAGTCAATCCTCCCACCTTGAGTCGATACGCCTTTGTCGTTTCGTCGAGCCGATGCGGCTCGATTTATAACTTTGTTGCACGGGCGACTCTCCTGACTTAGCCATTCGAGCACTTCGTGCTTATTGAATTATACGTTCGATTTGGGCTTACCGTGCCAACGCTTCCGTTCGTCGCAAGGCAACGATTTGCTTTCGCGGACCCCTTACTGAATAAGGCAAAAGATCGACCTCTAACATTTTAGCGTAAACGTATAGCCTGCACATGAAACCAACTAAAATCAATACTTGCATCGATTCGAACTTGCGTCTTGGTCGATTCGATTTCTTAGAATCTTCGAGCCGTCTCAACGCACTTATCCTTCGAGGCAACGCGGTACTTCGCATCGATTCACTCGATGCATTCTTTGGGACAAGGCAACTCTTCGCATCGACTTAGTTTGATGTATTCCTTGGGACAACTCAACACTTAGTATCGATTCGCATCAATACGTAATCGGGTCAACGCAACTCTTCGAGTCAACGACTCAGCATAATGCACCGTACGGAGCGGGGCATTACAGAAACCCCTAAGAAAGATTTAGTAGGATTCATGTTCAGTTGATGTTGGCGCATCAACTCAAATACTGTCTTCAAGTCTTGAATGTGATCATCTTTTGATCGACTCTTGACAACAATATCATCTACATAAAATTCAACTGTTTTTCGTAGATGTTCTTGAAAGATGCTGCTCATGGCCCGTTGATACGTAGCACCGACATTTTTCAGTCCGAATGACATAACCGTATAGCAGTAAACTCCATGGGGTATACGAAAAGCGGTATGCTTTTCGTCTCCTGGATGCATCTTAATTTGATTGTATCTTGAAAATCCGTCCATGAAAGACATGCGTTCAAAACCACATGTGTTGTCTATCATGACATCGGTAATCGGAAGTAGAAATTCATCTTTTGGACAAGCTGTATTAAGATCTCGAAAATCTATACGAACTCGAACTTTTCTATTCTTCTTCATAACAGGAACAATGTTGGCAATCCAATCTGGGTGTTGTTCTTCACGAACAAAGCCACATGTGATCAGCTTTTTGACTTCTGCTTCAATTGCGTCCATCATATCTGGTCGAAAATGCCGCTGCTGTTGTTTCACAGGCTTAGCATTAGGAAGAATATTGAGTTTATGAGTAGCTACTTTAGGATCTAAACTCGGCATATCCTCATAACTCCATGCAAAGATATCGATATAATCTTTAATCAGCTGTATCAACTCTTCCTTTTCATCTTCAGAAAGATTTTTACTGATAAATATCGGCTTGGATGTAGTTCCGTCTCCGACATCAATTTGGTCATTTTTATCCTCTGTAGGTGGCTGTCGCTGTTCAAAACGAAGCTCCCATTGAGTGTCCATTTGTTGTGTCCAAGGGTCATTCTAAAATGGTTCCGATTTACCATTAGTTTGAACCATGTTAACTGAGAATATACACTCAGATTCATCATAATAGTCTCCCTCAGAATATGAGGATTGTAAAAAACTGGAAGAATATTCTTCTTCCATATTTTCCTTGCACGTGTGGGATGTATACGAATTGGATTTCTTCCGAATCTGAGGATTGTGAAGAACTGGAAGAAAATTCTTCTTGTATATCTTCAATAAACATATGGGATGGATTGTATCCTAACCCATGCCGAGTTTTCTGGAAAAATGGATCTCTACATAGTGGTAACCGTCTACCTTTGCCTTGATTGAGACTCTGCATAGTCTTCAAATCATATCCCATATTCTGGATAATCTTGAGAGATTGTTGACTATATTTGTCAATTCAGATTCTTTTTTTATCTTTATCTCTAAGATCATCTGTCTGAATAACAGGGATATTTCTAGCCAGACCAAACACAATTTGGCGCTTATTTTTCTTATCAGACGGAATCACGAAATAAGATTCTTCGTGACGTCTATAAGTTACACAAGCTTGTGATAAAGCGACTACAGGAAGAAGATATGAAGAAGATGTTAGGAACCTTTGAGCATAAGGTCCAACATCGACATGAAGAGGAAATAAATTTTCCTTATGGTCAATGTATAAGGTTTCCTCTGTATTTATGTCATTTTTATGATGACTTTGATCATCAGAAGATAAATTCATTCTTTCAATAAATTTGACAGCCATGTACTCCAAAAGGAAATCTTCATTGATATTAGAAAGTACAGAATGATCAATATTTACATCATTTACAATTTGACTACTACGCTTCGGATTGATCATTAACGGACCGTCATCCGTCTTCTGCGTAGACTTGCCAAGGTTGATGATCAGTGGTGGTTCTGGATCATTCGTACGAAAAGTACGTCCTTTGACCTTGATCATAAGAGGTTGAACTTGGCTCTTGGATGGGATACTCGCTGATTCCTCAGATGAAGCCCGAGTTCTTCCTTTAAACTTGATCACCAAAGATTGATCATTGACAGGTTGGGGTTGGATTCGGCCTTTGACTTTAATCTTCAAAGGTTGCTCTTCCGGAGGATCTTCATTGACAGATTGATCTTCGGCAGGTGATCGATATTCGGCCATTTCCGATATCTCCTTCACATGCTCCTGCTTGTAGAGTATTGAATCAGAGAAATATGCTTCAACACCCTTAAAGGGATTGATATCTGTAAATTCGGTATTCACGACCCCTTGAGAATCCACGTACTTGAAGCATTGGTGGAGAGTTGAAGGTACAATGTTATGCTCATGTTTCCACGGTCTTCCAAGGAGGATGTTGTAAGATACATCTGAGTTGATAACATAAAATGTCGCCATAGTTCGAAGATCACCAATTTGAATCTTCAAACGAATCTTCCCCAGTGGTTTACTCCTTCCAGAGTTGAAACCAACTATTGTGGTACTAGTGTAAGTCAAATCACTAGTAGGGATCCTCAAAGGTCGTAGCATACTTTGAAGAATTATGCTAATTGAAGATCCATGATCGATGTAAATCCTGTCAATTTCTGTAGGTTCAATATACCCGGTGTAGCACAGAGGTCTGTCATGCTTGTTATGCTTCAACAACATATCTTCTTGTGTGAAGGTATTATTAGGAATTGCTTCCATAATACTATGACATTGTGGACATGACACTGGTATATTGTCAGGACTCTTGAGTTGAGCTAAGCATGAATCAGCTTGTAGCAAAGCTTCACTCAAAGTTTTACGACTTTCTATAGAAAGGCGAAGCAGCTCAAAGATCGAAAGTCTAGCCGGAGTATTAGCTAACTGGACTAGAATGTCAAATTTGTAGAATTTCATCATTACCCCTTGATTTATAGAGATTTCAATGGGACATCAAAGCACACTGCATTTTGTTTCTCTTTCTCAACCACAGATGGTTTAGCAGGAACAGGAGATGATTGAGCTGGAACTGTTTCAGCAACGTCTTCCGCTTCTTTGGAAGATCCCTCATAATCTTTGTGGTACTCTTTTCCAGATCTCGTACCAGCAAAGGTTTTTTCTTCAGACTCAGGAGAATGAAGTACCATATTGCATGATTTAGTCTTCTTTTCCTTAGTCTTCTTCGTGCGAGGATTTTTATGAGGAACCTCAAAACCCAATCCAATAGTGGATTTTTGACTTTGAAGTTGTAAAGGAAGTCGTATTCCTTTATCATAATTCAAGCCTTCCGCCTTTTGAAAGTCATAGCCCATCTATTTCATGAGATGGACTGATTGTTGACTATACAAATGAGTGGGTAACGGACTTTCAATAGATGGTTTAACAGAGGAAGAAGAGACAGAAACCTCTATAACCACAGGAGAAGGAAGAATACTCGGGACAGAAGGAAAATCCCTGTAGGAGCTTTCTCGTAAGCAGCAAAGACCTATTGTGCCCTGTATAAAGGGACACGATTCATTGCTGTCACGACCCACACCCATTTTTTTTTAAACGGATACGAGACGTGTCCAAGCCAGCCTACGCCGCAGAGTCGGCGGTAGAACGCTGTCACGGCCATGAAGATCAAAATCACAAATAATACTTATTCACATAATTAATTTAACTTACAAGGATCACAAGTTTTACATTTGTAGAAAAATCTAAACTTGTACAAATAAATAAATGACTACAACTCAACTATCTAGCTAGTCTCTAGGATTTTGTCTACAAGTATTCCCGTCACTCCCCAAGCTAAGTGAATCCACGGCTAACCTAAAAATGTTGGTTTCCAGTCAGGAATGGAACGAGCACAATTCACTGAATGCAATTTCAAATAAAGAAAATGACTATAAAATAAAAGGTTAGACATCAATCATGACTTTTGAAAATAAACAATAAATACGGAAAACCAATAGCAATAAATAGACACAAAATACTCTTTCCAACTGTTAGAAGTACCGTTGATATGTGATCGGTCTGGGGCACTACACCGCACGGTCTACGAGGTCTACTTGCAAGAAAATAAGCACTGTTTACAATGTCTACTTGCAGAAAATAAGCACGGTCTACGATGTCTACTTTGCAGAAAAATAAGCACTGTCTACAATGTCTACTTGCAGAAAATAAGCACTGTCTACAAGGTCTACTGCATGAAAATAAATACGGTCTACAAGGTCTACTGCATGAAAATAAACACGGTCTACAAAGTCTACTGCATAAAATAAACACGGTCTACAAGGTCTACTGCATGAAAATAAACACGGTCTACAAGGTCTACTGTATAAAAATAAACACGGTCTACGGTCGGATCACATATCCTTGGTATTTCTCATTCCCGACTCAACAATTTATAATAGAGTATAAAAATCACATAACCAATGACTAATTAATGAAATATAGTAAAGATCAATATCGAAATACAGACAATAAACTGTACTCGTCTGTGGTCCTGTGCTGGTGTAACCGATAATCTGAACCACTCACAATGCCACAATAGTCAAAACTCGTACAACAGTCCCCGAAAGCTGAAATAAATATTACCAATGTTCTTAAAATAGTCAAAATAGCTAGGATCGCCTATCCTTAAGTCCAATTCTGGACACAGGGGCAAAACGGTAATTTTGGGATAAAACGGTGTCCGCCGTTGGACCCGCTTTGCACCGAAAAGCGTGCCAGAGTTAACGGTCTCTAAAGTTGTCAAACTACATGTCTACGGATCCAGTTTTCCGATACGAACCCAACCGTATGTCCAAAGTTGGATTTCGACGGACCGTGCACAAAATCGCCCGTTGAGTCGGACCCTGGGCCCGCGAAACGGCGATCCAATCAACTGTCTCAGAATTCGACCAAACTTAGCATACAGGACCAAAAAAATGATGCGGTCCTGTTGGCGCAAGTTTTGTCTCGATCTGACGAGCGTGCACGAAGTAATTGGAAAATTTGCACAGAGGCCGATACGGTGAATTTCTACGGATACGCATCAAATTCGTCGCGCACACGCGACCAATTTGGATTCCGTCAAAGCCCACACGACCACGAAGCCGATACGCAGCTTTCGATACTTTCGGTTCGCGACCACGTCGCCCGGTTTGGCGGGACGCACGTCGTGTGGATGAGTTTTCTAATTTTCGAAAACTGTTTTCATAGGTTTTTCTCTATATTCAATGAAGTTTATCTTATTGTATAATGGATGAAATAAAAATCCGTAAACAGCATTTTGATGCCCTACAGGTTGTCTATAACTGCCCTC
>JANAVB010044218.1:25385007-25392507 GCA_029216955.1 Iris pallida
TTTATAAAATCTAAAAAATCACCATTCAAATAAAATAAATAATAATAAAAAATATTCTAAATTTTTTAGAAGGGCAGCTACAAATCTACCCACCTTAAAAATAATTTCGTCCTCGAAATTCGAATTCATAACTATTCCTTACAATTCAAAGAAAATATACAATTACCTTAATTTCCTCGAAAATAGTTGTATCCTCCTTCTAGCCATTTTGTAACTACGAAACTTCGAGAACTTCTACCCACCTTTGGTCACACCACTCCCTCAAATCTCATGTTACTAAAATATTATAATCCTCCAACTAATTACAAAATATCTACCAGTAGATATCTACGGTATATGACATCTATAATCCTCTCTTATCTATCAAACAACCCAAAATTTAACCAGCAACAACTTTACACACGTAGCTAAAATATTGGTAAATTCTAATAAGTATGACCATCGTCGCTCCGAATAGGAATGACATGAAGATAAGAAAGAACAATCGAGAGTAAAAAATGAAGTTTCAAGAGCAGTGGCGGTATCCAATGATACAGCTAGAAAGAAAATTCATGAACCATTGCCTTATTTGCTAGATTAGGCCACTCTAGTCCAGTCACTTGCTAATTCTAAGGACCCTTCATTTCGTAGAGGGCTTGCAAATCGACAATACCGGAGTTCCGTTCCCGAAATTCTAACAGGTTCTATAATAGAACGAAATTTGGAGAAATCAAGATTGAGATTCTTTTCGTGGTTATTTAAACACACAAACAAGGGTTATAAATGCAATGCAAGGTCGTATCTCAACTTCCAGGTAGATGGAATAAGGGTTACGAACGACTTCACATTATAAGAAGGGGAGACAACAAAATAGGTATAGGGAACTATTCCAGAAAGTTCGGTTTTATAGTCCAATTATAGTGGTATGCATGGATGGATTTTACTGGGTCTTAATGGATTTTTTGATTGGACATCAACCGCTGGTTGGATGAACCTAGGATTTTAATCTATATTGCCTGGACAATATTCTAATGATAACTTTTTCTACTAGGCTAGGGTAACCTAGCATAGGTTTCCACCCAAGTGGTTGAACTAGTTGTCAGTCAGATTGGTTTGCTAGGTCCTTAAAGTCCAAGATGCACCTTCAGTGTCCTTTGTGTTTAAGTAGTACGAGAAGACACGATTAAGTGGCACACTAGTGACATGTGCGTAGTGGGCTTCGAGTAGATTACAACCATATATTAGATCGAGTGAAATGGGTCGAAGTTGAGGCTCTAATGGAAGTCGGGAAGTATACGGGTATTATGGTAAGGGTTATAGCTAGTCCTTTTGACCTGAAAGTCGTACCATAAAAATAGAGTACAAGGGAACGTGTTTGAGTGGGACATGATATACCTAGACGAAGGTGGACTCGTCTAGATCTTGCATATAAAATTTGTTGGAAGGTAACAGCTGGTCTCGTGCTCCGAATATTAATGACACGGCCGGGGACACAAAATGATCTAAATGAAAAGTGGGAGTCCATGGGGCACTAATTGTCATCCTAATGGAAATTATTTTAATCACTAGGTAATCCTTGTTTATTCCAAACTTTAGGGAGCTTACAGTCTACCCACCTTAGAAGCTAAATCATGTTCTTAGGAATAATGAGGTCAGAAGAATTTTCAAAGTCCGGTATCGTACCTTGACTCTTGGTAATAAATAATAAGGTACGGCGCAACGGAATACGGTAGATATAAGTCAAGTCAAGGATCGTTCCTCAATAAATGGAAAATGAGTATGTACAATGACACCTGGTCGACAAAATAGAATGACCTACTCATCTCCAGTATTCAAGAGTTATCGACGGGGTAACCAACTCTAAGGCACATCATTTGAAAAGATTTCTAACAACTGAGTCGTGAATCTCTACACGGTTCAAGCCTGCCAGACTATTGTCACAAGAGCTGTAGTGATCATGTATTGTTGTTGACCACTGGTAGATCATAATATGATAGGACATTTAAGCTATGGTATTGGCTAAACTAGTGACGGTGGTGTTCCAACACTGGTTAGGTCTTAATAATAAAATTTACCTAGCTAGGACAATACTTGTTGGAAACAAATCTCGGAATGAGTGTCTACCATAGTCACGGTAAATGATTAGAGACTCACGACGTTTGGTTTCTTGGGAGTAGATAGTCTCCTAGGTTGGCATTTTGACTAAGGATGAAACTCTACTCATTCTTAAATTCAGATGGCTAGAAGGTCCCAATAGTAGTTTGAGGTCGAGAGGAGAACGAGTAACTCAATCACATGGCTGGCTGACGATGACTACCCTTGTGTATACAATTACCATAGCCATGGGATACTCGGTATCTCTCTACCAATTACGAGCTTCTGCCTTTCCAAATCAGTGAAAGACAAAAATAATAAAGAGTTCAAGAAAGATGTTACTGAATACAATCACGTGATCCAAAGGCGAACGTATAATTCAAGAGAAATTATCAAAGCAGTCGCAGATGAGGTCCTAGATACCTATATATCTCCATCCACGTAGTGTAATTAAACGAAGAGCGAACCAAATGCATCATGGTTGATCAGACCATAATATATAACACCCAGTTTTCCAGATGAGGGTAACTTTGAAATTTTGTAATTATAATTATTATTTATTGATATTTATTTCATATTATGATTTTTGGTGATTTTTAAATTTTTTTGACTATTTAAAATCATGACTTGTGATTTTGGTGTGCAGTTAGTGAAACCGTAGAGACTGTCTGCCCTAGAGCCTAACCCTGTGATTGGAATATCCATTTATCATTTTAGCTTGAGGGTATTTTGGTCATTTTGAATTTATTTGAATTTAATAGGATTTGTTAGAATTTATTGGAATATATGTGAATTTATTATTAATTAAGTAATTGCTTGGTGTCTTGTTAGTCCTTAACCTAGAATGGACCTAACCTATAAGCTTAGACTTAACCCATGGACTAAGTTAGAATGGTTAACTAAAGTTGTGGCTAGAAAATATCTAGTTAGGATCCAAATAGGGGTTTAGTTAGTGAGACTTGTTTGGCTTAGGCTGGACCTAGTTGACTAGTCTAGTTGACTAGAGTTGACCGAGAGTTGACTTTGGTCTAGTTTGACCTAGACAACATGCAGATGCATTGTACATTCATATATCACCCTCTGTATACATCTTGACTTGTGTTTCACTAACTAGAAGTCAGATACCTCATCTCGGACAGTACATTTACTTCAGACATTCAGATACGAGGCGAGTACATTCTCTAATCATTTCATATCCTGCTTAGAATTATTTTCCTGTATTAAATTACTTTACTTGATACTGTCACATTGGTCACACGGATTAGTACTATATGGATCCCTTCTTGAGATGTTATCCCTTCAGGGAGCATCGGGTACTACATGTTCTGTACGTTTTACTTACATGGCGTATCACTATGCTTCTTTGGTTCTTTGATCACTTGTGACATATACCCATATGATCACAGTGTCTTCTTTGAATTCTTATCCCATTTATTGGGTTTCCCAGAATCTCCATTTATGGGACTACTATGTACCACCCTTCGGGGGCTTACCACCCTTTGGGGGCTTACCACCCTTTGGGGGCTTATCACCCTTTGGGGGCTTACCACCCTTCGGGGGCTGTTACATAGAATCATAACATAACCTGGTTGGATCCTTGTGTACTAATTGGGGGTACGTGGGAGTATAAATAGCCATGTGAACAATTCCAAAGTAGAATAGCCATGTACGCCTCTTTAGTATAGCCATGTGCAAATCAAGCCGTTCACATGTCAACTTTGTACTCTAAATCACTAGTCACTGGTAGCTCTCTACTTATAGTAGATATTTCTATTACAGTTCTCTCTCTGTTTTCATACTGCATTTCTTTCAGTATCTATATCTTACTTTACTGCATAATTATATTTTCTAACCTGCTATGAACTGTTGAGATGTATTGTACTCGCTCCTGTCCTGACTGGACCTGTTAAATTTTTTACAGAGGATGATGAGGAATCCTGCACCCCTTACTTGGAGTTTGCCTAGATGACACTCGCGACCTGGACCTCTGGGGAGGTTCAGGCAGCTGCTGAGGACGATACCTTGCTTAGTATAGATAGCTTAGACTGTTTTCCTTTTTATGTTTAGTTGTTGTTCTTGATTCAGAGTTTGTATATTTTTAGAGATGATAAGACTGGTATTTCATTTCTGTTGTACCTCAGTTGAGGATTTCTTTATCTATTTCATCGTGCCATATTCTATCTATAGATTGTGATTGAGTTATACCTCTGTGTTGGCCTCCTTATGGAGAGTATTCATATTATGTTAGTTATAGTTCATGACCTAGAACAGTGTTCTACCGCCGATACTGCGACGTAGGCTGAGCACTGTTACGTTCTCGTACCCTCACAGTGGGTGCGGGTCGTGACATAATATACTGATTCTGATTAGACAATAAGTTAGTAGGCATCCCCACTAAACCTATGTCTTGAATCAAGCTCGAGAACAGGGTGAGCTTGCAAAACTAGGCTGTAATAGCAGCATTGGTTAAGATAGTCATAATACAAGTATGCGAGATTTTGAAAGAAGGCACAAGTTGTTCGAGTTTTGTGAGAATCAAACCTTACCCGGTGTTCTTGCTTATACTGTCATCCTACTATCTTCTTATCCATAAGGCCTTGGCCGACTACTGGATTATGGATCTCTAAGTTTTATATTCCCGATAAACCTATTAGTGTCAGTCAATTACCTCGTCAATTGGTCACAAGGACCGCAGAATACTAGGTTGGGAGACATGCTATCCATCCTGCAGAACTTCCACTAATATTGGCTTTGTATCTTAGGGGACATACAAAGCATTTTCTTATCTTCTATAGTATCCCTAACTTGTAATCACGTCTAAAATCATTTCACCGAGGGTTACGCCTCGCCCGTATACTCTGGCTGTGGTAAACCCTTAGTTTCGTAACTCAACATGATACAAAATCGAACACTTCTTAACTCTATCCAATATTGGCTCAAGGGTATCTACGATCAAGAGAGGACCACTAGCCATAGTTTTGGCAATATCCCATCACCTATATTTTCTTAAAATAATTTCACCTCTAGGGGTTGTGTCTCGTCAGTGCGCTGCTGGCTGTAGTGTTTCCATAGTCTCCAAAATTCAATTAAATGGCGACAGTGTGCTGCTGTCCTGCCATTATGAGTTAACTAACATTCCTTTAACTATATCTAAAAATATTCATGAGCTTATAGAGAATCGAACAAGTTGACCATGAAATAGAGCGTAAGCATTTGTTTTATCAATCATAACCCTTAAAATAAAGGATTGAACAGGAAAGAAATATCTGAGGACAAAGGAATACAACATTCTAATATCTATTCCATGTGTATTCAAACCACAGAGGAAAACCTTTGGATGGAAACTAACTTGAGGTTCATCTATGAATATCATAAAAAAAATAACTCTTAGGGCAAAAATAGGAACAAAATAGACAATTTGACTAAGATATGAGGATGATATCTAAGAGGCAAAGAGAAGGAATTAAATAATTCATCTAGGTTAGGTTATCACTTCTATGAAGCCCTGTCTTATCAAGTGAATAACCTATCCACATTGGATCATATCATCATATCAAGAGAAAATAGTGTATTTATGGAGATATGACAAACTATCAAAATCCATAACCCACATCTACATTGCATGGCCTAGACTACCCATCGGTAAATTTGTATAAGGGACTCCTAGTCCTAGTCACTCTCTTAAATTAAATTAATTTCTAATTCATTAATGAGCATTTCCTAGTCGCAGGCTCGCAATAGTACAACTAACATAAGTACTATCATGAGTTCGCGTGATTTGCGAAGACCGACCTGCATGGGCCACCATAAAAACTTGTCACGACCCGTACCCTTTTTTTTAAAACGGATACGAGACGTGTCCAAGCCAGCCTATGCCGCAGAGTCGGCGGTAGAACGTTGTCACGGCCATGAAGATCAAAATCACAAATAATACTCATTCACATAATTAATTTAACTTACAAGGATCACAAGTTTTACATTTGTAGAAAAATATAAACTTGTACAAATAAATGAATGACTACAACTCAACTATCTAGCTAGTCTCTAGGCTTTTGTCTGTAAGTATTCCCGTCACTCCCCAAGCTAAGTGAATCCACGGCTAACCTGAAAATGTTGGTTTTCAGTCAGGAATGAAACGAGCACAATTCACTGAATACAATTTCAAATAAAGAAAATGACTATAAAACAAAGGTTAGACATCAATCATGAGTTTTGAAAATAAACAGTAAATACGGAAAACTAATAGCAATAAATAGACACAAAATACTTTCCCCAACTGTTAGAAGTACCGTTGATATGTGATCGGTCTGGGGCACTACACCGCACGGTCTACGAGGTCTACTTGCAAGAAAATAAGCACGGTCTACGATGTCTACTTTGCAGAAAAATAAGCACTGTCTACAATGTCTACTTGCAGAAAATAAGCACTGTCTACAAGGTCTACTGCATAAAAATAAACACGGTCTACAAGGTCTACTGCATGAAAATAAACACGGTCTACAAGGTCTACTACATGAAAATAAACATGGTCTACAAGGTCGACTGCATGAAAATAAACACGATCTACAAGGTCTATTGCATGAAAATAAACACGGTCTAAGGTCGGATCACACATCCTTGGTACTTTTCATTTCCGACTCAACAATTTATAATAGAATATAAAAATCACATAACCAATAACTAATCAATGAAATATAGTAAAGATCAATATCGAAATGCAGACAATAAACTGTACTCGCCTGTGGTCCTGTGCTGGTGTAACTGATAATCTAAACCACTCAGAATGTCACAATAGTCAAAACTCGTACAACAGTCCCCAAAAGCTGAAATAAACATTACCAATGTTCTTAAAATAGTCAAAACAGCTAGGATCGCCTGTCTTTAAGTCCAATTCTGGATACAGGGGCAAAACGGTAATTTTGGGCCAAAACGGTGTCCGCCGTTGGACCCACTTTCCACCGAAAAGCGTGCCAGAGTCAACGGTCTCTAAAATTGTCAAACTACATGTCTACGGATCCAGTTTTCTGATACAAACCCAACCGTATGTTCAAAGTTGAATTTCGACGGGCCGTGCACAAAATCGCCCGTTGAGTCGGACCGTGGGGCCTGCGAAACAGCGATCCAATCAACTGTCTCAGAATTGGACCAAACTTGGCATACAGGACCAGAAAAATAACACGGTCCTATTGGCGTAAGTTTCGTCTCGATCTGACGAGCGTGCACGTAGTAATTGGGAAATTTGTACAGAGACCGATACGGTGAATTTCGACGGATACGTATCAAATTCGTCGCGCACACGCGACCAATTTGGATTCCGTCAAAGCCCACACGACCACGAAGTTGATACGCAGCTTTCGATGCTTTCGGTTCGTGACCACGTCGCCTGGTTTTGCGGGACGCACGTCGTGTGGATGAGTTTTCTAATTT
>JANAVB010044218.1:25395007-25626919 GCA_029216955.1 Iris pallida
TGAAGAAAAATCATATTGGTTGTAACCGTATGCTCATTGTTGGTTAAAGCGATGGCATTGGCATTTATCAGCTCTTGGATTTTCTTCTTCAAGACATAGCAAGCCTTAGTAGGATGATTTATGTATCTGTGATAGATACAATACTTAGAATTGTCGGTTAGATTCACCTCATTAGGTCTTTTCGGCTCCGGAATCTGAAGTTTGCCACTCTTTACCAGACATTGGAATATCCCTGGGATATCACTGTCATCGAAAAAAGTATTCTTCTTTTGGCTTGGAAGACTCCTGATTATTCGACGTCGTTTTGGATTTTGAAAGATTAACCACTAAGGTTTCCTTCCCTTTCCCATTACGATTGCCGAAATTATTACATGAAGAGTTTTTCTTCCCTTTGTCCTCTGAAGCGAAGATCATCCCATGTTCACGAGCCAGCCTACCATTGGTCTCGGCTGAAACTGCTGCTATGATAAATGAGGCTCAATCTGTGAATTGGAAACCCGTAAAGACAGCAATGGATGGTCGTTGATTCATCTTGCACGTATCGATCAGTGCTGAATCTGGCATGTCTGGAGGCATTTTCAAGGTAGCCTGTCGGAAGCGTTCTATAAACGTTCGAGTATCTTCTTTCTTCTTTTGCTTGATCTCTATTAGGGAGGACATATTCATATCCATTCCTCCCTCATAGAAATGGGAGAGAAACATTGCTTTAAATTCATCAAAAGATGAAATACAATTGTCGGGTAGACTACGATACCAGTCGTAAGCTGAACCCGTCAAACACCCGATGAAAACTCGGGTAAGAAGAGCATCATTCTTCTGCAAATGTACAATCATAATATCAAAGTAATTGATATATTGACTAGGATATGCCTTTCCATCAAATAACACCATGGATTATGGTTTGAACTTTGGAGGAAAAGGCACATCGTTCTAATGAGGAGGATAAGGTTGCTTAATCCCTAACCTCTGGAGCTGATCCTTGTGCTTCAGAACTTCAAACTGTGCTTTTAGCTCACGCACTGCTTGAATAGCTTCACTGGTTTGAGAAAGCACATTCGATTGAATAGTTGTTGGATGTACCGTGACCCCCACCGGAGGTGGTACATCTTCTGGAATAATAGGATCTGGAGATGCAGAATTTTGATTGATAGCAGGCTCCTGACTAAGATTATTCAAGGGTATATCAACCCCTTGACTATCTTGAGTTTGTGCTGCTACCTGCACCGGAGTTATCACTGCTGGCTGAGCAGTTTGCTGAGTCATTATTATTTGATGCATACTTTGCATCATAGCAAGCATGTCCTTCAGTGACTGCTCAACTGCAGAGAGACGTTGTTCTGTATTAGCAGTTGACGTCTCCGGTTCGTCTCCGATAGCATAAGATTCAACCTCCCTTGAAGATACAGAGGGATTGGTGTAGAAGTATGAATCAACGCTATCAGTTTCGGACTCCAAAGACTGGGTACCCCCAGCTTCTGAGTCAGAGTCTGCAACTGTCTTTGACTTCTCAATCGAGTATTCTGATATACTCCTTCAAAACTATCAAGAAGTCGATTGAACTGTTGTTGATCAGGAGTCTGGGACGAGTTGCGTCTTGGACGTCGTCCCCTGTTGGTATGAGATGCCATATTAACTGAGGCATATGACAACTCCTGTTCTTGATGATCAACTGATTGCTGAGGCACATTGTAGCATAACCGATCAAAAACTGACCGTTTAGAAGCCGAACAGCAACACTTGATTACAATCTGGTGACACTCACAATGGTGATCTTCTTTGGGGAGTGTCACAGGAGATTTTCTGTCTTTACGCTTTTGTACAAGCAACTCGCGTAAATCAGAAGGAGTGGAAGAAGTAGTCTTCTTTATTATATTTGGGACAGAGAGTCGTTTAGTCCCTTGTGTATAAAGAAGATTACTGGCTGCATTAACAGAACCAAACTGAGCATTTTTACACGCCTGGAGTTGCATGCGTAAATTCTGAGATTTTTGTGCACAAAGGACTCCATCAGCATTACGCGTAATTTGAAGGTTTGGTACCTTACGTAAAGCAATGTAAGAAGGTTGTTGTTGGAAAATCAAAGTTTTACCAATAATCGAATTCATGTTTTCATGCTGTATACATGTAGGTAAATTTATTTTAGATGCAGAGGCATCATTATGAATTTTATCTACTCTGTCACCGATAGAAGATTTATCTTTACGCGTAGAGCGTAAAACATGAGTATCTACCACGTCACAGACGGGAGATTTTCTTTTACGCATGGAGCGTAAAGCTTGGGTGTCTACCACGTCACAGACAAGAGACTGGTTTTTACGCACAGAGCGTAAAGTTTGAGTGTCTACCACGTCACATACGGGATACTGGTTTTTACGCACAGAGCGTAAAGCTTGGGTGTCTATCACGTCACAGACGGGAGACTGGTTTTTACACACAGAGCGTAAAGTTTTATTTTTACGCACAGAGCGTAAAAACTTGATTTTTACGCGCAGAGCATAAAACTTGATAGTCTGCCACGTCACAGACGGAAGACTGGTTTTTACGCCCAGGGCGTATCACCGAAATAGAGACTACCTCGTCATCAAAGGGAGTCTCCACAACAGGAGTATGAAGGATTCCTTTGCCTTCAGAGACAACAGGAAGATCCGAGGATGGTTTGGACTTAGGAATCCAAACTTTTTACGCCTTCTATAATTTCTGAACATTGGAGCAGCGAGTATTACCCCCAGTTCGGAGCATTTCTTCGTAGGCAGTCTGGTCGAAGTGCACAACCAGAGTCTTCTTTGTCGATCCGACCGACACATCATCATATTGAGCAATTGCCTTCTCGTCAGAGGAGAAGGTCGTCTCCAGCAGAGTCGTCATTTTGTTTCACTTAACAAAATGCCTAAAAATTGGCTTTTGAAAGAAAACGAGAAAAAGTACCAAAGTACAAATTGTTCCGGAAAGTATTGCTATGGAAGTTTGATCTGAGACCGATCACTTTGTTCCTTGGACCATATAATGATGATGAAGAAAACTGCTTGAAGAAGACGAACAATCGGAAGAACTAAGTCACCGGAAAGGTATCGAACAATGACACTGATGGCACAGTCGAATGCTTTCTTGCTTTGCTTCACCCTGTTCTTGAGAAAAAGTTGAAGAAATGCTTCTGGGAATATCACTCTGAAAGTATGAGTTTTCTCAGAATCTCCTCTCCTGTATCTTTATTGATCTCTTGATGTTCTCGGTGTTGAAAAATAAGTCTATTTATAGACTAGACCCTTTATGCGTAAAAAGCAACAAAATTAGGTCTCTACGCGAGTAACTGTCACCCACGATGTAAATCATCCTCTACGCACGGTGACACGTGTCCCATGTAGAGTTTTGATCTCTACGCATGGTGACACGTGTCCCACTACTTCAAAAAAATAGGAAGAGCACGTACACACGTTCCTCGATAAGTGTGGCATGAAATCCACGTAAGAAAACCACGTTCTCATGTAGCCAGAAAAGTTCGGACATAAAAATGACCCAAAATATACTTCCTGCGTAAAGTAGCAGACTGGCGTAAAATAGCCCAAAATAAACTTCCCATTTAATCCCCTCCATTAATTTTCCCCCATGAAATTCCCACACTCAGCCAACATTGAGTGCCGGCCCTAATTCCAATGTGGAGCAAACTTTTTCATCCCTCTCTCTCCTCCATTAAATGTTATCATCTCTCTCTCACCTATTCTAATATAACCACACACAACCTTCACTCCATGCATCAGCCTATAACCCGACTACTTCCTCACCTCCCCCGACCACCTTACTCCGGCCACCCCCCTGGCCCCCTCGCCGTGGCTCGGCCAGCCTGGCCGCCGCCGTCGAACTCTTCTCCTTCCTCCTCCTTCTCCTCCATTGAAACCACCATCCCGAGACCACCACCATCACCACTCTCTCGAACCACCACCACCCCCGACTTCGTCGGCATGACTAGACCGGCCAGGTGCCGCCGTCGAGCGCACCACATCAGGCCAGTGCGCAGCGTCGGCGCCAACTGAACAGCGACAGCAGCACCGCTTGGCCGGCGTACGTGTGCGCGAACGGCGCTGCCCGCGCCACCCGCCGGCCACCGTGCTCCGACGACCCCCATCGTGGGTGGCCCACACTCGGGCGCACCCTAGGCCGTCCTCCCATGGCGGCCACCGTCCTTCGGGATGCGCCGTCGAGGCGATTCGTGCGTTTTGCACGACGTCCCGTCGTGACGCGCGCGGAGTCGAGTCCGTTTTGGAGCTCCGTCGCAGCAACTTCGCGCACGTTTTTCCGGAGATCCGACCGTTGGATCGGCGATTTCTTCGCTCCGTCACAATCTCGGTATATCCACCTTCGCTCATGTCAATTTTCGTCTGTTAATTTTATCGTTTGGTACATCAAAACCAGCCACCAAGTTGACCGTTTAAATTGTATTAAATTTGGACAGTTTCGCGGGGCCAACTTCGTCAGCTTGTATCTCCTCCACCGCAGCTCCATTTGGCATGCTACCAGTTCCGGTGCGAAGCTGGTATAACCCTCTTGCTACCCCTCCAGTTTTGTTTCATTGTGAGCTTGTTTGATTGGTTGAATTCGACGCCAAAGTTGGCCGTCCGAATTCGTAATTTCCAACTTGTAAAATTTCATTTTTGAACACGGGACTCCAGATTTCATTTCTGACACCACCAGTAGACTTATGGCGTCGTTCTGGCATGTTTTCATATAAAATTTGTTAGATTTGGAGAACGTGGGCTCGGGCACGTATTTCGGTGTAAAGCGGGTCCTACTTTTTGGGTCAACGGGACTTTTTGACGTCGGCTCATCGGAATCCAATTTCGGATATACCGTTGAGTTCGTATCGTCATTCTGGACTCATTGACATATAATTTGCTAGGTTTTGGTGGACATTGGGTCTGGCACGCATTTCGGTGCAAGTCGGATACCAATATCCGGGTCAACGGGTCCTTTTGAGATCGGCTCATCGAAATCCAATTTCGGAGATACTGTTGAGTTCGTATCATCATTCTGGACTCGTTGACAGGTAGTTTGCTAAGTTTTGAGAACTTTGGCTCTGGCACGCATTTCCGTGCAAATCGGAATTCCAAGTTCTGGTCAACGGGCCAAATTGAGATCGGGTCAACGGAATCCAATTCTGGAGATACCGTTGGGTTCGTATCGACATTCTAGTTTTGTGGACATATAATTTGTTATATTTTATAGACTTGTTTTCTTGCACATTTTTTGGTGCAAAACGGCTCCGACACGGACACCGTTTTGACCCAAAATTATCTTTTTGCCCTTGTGTCCAAATTGGACCGTTGGGTAGACTATCCTAGCTAATTTGACCATTCTGGACACGTTGGCGATGTTCATTTCATCGTCCGACAATGTTTGTTGATAATTTCTCTGAATTTAACCTTTTTATAATTAATTAATAATTAATTTATATAATGTTCGTATTTCGGGATTAGTACAACGAAACTGAGATCAGCCAATTTCAGTGATCTCACATCGCTGAAATTGACAAGTTGGATACGTGGATCACTATAATAAGATTATCAACCTTACCGATAATCTTCTTATCTCGATTTGCGTGTCATAAGTTTCGACGTACAAATAACGAAGTACACTTTATATTAGACTAGAATTGACCCTGTTTGACCAGAGTTGACCAGTTGACCCAAAGTCAACTGTAAGTCAACACTTGACCTAGTTTGACTAGATTATTGACCGGAGTCGACCTAGAGTTGTTTTGACTTAGAAGAACCTACAATAATGTAGATTGATTATAGAGATTCATTTATTACAACTTGAACAACTTGTAACCTGTGTTGCTTTAAATAGGACTCTGTGGCTTCAGTGGGACCCCCCTATACTTATCAGCTGTTCAGGTTATCGAGACGAGTACATTCTCTGATCATTTCATATCCTGCTTAGAATTATTTCCTGCAGTAGATTACTTTACTTGTACTGTCACGTTGGTCACACGGATTGGTACTATATGGATCCCTTCTTGAGATGTTATCCTTAGGGAGCATCGGGTACTACATGTTCTGTGCGTTTCACTTACATGGCGTATCATATGCTTCATTGGTTCTTTGATCACTTACGACATATACTCTTATGATCGTAGAGTCTTCCTAGAATCCTTATCCCATTTATGGGACTACTATGTATCACCTTCGGGGTCTATTACCTTCGGGGTCTATTACCTTCGGGGTCTTATCACCTTCGGGGTCTACCATCCTTCGGGGGCTGTTACATAGCATCATATAACATAACCTGGTTGGATCCTTGTGTATTGATTGGGGGTATGGGGGAGTATAAATAGACATGTGAACAATTCCAAAGTAGAATAGCCATGTACGCCTCTTTAGTATAGCCATGTACAATCAAGCCGTTCATATGTCGACGTTGTGCTCTAAATCACTAGTCACTGGTAGCTCTTTATTTATAGTAGATATTTCTATTACAGCTCTCTCTGTTTACATACAACATTTCTTTCAGTACCTTTATCTTACTTTACTGCATGATTATATTTTCTAACCTGCTATAAACTGTTGATATGTAATATGCTCGCTCCTGTCCTGACTGGACCTGTTGATAAATTTTACAGATGGCCTGGGATTGCCTGCTAGCCTAGAGGAGACACAGTAGGGGTTGTTTAGGTAGTTATTTCATTTTGTCGGGAGTTGTATTTACTTTGTGGATTATTGTATCTGTATTTGAGTTTTGAGATGTATTTCTGGGATTATGTATCTTAGACACTTAGACTTCTATCTCCTGTATCTCTTTTGGATTTCATGTTTTATTTATCCTTATTATGCTCTACCTTAGATGTGATTAAGTCTGTATCTGCTATGTCACCCCCATTCGGGGAGTATAAACTGTTTAGTCTTATACTGTTAGATGCATTGAGACCTAGGACAGCGTTCTACCGTCGACACTGCGGCGTAGGCTGGGCGTTGTTACGTTCTCGTGCCCTAACTCTAGGGCGCGGGTCGTGACACGTTTTTAGTGGTGGCCCATGCAGGTCGAGACTAAAGTATAGTGGTATTCGAACTAGAGTACCACTACAGCTTGCAGTAGGAATAGGATATAATTTTGAAGGCACTCAATCATAATTAGGATCCCTTGAGAGATTCCTGGGACGACCCTGAGTATCTTATTTTAACTTCAATTTGAAAACTCTCTTTTTTCCTTGATTTGATTTATTTTTACTTTTTTTTTGTTGTTAAATTTGATTTTAATGGATTATTATTGAATTTGAGTTTGTATTTAATAATTTTGATGGATGATTGTCGAATTTTGAATTTTGATGATAGCTGTTGCATTCGAGTTTGTATTTTGATGGATTTTGCTCATTTTTGAATTTTGATGCTCGTTGATAAATTGATTTAATTTTTGGGTATTCATTTTTGATTTAATTTAATTTTTGGCAAGATGAAATTATATGGGCTAGGTCATCTATGTTATGGAATCTAGTCTTTTATAGTCACAATAGCCAGCATGGCGAGGACATATAGTCTGACTCTGGATATATTTCTCGGGTGTGGGAATTTATGGTTTTCGCAGCCAAGCTAGCGGCACCGCAAAAATGTTAAATACCATAATTTTAGAGATATGTGTATAAGTCAAGGGCTCTGTGATTATCGTAGCCTTGTTTACTAGTATGACGAGGATTTAGAGTACCATGATTTTGTATAGACGCATATGATTATCAGATTGCGCCCTAAATGTTTTTGAACATGTTTTCTCTATTTTTGTTTCAGTCATTCAAAAAAAAAAGAATTATTATTTATTTATTTGTTTTGTCTAGTTTCGTATTATTTAACTCAGGAGTAAGTTTAGTTGTTTTATAAACCTTGGGTAATTTCTTGCTATGAGTTTTTCATAATACAATGAATCGATGATTTTGCTAAACTTTATCTTGGATTTGATATTTTAACTCTGGATTTCAAAATGGTTCCTTCTTTTAACAGATAAGTAAAACAGATTTTATCGTTATTCTTTTTTCTTGCTATTTTTCTTGTATTAGATAATAATAAAGCTGTCTTGATTACGTCAATCACCTGCTTGCAATCTTGGTGGGGATCTAAATGTTAGTCTTAACGTAGAATTAATTAATTTTTATTGGGACATGAGAATATGTATATGAATATATATATAGCGGACACTTTGCCTAACACGTATGCATGCTACACTTGATTTTCCACCTATCTGAATACATATTGATATGTTGTTGATGTCCAAATTTTCATAACCAATATTTCTGGTTCTCTGCTTTCCCATGTTTAAATTCGTAATTTAAATATAAATTTCATGTTATTATTTAGGTTTACATCACTGCACATGTATGCTATACGTAGGGTTTCAATTCAAAATTTTGGTTGAGTTTTGTGTTAAATTTGAAAAATCTGAGACTGTGTGCATATTAACCCTTGATACGAGATTCCGAATGATTAGTTCAAATTGCTGTTCCATTTTTATGAAATATTTAGAGCTGCGTACATTGTTGTATGTAGGGATATAATGTTAGGTTTCATATTCTTACATGTTAGTTTGTGATAAACATTGAGTTGGTTTTAATGTTCAAATTTCTCCAAAATCCTGAAAACTAGTTACATGTTAAATTTTTTTTTCATTGATTTCAAATGTTTAGTTCGATTTCAGATTTAACATGTAATATTAAACTGTATGCGTAGATAAATGTATAGATAGTATGTTAGGGTTTCATTTATGTCATGTTAGGTTAAATTGGGAGCGTTGAGATTGGTTGTGATGTTTCAAAACCCTAAAAATCTGAGACTGCATTATGTTAATATTTCACCGCTTTAAATGTTAGCTCATTTCAGATTTGTATGTAAATGCTGAACTAAAACTGGGTTTAACCTTTCAATACTAAGTTATAACCCTATACAAGGACACACACACACCCTAACTTAGTATACACTGTCATTTAACCTAACCCTTCCCTTCTATGTTATGATTGTATATCTAGATAGATGTATATAGAGCTTAGGCATACATGTTATAATATATATAAATACATAACTAAGTTCTACCTTTTTATATATATATATGGTTAGCCATGCATGTTATGAGTAAATAAGTTGCGTATTGTAGATTGTTTAACCAATATGCCATGATTAGTGTAACTTGATAGCCATTGAATTGAAACACAATCCTCATATACACTTTCATGTATATTCACGTACACACACGCCTACTATCTAACCATATGAACATGTCCCCATACACATGATGCTAGTTTTTCCTCTCTAACGCTCTCTCTGTATATATATTGTGATTGGATTTCAATGCAAGTGACTTTCAATTCTTCAACTTGTGATTTTGATTTTCTTGGGATAGTACTTTTTTTTCAGATGATTGGTAGTTACCTTCCTTTATTTTTTTTATGAGTACCAGTTTTCATATGGGGTGGTAGACAACCTTATAGTTTTGATGGTTGTTGTTTCTGTATCTTTCTATTTTAGCACCCTGGATTGCTTGTGTGTTTGGATACCCGATGACTGCCTTGGTTAGTATGACTAGTATACCTAGATGAGACTTTCACTACCACCGTATGCCATAACCCTGGACGTTGTCTTTTTGATGGTATGTTGTATTTAAGTTCTGGGACTTTTATCGTGGGGGTTTGACCTAGAGGGAGTATGGACATTTTAATTTCGAGGACGAAATTTTTATAAGGTGGGTAGGATGTGAGCACCCTGAATTTCGGGCTAATTTTTTTCATTTTATTTTATTTTATTTTCTGATTGATTGGTTTGATAAGCAATTTATTCTGTATTTTTTCTTAAGTGTACTTTCCCATGCCTTTGATATTTGGAGTGTCAGGGATGTTCAACTCTGGAAATCTTCTTCACGAGTTTTGGAGTGGACATGATTACCTTCATGACGGTATATAGTGTCCTATCCAAACTTGTTCCTTTGTACTCTTTCTGCTTCGCTGAACTTCGGGTCGGTTTAGACCATTTGATTTTTATTTATTTTCCCACTCTTTTCCTTGATCATTTTCAGCGCGTTACCATGACTTTTAACTTGGGAGCGTAAGACCAGTCAGTTTCTTGAAACCAACCTCTCATGCTTGATCTACTCGAGACGCTCGTCACCCATGACCTTCGTGTCCCACTCAGACACGTCATTTTGAGCTCCATTTGATTCACACAACTTTCCGACACGTGACCCTATTTTATTTCACTCCACGGCGGCACATTCATCTTCCAACTTAAATTGTGGGTCCCCTGTCGACCAAAACCTGTCTGCCCCAACTATGGACATGGCCCACATTGAGCCTGCTATCCGTCCGCCACTTGTGTCCCATTTATTCGAATCTCCATGTGCTACTTATTCACCCATGATCATCGATTCCTAATTTTAATTCGGTTTTTGCACAATGTCCGGTTTTGACCCAATCCGGCTCCACCGAGTCCAGACCAGCTTTGTGCTACCCTCCATCATGACACCCTCATAATTCTTGCCCAAAAATATCAAGTACTCATTTTGCCTATTTTTCTATATTTAATAGAATTTTCCTATTGATTTTAATTCCCATTTGAATGGACAATTCTCTCTAAATAAATCTAGCCATTGATTCTTCCCATTTAATCCCCTCCATTGATTTTCCCCCATGAAATTCCCACACTCAGCCAACATTGAGTGCCGGCCCTAATTCCAATATGGAGCAAACTTTTTCATCCCTCTCTCTCCTCCATTAAATGTTATCATCTCTCTCTCACCTATTCTAATATAACCACACACAACCATCACTCCATGCATAAGCCTATAACCCGACTACTTCCTCACCTCCCCCGACCACCTTACTCCGGCCACCCCCCTGGCCCCTCGCCATGGCTCGTCCAGCCTGGCCGCCGCCGTCGAACTCTTCTCCTTCCTCCTCCTTCTCCTCCATTGAAACCACCATCCCGAGACCACCACCATCACCACTCTCTCGAACCACCACCACCCCCGACTTCGTCGGCATGACTAGACCGGCCAGGCGCCGCCGTCGAGCGCGCCACAGCAGGCCAGTGCGCACTGCCGGCGCCAACTGAACAGCGGCAGCAGCACCGCTTGGCCGGCGCGCGCGCGCGCGCGAACGGCGCTGCCCGCGCCGCCGTCGGCCACCGTGCTCCGACGACCCCCATCGTGGGTGGCCCACCCTCGGGCGCACCCTAGGCCGTCCTTCCATGGCGGCCACCATCCTCCGGGACGCGCCGTCGAGGCGATTCGTGCGTTTTGCACGACGTCCCGTCGTGACGAGCGTGGAGTCGAGTCCGTTTTGGCGCTCCGTCGCAGCAAATTCGCGCACATTTTTCCGGAGATTCGACCGTTGGATCGACGATTTCTTCGCTCCGTCACAATCTCGGTATATCCACCTTCGCTCATGTCAATTTTCGTCCGTTAATTTTATCGTTTGGTACATCAAAACCGGCCACCAAGTTGACCGTTTAAATTGTATTAAATTTGGACAGTTTCGCGGGGCCAACTTCGTCAGCTTGTATCTTCTCCACCGCAGCTCCGTTTGGTGTGCTACCAGTTCCGGTATGAAGCTGGTATAACCCTCTTGCTACCCCTCCAGTTTCGTTTCATTGTGAGCTTGTTTGATTGGTTGAATTCGACGCCAAAGTTGGCCGTCCGAATTCGTAATTTCCAACTTGTAAAATTCTATTTTTGAACACGGGACTCCAGATTTCATTTCTGACACCACCAGTAGACTTGTGGCATCGTTCTGGCATGTTTTCATATAAAATTTGTTAGATTTGGAGAACATGGGCCTGGACACGCATTTCGGTGCAAAGCGGGTCCCATTTTCTGGGTTAATCGGACTTTTTGACGTCGGCTCATCGGAATCCAATTTCGGATATACCGTTGAGTTCGTATCGTTATTCTGGACTCGTTGACATATAATTTGCTAGGTTTTGGTGGACATTAGGTCTGGCACGCATTTCGGTGCAAGTCGGATACCAATATCCAGGTCAACGGGTCCTTTTGAGATCGGCTCATCGGAATCCAATTCCGGAGATACCGTTGAGTTCGTATCATCATTCTGGACTCGTTGACAGGTAGTTTGCTAAGTTTTGAGAACTTTGGCTCCGGCACATATTTCTGTGCAAACCGGAATTTTAAGTTCTGGTCAACGGGCCAAATTGAGATCGGGTCAACGAAATCCAATTCTGGAGATACCGTTGGGTTCGTATCGACATTCTGGTTTCATGGACATATAATTTGTTATATTTTATAGACTTATTTTCTTGCACATTTTTCGGTACAAAACGGCTCCGACAAGGACACCGTTTTGACCCGAAATTACCTTTTTACCCTTGTGTCCAAATTGGACCGTTGGGTAGGCTATCCTAGCTAATTTGACCATTCTGGACACGTTGGCGATGTTCATTTCATCGTCCGACAACGTTTGTTGATAATTTCTCTGAATTTAACCTTTTTATAATTAATTAATAATTAATTCATATAATGTTCGTATTTCGGGATTAGTACAATGAAACTGAGATCAGCCAATTCCAGTGATCTCACATCGCTGAAATTGACAAGTTGGACACGTGGATCACTATAATAAGATTATCAACCTTACCGATAATCTTGTTATCTCGATTTGCGTGTCGTAAGTTTCGACGTACAAATAACGAAGTACACTTTATATTAGACTAGAATTGACCCTGTTTGACCAGAGTTGACCAGTTGACCCAAAGTCAACTGTAAGTCAACACTTGACCTAGTTTGACTAGATTATTGACCGGAGTCGACCTAGAGTTGTTTTGACTTAGAAGAACCTAGAATAATGTAGATTGATTATAGAGATTCATTTATAACAACTTGAACACCTTGTAACCTGTGTTGCTTTAAATATGACTCTGTGGCTTCAGTGGGACCCTCCTATACTTATCAGCTATTCAGGTTATCGAGGCGAGTACATTCTCTGATCATTTCATATCCTGCTTAGAATTATTTCCTGTAGTAGATTACTTTACTTGTACTGTCACGTTGGTCACATGGATTAGTACTATATGGATCCCTTCTTGAGATGTTATCCTTAGGGAGCATCGGGTACTACATGTTCTGTGCGTTTCACTTACATGGCGTATCATATGCTTCATTGGTTCTTTGATCACTTACGACATATACTCTTATGATCGTAGAGTCTTCCTAGAATCCTTATCCCATTTATGGGACTACTATGTATCACCTTCGGGGTCTATTACCTTCGGGGTCTATTACCTTCGGGGTCTTATCACCTTCGGGGTCTACCACCCTTCGGAGGCTGTTACATAGCATCATATAACATAACCTGGTTGGATCCTTGTGTATTGATTGGGGGTATGGGGGAGTATAAATAGACATGTGAACAATTCCAAAGTAGAATAGCCATGTACGCCTCTTTAGTATAGCCATTTACAATCAAGCCGTTCACATGTCGACTTTGTGCTCTAAATCACTAGTCACTGGTAGCTCTTTATTTATAGTAGATATTTCTATTACAGCTCTCTCTCTGTTTACATACAACATTTCTTTCAGTACCTTTATCTTACTTTACTGCATGATTATATTTTCTAACCTGCTATGAACTGTTGATATGTAATATGCTCGCTCCTGTCCTGACTGGACCTGTTGATAAATTTTACAGATGGCCTGGGATTGCCTGCTAGCCTAGAGGAGACACAGTAGGGGTTGTTTAGGTAGTTATTTCATTTTGTCTGGAGTTATATTTACTTTGTGGATTATTGTATCTGTATTTGAGTTTTGAGATGTATTTCTGGGATTATGTATCTTAGACACTTAGACTTCTATCTCCTGTATCTCTTTTGGATTTTATGTTTTATCTATCCTTATTATGCTCTACCTTAGATGTGATTGAGTCTGTATCTGCTATGTCACCCCCATTCGGAAAGTATAAACTGTTTAGTCTTATACTGTTAGATGCATTGAGACCTAGGACAGCGTTCTACCGCCGACACTGCGGCGTAGGCTGGGCGTTGTTACGTTCTCGTGCCCTAACTCTAGGGCGCGGGTCGTGACACGTTTTTAGTGGTGGCCCATGCAGGTCGAGACCAAAGTGTAGTGGTATTCAAACTAGAGTACCGCTACAGCCTGCAGTAGGAATAGGATATAATTTTGAAGGCACTCAATCACAATTAGGATCCCTTGAGAGATTCTTGGGACGACCCTTGAGAATCTTATTTTAACTTCGATTTGAAAACTCTCTTTTTCCCTTGATTTGATTTATTTTTACTTTTTTTTTGTTGTTAAATTTGATTTTAATGGATTATTGTTGAATTTGAGCTCGTTCGTGGGAGGATTCTCGCGGCCGCCCAAGCCGACCGACCGACCGCCTTTTCGCGGCCCTGCGGTCGCTGTTCGGTCCATCTCGACCCCGATCCACTGTTCCCGCGGCCCCGCGACAGCGCTGCCCGCTGTCCACTGTTGTTCCGAGCGCCGATCCACGGTCCGAACGCTGTTTCGGTTTTTTCGAGTTTATCCCGTGGCTCCCCGCCAACGGATTTTGGTAATTTCTGATAATCATAGTAGTTCGTCCCTCCCTGTCGATGATGACGCGGTCCCGACCCCATTACGGGGATCGACATTTTTGTTAATTGTTGCGTTAGGGGAATACGACGTTCGAGTCCTACTTGGACTTGTTTCGGTGAGTTATAGTTAATTCCTTGGGTTGATTATTGTTTGGAACTTTTCCTATGTGCTGTATGTTCACTTGGTTTGGACATTCCTATGTGCTGTGGGTTCATTCTCTAGTTTGGACATTTCTTAGTTTATATCTTTGTTCTCTTGGTTAGTTATTTTGCTGTAGACTTTTTACCTTTAAGTTTAGTTATATTTATAGTTCTGTGACTTATTTTCATTTGGGTTGGATGTTGTGATGCTGTGGTTGTCTCCCTGGTTCGGGATAGACTTTTGGGTGTGGATCGGTACCGCCTTTGTGGCTACGTCGTCCTAGTTACAGAGGAGGTGTTGCCCAAATTTTCGAAAAAGTATTTAAAAATAATATTTTATAAGTTCAGTAATTTTTGTATATCAAAACCTATTTCTAAAATCCTGGTCCTTGCAAATGGTTTATAAAAATTATTTCATTGGTTTTTGATTTGGTTTTAAGTGTTGGTTGGTTAGTTTTCTGTATCCCCTGTCAGGCGACGACCGTATCGGTCGGATGAGCCTCGGCGACACGCGAACGTTACAGGAAATTCCTGTACGTTGAGGCGTTTGCCAGCAACATGAGATTGCATGACCAAGTCTGAGACGCCCCATTTTCATAAGTTATATTTAATTATATTTATATTTTTAGAACTTGTTACTGGGTATTTTGTACCTTGGGTGCAGGGCCTCGGCCTTCTGTTTGGACCGCTTCACGGCACTCAGAGCTCACCTCGGCTAATTAATTTAATTAATTTATTGTAAGGACATAAGCCCAATTTTTCTTTTATTTTCTGTGGCCCTGTAATTGTGTAGTGTAGACTTTCTACTTTATTTTTTGGGTTTTGTTGTTGGCGTAGCTAGGCGCATAATAAAAATTGGTTATTAATTATTTTGTATAAAATTAATAAGGATTTCTCACATTTAATTAAAATGGATAAATTACTAGTAAGTTAACAAGTCTATGATTTTATCATTTAAAGAAAGTTAGTTTTATATATATTATTAAAAATACAAGTTTTGACAATTAAATTGTAATTTGCTATTTTCTCCAATAAATCAGTAATCGGTTTATCCTGTTAATTGATAACAAATATAGTTTACGACGTTAGACGGATTTCGGTAGATTAATTAAATAACTTAAAACCTGGCTAGGGTCTGTTTCTAGAAATTGTAACTAGCACACGTAGATATGGTTTCCTCTATGGTTCTAAGTCAGGGTTCTCAACTATAGGGTTTTGAGGACGTATTTGACTTCCTCTCCGGTACCGACATCCTGTTCCAGTCATTAACAAAGGCCCGTTACGGTTATGTTTTCTTGCATTTTATTTAGTAATTGTCAAGTTGCATGTTTAAACCATATTGCTATACGGAACCCTCTCCTAGGGTTCAAATATTGATTGATATTGATTGTGGGGATATTGGAAGAATAGTGTAGCGTTTATGACCAATACCCCTCATATTGCATATTGTTATTGTGCGAGCTTACCCCTCTTACACACGGGGATAAGCCGTATCGCGTCGCTAGGATGCTATTGTACAACCCAAGCCGGTCATAGACGTTACATATTCAAATCACATTATTTCAAGTATTGAATTGTTAAATTGCTGGAAAATATTGTTTCAACTGTTTAGCTTGCACTTTTCCGTTATTATTTGAAATGTGAGGTACATACTCGTACTTGCTCCTTTCCTGACTGGATCCTCCCCCAATAGGTGATATTGATGACGCTGAGCTATTGTACAATAGCTATTATGATCCAGTGCTATACCCTACGGTGTTACCAGAGTCTCCCTTGGAGGATGCGGATCCTGAGGCCGAAGAGCCGGCCGATTAGCTAGTTGCTATTTTATTATTTTCTAGTTTTATTATGTTGGAAATTGTAGACTTTTGGTTTCAGTGTTTATTTCAGTATTTTCCTTTCCAGTTGTATTTCTCTTTGTTGAATAAAAGTTTTAAATATTCGTAAATTCGTGTTGTGATAAATGTATAGATGTTGTTGAGATTACCTGCAAATAGAAACAGCTTACTGCCGCCGTCTCACAACGGTACATGCTGGGCATGATCCGATTCGACCCAACAATTTGGGATCGGGTCGTGACAAAATATATATTTTTTTTGAAATCTCACACACACACAATTGGGGGACTCGAACCTTGCCGGTCCCTCCGGGTGTCCGCTCTAATACCACTAGGCTAGAGAGCTCGGACGACAAAATATATTCTAAAACTGGTTTGACTGATTTAGTTATTTTCTAAATCAGATTTGGTGACATCACAACTATTTAACAAGTATGTGATTTCACTAATTGCTGATATAAACATTAGGACAGTGAGCAAAAACTCAGCTGATTCTATCATCTCTTAAAGTAAGATACAGAAACTTTCAGTCTTGGCTCTAAAGATTTATCTTTACAAGCCATTTTTACAAGAATGACTGTCTAAAGTATTATAATAATAGTTTAAGTGAATTTTTCCAATTGGCCTTATCAATTTTTTAGTTTATCAAGTTTTGATCAACTTGGTTAGCTGTAGGGGCCGGTTCTCAGATAGCGGAGGTCCACAGGGGGACGATTAAATACCGTGTCGCTTAGAGCTATTTACGCCCGGTCGATAGAAGGACCCTTTCGGCTTGTACCAAAACTGATATTAACTTTTAAAACTTTAGATTTAAAGGAATTTGCAATTTCACTAACTATTTTCTTGTGACAAAATTATTTGAATGAATCAAAGAATTTTATATAGCGTCACGAAATATAAGCAAAAACAAAGTTTGTCTAACTATTGTGATAGAACAATATTGTGATTTCATTCTGCCTAGAAATTCTAATATTGTGATAATATATTATTTAAGGTTCAAATATATAAAACTAACATGCGAAGAATATCGCTTTTATACAACAATATATAGAACCATATGTATAAACCAAGATAATTGGCTTATAGATTTCAACAATATATTTCTCCAATTAAATTTAGTAATCAAAATGAATAGAATACGTGAATTGTAAATATGAAAAATTACCTTTCCACGTGATCAGAACAATTTTGTACCTCTTGATTTTGGCTTACCAATAACACTTCAGAAGATGTCATTTTTTCCCCATCATTTTAGATATTTCCATTATTCTCACTTCACCCTTGACATGTTAGAGATGGACTAACAAGTCACAATCTCTAATGCTTCTGATTTGAAATATAACTTTACAAAGATCATGTTAAGAATGAGTGAGTACCAACAAATTTTTAGTACCGTCACCAATAATATGTTGCTCTTCCAAAATTAAAAATATCTCTAAGGATTCTACCTTCAAGAGAATAGGGGTTAGTTTGCATATTAACAAGAAATATATACTTGAAACTATGCACAAACTTTTTCAACAATAATTTTACAAAGTTTTAATATGCAAGATTTGAAAAATAACATATATTTTTATATTTGACAAAATGTCAATGATATATTGTGTTAAACTAGTGGACTAAGAAAGGAAGAATTTTTCTGTTTGTGCAAAGTGTTCTACCTAACAGTAAAAGTCCAACCAAATATCCACCAAGGGTTATGATGTTAAGTTAATGTTGAATTCTAGCCAATGACAGTCACAAGGTATAACCAGTAAAAGAAGAATACGTTTATTGTTGCTAATATTAACTATAAAAATGTCAAGACAATAGTGTAAAAATAATATTTCTTGTTAGACAAGAAATAATAAATAAAACTAATAGATATAAAAATAAAATTTGAACTAATATTACTCCACAGATTCTATAAGGGAACATATCATATTATGCCATTCAGACCGGTTTAAACATATTATGTATTCCAAGTCAAGAAATGACAATAATATTTCATAACAATTGAAATTGCAAGAATCCTTTAGTGAAAAATATTCTTTGACCAAATTTTAAAGCTGAATGGTGACATTTAAGAGTTCTCCATCAGTAAGGAAGATGAAATATATAAGAATAACTGATATGTCATTCATTACTGATGTGTCTAATATTTTGTAAACATATTAACATTTATTTTCTAAGTCAGGACAACATGTAAAATATTATGTTAAAACAATATGAAAACTATAGTCGACTACATATTTATAAGTATCATGTAAACCATTAGTATGGGGAATGATTATTTAACCATTCACAAAAGAGGGAGAATATAAGAATGATAGCTCCCAACATTTCATATAAGCATGTATATGTATGTTGTGTTTCTATATGGGTCTTTGAATGCAAAAAAAATATTATCTACTAAAAAGTAGGTGGTAGTTAAAAAAATATATTGATTTATATCATTTAGATCATTACTAATTGTTAGTGTCAACCAAAAAAATTTAAAAATAAATATAAGATATCAATTAATTTCATAAGAGGCAATAAAACCAAATATAAATAACTCTAGCCATGCACACACTTTAATTGCCACATTTATCTTCTCATTACCAGCCTTTATGCATATGATACAAGTTAATTACAATATTAAATTACCACAAATGTCATAAAGAATAGTACTAGAAGAATATATGGATAGTTGATAATATTTATATCCTTTAAGAAGTTTATACTAATAATTATCAATGATTGGCAATATCTTTTCAAATCAAAGGGATACATTTCTATAATTTTTAGTATACAATAAGCAAGTAGTATACACTTCAAACCATGGGTTGCATCTTGGCAACAATTTTTATATATATATATATTTATTTATTCTAACCATGAGAATGACTCCACCATTCAGAAAATAGTAATATTAGTCTAAATAAAACAATTATCAAAATTCTTCAAGCTGATACCAAGGAATTTTACATAGAAGAAAAAAAAACTTAATTCTATGCCGCATGCATTTCCATTTTATATGATGCATGAGATATGATTAGGTGCACTTGGTCCTGACAAATAAATTTGGTTTTAATCGCAAAAGAGAAAAGAAAAAAAAATTTAATCATGAACATTACATGTCATTAAAAGAAAACATTTACATATCATTAAAAGAACTTTATGAACATTACAAAATCAAAAATTTGTGCCGAATAATTTTAACATGTATAGAATTATAGTGTCTCCAACAATGGTAGATTTTGCTAAAGCATAAACTTATAAGACCACAACCCCCATAGCATTGCCATCATTATAAACATCTATTTTACAACTTTATTATTAATTGCTCCTTCAAAAGTTTAAATGATCAATTATAATATAACATAAATTATGCATTCAAAACGAATTCACTAGTTCAAAAATCAATTCATTAGAACAAGTTTGCAAAATTTATAAGATTGATGAAGTTTGCAAAAAATATATGATCAATTACCAAGAAAAAAAAATTCTAGCGAGATCACATGCTAAGTCTATAATTTTGTGAACATATTATAGTATCATGTCAGTAATAACAATCCTAGATTAAATATCATCTAAATACAATTAAATAATTTATAAAACAAATATATATTGCACATCAACATAACATATTCCAAACATACATGCACAAGTATGCATGTTTATAAGCATTTCTTTCTACAAATTATCACATTTCAATGAAATAAAATTTAAGGACCAAGGTGGAGAGATATAGAGTATTTGTTATCAACACATAAAATTTAGTATACTTAGCTAGAGTAGATCCACGACTGGCAAGTAAAATGCAACAATATTTAATGAAAAGACAAATAACCATTCATGTGGACAACGAGATATACAACATATGAGAACTATTCGATAATTCCAGTGAACTGAAAATCACAACTTTGACAACAAGAATACAAACTAACACATATATGCTAGCGCTTTCTTAGTAACATGTCAGATCAATTTTATATCTTAAATTCTTGGATACACTAGTTTAATCATGCAAATTGTGGATATCAATTGAGCAACTTACATAATTTTTTCTGTCACTAGCCGAATGCTAATTTTGAAGATCAATTAAACAAATCATATAAATCAACTCTTAGATTGTTAGAAATATTGCTTCTTAAAAAAACCTATAAACAAAACAAATCAAATTAAATTTACCGGCCTCCGGGGAGGTCGCGCACGAAGCACTGCCCTAAGAGTTGATTCGGGTCTATGTGCAGACTTGTTCCGAATTCTCCTAGTGGTAAAATCCCCGTTCTACCGGTATCCCGTCGTCGCACACAACTCAGGGAGATTAACCCTGACTTAGCTCTTGCCCAGAGCAGAAAAGAATGGAATGGAAAGGAAAGAAAGAATACATGTTTGTGAAGGAGGAGGAGGAGGAATCACATGGTTGCCATTTTTTTCTTCTCAAGTATATTCTCAATACTAACATTATGGATACATATATAGGCAACCCCTCTTCCTACAAAATTTAACAGATTTTAATAGAATTTTATGGCTAGTTATGTAGTCATTTGATCATTAAGTCCATAAAATACCAATGAATATAAAATAAATATTGAAACGGTCAAAATTTAAACAACACAAAAAAAAAGTTAAAAGTATTGAATAGAAAATAAAATGACATTGAAGTGAGGAAGAAGGAAGTTGGTTTTTTCTCAAATTATACAACAGTATATATACTAGTGTATTAAACTTGAGACATACCTATTGCGTACTTAACCAAAAGACAGAGAAGGATACGGGTAATATCTAACTAATATCCACAACTGTTCTAATTTTACAACTTGACAAGTTTAATATTAATTATACATTATAAATTTTTTTATACCAAATTATTATGATGCAATTTTTTTTCTTATCTATTTTCTTTCTACCAATTTATTCTCAATTTCTTCTTCCTCTCCTACTCCTTCAATTCGGACTAGGAGAGCCGAAGTCCAAGCTCATCCTCCTGCTCTTCCTCTGACCAAGCCGATGTAGAAGCCCGACGTCCCTGCTCCAGCTTCTTCGGCGAGCTTCCCCCTCGCCAGAGCCACAACCACCTCTCCTTCCTCCTCCCTTACAATTTCAAATAAAAAAAATACCTAGATTTAATATAGTGAAAATGAAGTCTCAAAGAAAAAAAAAACTAAATGTAGAATCGAACTCGAATGGCTTTTGTGGTTACCGATAAGAGGTATAAGACCCTGGACTCTGGCTGGATGACGGAAGATCAGTGGATCAAACAACTAAAATGTTCTTCTTATCCTTCCCGTCAAATATATACATAAAAAAAAATCTTTACCCACCCATTTTTATTCTCCTCCAATTTTTTCTCATTATCTACCGAGATTGGTCCCATTTTTACAATTTTCTATAAATAAAAACAATCGTACAAAGCGTGATTGACTTTCCTATGTATTTCCAATCGAAGGTTAGGATCTTGACATCAAGTTCTCGTTCAGAAGGAAAATGCTAAGTCTACAACCAAAGGCTTACACCCTTCTTACAATCTCTCTTCCACTTTTTACACATGAGTTCCATCAGGTTCCACCTCTCCTCTCATCTCCTGCTACGTGGGCTCTATCCGATCCCACCATTTTTCTCTTCCTCCAATCGAAATTAGACATGTGACGGTTGTAAGAAAATTGTAAGCTTATGGTTATAGGCATAGCAAAGCTCGATTTAGAAACCCTCGATCCATAATGGGTCAGTCACTATTTCGAAATTGAACAGGAGATTTGGTGAAATGTTTGTGTTTTTTTTGTTTGTTTGTTTGTGTGTGGGTATTGATCTCGATGCAACCAATAAAGTTGGCTTCTTAGGTATTAATGATAACGAATGGTGAAGTATATATTTTGGGAGAAAATATTATGATTAAAATATGGTGTTATTTAATATTTGGTATTAGAATTTGAGTCTTATCTTCACTGTTGACATCCAAATTATAAATGTGTTATTAATTTGGAGACCAATAAAAAGTCTAAGTTATACTGTTGAACATTGTGGAGACCCAAATCTTAATATGAAATATTATATGAGACTCTATTACTAAATAATCCTATAAAGCTAGGCTATATTAGAGAGTTAGAAACTTGTGGAGACCCAAATCTTGATTGTAATTGCACTTTCTTAAAGAAAGAAAATATGAAAGAATTAACAGAAAATTGTAGAAAAAGCATCAAAGTTTGGCACAATTGTAGAAAAAGTATTAAGTTTGCCAAATTTACAAGTTGAGCATCCAACCGGACTTTAAAAGTCCGATTGGTGACGTCACATTTAGATTAGTTTTTGTTTTTGTGTTAACGAAGTTGGTTAGCTGGTTGGGGGATTAAGGATTTAGCCGGACTTTTAAAGTCCGTGTGATGACATCAGATGACGCCAACAACCGAACTTTAAAAGTCCTGTTCACTTAGTTTTATTTTAGCATCCATCCGGACTTTTCACCCTTTAATACATACTTTAATGAAATGTCTTAAAGTAAAATTGAAATGGATTAAAGCTAATGAATTGTTTTAAGAGTGGTCGGACTTACTAAGTCTGGTTTCTTTGAAATATATATTAATTGAATATTTAATGATGAATACTTAATGAGCTTAATGGAAGGGAATAGTTACGGAAGAGTGTGGCCGGACTTACTAAGTCCGAGTGCTTGACATTATTTGGCCGGACTTACTAAGATGTGTCATTTTCAATTGGCCTTTAAAAAATAACCCTCACTTAATCGGACTTTAAAAGTCCGGCCGTACGCGTCAGCTGACGTCAGCACCCGGACTTTTAAAATCCGGTCCTCTGTTAATCCTCTCCCCCAGCTTAATTAAACGAAACCGGCCGCTAATGAATTGCTGACGTCACAAACCGGATTTTAAAAGTCCGGTTGGATGTCCAATGTGTAATTTCTCAAAATTTTATGCTATTCTTAGAGTTTAAGCAAACTTTGATGCTTATTTTATAGTTTTTTGAAGAATTAATTTCTTTTTCTTTTCTTTTTTCTTTCCGCAAACCAAACGAGGCCCTAGAACTCGTCGGTCACGTCACCTCGGCTATATTAGAGAGTTAGAAACTATCGTGGTTATTTTTTGTCATTTATATATTTTCGTTAACTCTGCCGTAGTTAGTTGGCTAACAATTATTTAGGATACTAAATGGTATAATATCATACTTGATACTCTAGTATGAAGTTGTAAAACTATAATAGTTGAAGATATTTAATTACAATTAAGCCAATACATAATAAGCTACTAATTAAAAGTTGGCATGGAGTTATGAACCAAATGTACATCACTCATGATGCGATCAAAGACGTCATGGTCATGGTAGGTCCTTTAAACATGAATTAGTCGAACAGGCTTAGATCCTTAGTATTGTACGTATGTGGTATTATTATATATACTAAAGTAAAAGTGAGTGACTAAAAACAAAAGGGTCACACCATTACAGGCTGTTAAGTTTGGCCTCTACACACCCGGTCGATCATCGTTGTCAAACAGTTGCAGATTGGCCGCCATGACCTGAATATAAATATAAATAACTCCATTGGAGTGGTCCAATGATAACGTTATTTTTAGTAAGAATAATAAATAATAATTGATCTTATCTTATCAAATTTGGCTTTTTTTAAGTCAACAAGGAAAGGTATAATATTTTTGTCTAGACGGATGGTCTCGAAATTGATCTGTGAGAAGATGTGAGCGTATGTGTAAGTGAAAATTGGAGACAGTGAGATTAAAAGATATATAACACAGTGTGCATAAAGTTTCGTACATTATATTACGTCGAGTATCATAAAAAATTAAAAATAAATAAATAAATTGGTCTCATCTTAGGAAAAAAAAAATAGTTCAATCATTCTCAACAAAAAAAATTATTTACCGACGAACGGGAATACAAACAAAAACATTTTACATGTAAATCTAATTTTTGTTTTGTTGTAATTGTAGTTTCAACTGCAAATGGAGTTGTAACTTAGGTCCGAATTGCAAATAAAACTGTCCAAAGTTTCACACTGACTTGGAACTGTGGAGTGACTTTATTGCCCTACATTTGAGCGCCCTCACACGCCAGCCATCTATTTAGCTCTACCGCTACAAACAAAGCGTGGCTTTACATTGTGGCGTTGCAATTCTTTTATTCAAATATTAGGAACTCATGAGTTTATTATCGTCTTCTTCTAGGATTATTTTCTACGAGGATATCATGTTTAGATCTAATTAAACTTTTGTACCCTATTTATCTTTGATGGATTTGAATATTCGAATTTTTTTAATGACAGATTATTGTAAAGAAATTGGACTTTCACTAATCAAATGAATCTTCTAACTACGAATGTTCGTCACCAAAATATATCACTAATTTTTTTTGACAAATCCAGTACCAAAGTCTAAATGGATCATAAACTTGGTATCCTTATAAAAAATAATCCATCTATTGATTATTTTGTATGGATTATTTTGCATAAGAGGACCATGTTGCCTAGTATCTGTTTTCTTAAACTTTGGTGATAAAGGTTTTGTCAAAGTTTTAATTCAAACTTTGTCAGAACTTCAAATAAGCTATGAGGGCGATGATGAGACTGGCCTGCATGGTGCGGGGCACCGACAACGTTGGAAAACTGACGAAAAATGGCCGCGATCTGAACTGGCATGCGTCAGAATGGGACGCCCGTTCATGAAAACTCAACTTACAGGACACTGCGTGTAATGCCCCGCTCCGCACGGTGCATTACGATGAGTCGTTGACTCGAAGAGTTGCGTTGACCCGATGAAGTATCGATGCGAATCGATGCAAGAGTTACGTTGGCCAAAGGTAAGCTTTGAGTCGATGGGAATCTATGGATCGAATCGATGCAAAGGATAAGCCCCATTGAGCAAGTGCTGATTTTAGTTGATCTGGTGTGCAGGCTATGCTTTTACGCTGGACGATAAGAGGTCGACATTTTGCCTTATGCAGTGAAGTGTCCGCGAAACCAAATCGTGGCCTTGCAACGGAGAGTGGCATGGGCATGATAGGCCAAACCAACCGAGTAGTTCAAAGGAATGGCTATGTCCGGGAGTTAGCTGCGCAACCAAATTATGGAATCGAGCCGCTTCAGCTCAGCGAAATGAAAAGGCGTATCGACTTAAGGTGGACGGGTTCTTGACTCTCTCTCCCTATTCCTTCACGTCTAATAAAATATATATCCTTGTATGCGTAAGTTATTATCGAGTTAGCGAGCGTGGCTCGGACGATGAAAGGTCCAAGTATGTGTCGAACACTAAAGATAGAACATTGAACAATTGAAGCGACGTGCATCAAGTGTACGAGTCGCGGTAGGACGGTGGTGGTAGAACATTAAAAGACAATATAGAGATGTGCATCATGTACACGCCTCCGAGAACATTGAACACTAGGCGTAGAACATTGATTATGGCGCTGAGCGTTCCCTCGTGCACGGAAGCTAGGAAATGACTAAGTAACTACGAAACTAGGCTATATGAATAACTTATGAATGGAACGCGTTGGAAATAAGTACGAGAAGTCTAAGCCGTTGGGCGTCGTGCATCAATGCGGATGTGTTGGGGCATAATGCCAATGGAACTTGAGACAGAGAGAACGGATTATGTTTACGGGACATGAATATGTTTATGGAGCATGAATATGTTTATGGAACGTGAGATTGGTTGAAAATGTATGACTTGTATGCTATGGCGCATATTGCATGGTCAATGAACTCGGATGGCCCGTGCACGGGTGCGGCTTCCCTCGGACGGTTACGACCGGGACACCGGGACCGTTCGGCCTAGGAGGAAATTATGTATGGTATTTATGGTGCACATCATTCGGACGGGTTACGACCGTCCAGTGTTGTGTAAGCTATGATATCAGTAAGTTTGGGATCCTTCGAATATTGGGCTAGCAACCCGTATCGAAGCAATCATAGGCTTACACATAAGAGATGTCAAGTCCATTACGGTGCGAAACACCATGACCTTCATATAGATAGGGCCAGTGGGCTGATATTATAATACAAAAAAATTGCGAAATAGCGACTGACTTTTTAGTCGCTAAAAAAGAACTTTCAGTCGGTAAAGTCAAATAGCGACTAACCGGCGACTAAAACGTTTCGTCGGTAAAGGTATCGTCGCTGCCAAAATTCAGTCGCTGCTTAGTCGCTGTAGCGACTAACTAGCGACTAAATCATCGACTGTGTTTAGCGACTAACTTACGACCAAATAGGTGGTCGCTAAAGCTGCGACTAACTGGCGACTCCTTAGCGAGTAACCCTGTGAATTATGGCCTCTTAGCAGCAGATAGCTGTCTCTAGTTAGTCGCCAGATAGTCGCAGGTTTGTCGCTGGTTTGTCGCTGGTGGGTCGCCAGTTAGTCGCCTTCCTTTTTGTCCCCAGTTTATAGTCGCTGTTTTGTCGCCAGTTAGTCGCTATGGAGTGATGAATTGCTTTTTTTCCCCCTGTTTTGTAAGAGTAATGCTATACACATCCTTTAAGAGTAATATAAACAAGTCACCAGCACACAAAATACAGTGAAATCAACTTTTCACACCACAATCATTACCAATGATGTAAACAAAATTAATAGCATACATAAAGTACACAAACAAAAAGCTTAGATATCATATATAGTCATGTCCATTCATATCCAACATTCGACCATACATCATCCATACAAAAAAAGATAAACTATACAAGCACAAAAGAGTATGACACGGCAGTGATACAAAAGCACAAAAGTCAAGTTGACGGTGGTTGCATGCTTCCCATAATTTGTGTCATGAACGTAACTAATGCTTGTTGCTGGCTCGTCGTAAAAACATGAGCTGGAACAGAAGTAGTAGTAGGAGCAACTGATGGAGATATAGCTAGAGGAGCAATAGATAGAGACGTAGCCAGAGTAGCAACGGATGGTATAATAGCCGGAGTAAAGGAAGGAGGAGCAGGAGGAGGAGGAACAGTCGGAGTACCGGAAGGAGCAGTGGTACCATTACGAGCACTAGTAGAAGACACCATCTCCATAACATGTTTCAGTTGTCTCTGAAAATCGAACATCATGGTAGTCATCTGCTCCATAGTAAGAAAGCTTGTAGAAGGAGCAGCAGGATCGGCAGTAGACTGTGCAGGTGGAAGAGCTCTCGAGTAACGACGGTTGCAATGCTAACGACCCGGTACCGTACACGTTACCGCCCTTTCCTCTCCCAACAGCCTGTATCCACAAGTCATTCCTCTTGGAGGGCATATATGGCCTACTAGTACTAGCCGCCCCCCTTCCTGATCAGCAGCCTCATGAGACTCCAATTTCTCGTAGGCCTCCTGTACATATAAAGGTATCATGAATATATTACAACTGAACTACACATGAGCAATTACAATCCATATAGTTAATTGATAAGTAAAGAAGCTCTAAAAGGGTATGGCACTTATTTGCCAATCAATGTATACAACTATATATAACCCATTAATAACATAAATTAAATGAAAACGTCAATTTAAATCACATTTTTAAAAATTATAGGAATGTTTGTTGCAATCCCTTACAAGGCATCTCATCAAAATGGTGTCGTGTCGTAGGTTACTGTATTTGGTTTATGACCTCGTGAGAGCATCGGCTCAAAAACTTTAAATACTTTGCTTGTTTTTTGTATCAGGCCAATCATGGAAACATGGACCAAGAAGTATGGGAGAAAGGTCATGCTATCAGCTAACTTAATATGCCATCTATCCATTTTTCTAATACTCTTCCAGTTTTTACATCGAATGTTATTTGCTCAGCCCCAAGGTCACAAATGATAGGAAATTCATAAGTGCTATTAGACTAAACTTTTGATAAAATATTCAAAGATAAGTAAATACTTACAAATGCTTTGGAAGCCCGTTCGTCTACTAACTTCCCATCCTTCCTTCTCTTATGGGTACGTTCGAATATCTTGGAAAAGTCGACTGTACTCGTATCTAAGCCTGCCTTAGCAGCCTCCTCGCACTGTAAAAATTAATTCTATGAGATATACATAAATAATGAAAAATTATAATTTTATTAATGATTTTACATACCATCCGTCGAAAATGTTCGGAGGTCGAAATCGATCCACCAGTGTGGAGACCAGCCTTAGCACGAGCTGCCTTTGCCCTGTCCGACCTGATCTTGTACTCAGGTTTGGCCATATCCTCTTTCATCTTCTTCCAATATTCCTCTTTCAGCCAATCCTTGCGTTTGTTTTCATCATGGGCCGCAAAATATCAGGATTTCCATGTTAGAATTCTCAGAACAGGCCATACTGAGAACCTCCCTTGCCTTTTATGCCTCACCTACTACCTACAAAGAATATTGAAACATGGAAAGAAGCCCAAATAAGTTGAAGGTGCAACTAATAAGAAGGCACATTTGAATAGGTTCTACACTACTTTTAAGTTTTAACACTAGAATAATTATTTCTTTCAAGTAAGAATCAAGAGAATTTCAATTTTGGATCCGCATAACTAAGTTCTTCAAAAATATGGTTTTTATATTAATTATCTATGTATAGATTCTACTATGAAGTCATAATAACAAACCATACAAGATCCCTGCACTACTGACTAATGACCATGAATACATGTTAAGCCAAATAATTATGGTCTTTCAAGTTGAAGGCTAGAATTTATGCGCTAACCATAATTACAAATTTCAAAAATTATGAAGCTATAAATCATGCATACATATTAAGCCAAATAATAACCAAAAGTACATCTTGTTAGAAGAAAGTACAAACACAGTTTACAAATTAGACCATCCCACTAAAATGTACCAGAACAATATCCATTTCCTGTAACATACTAGATATCCCTCAAGCTTTGTATTTAAGTACAAGAATCAATCAATCTAACACCAGTAATTCAGTTGTTAAATTTAATTTATGATGTACTGGTTTTCTTATCACCTCAAGATTTGAGTATAACAATCTGTTGATTCTTTTTACTATCTAATATTCTAATGCTTCCTTAGAGTTGCAGTAGTAGCCAACTAGCAATTAAGGCCAACCAAATAGAAATCCTCACCTTAGGAGGCATGGGACATTTCAAAATAAAAATAAGAAGCATCCGATAAACACTCAAAAGCCATAAATTCAATAACGATAAGCTTTGCCTACAATACTACTAATATCAATTTGATCATACATATGCTTTGCTTCCTTATGTAACTTCAGAAATTATAAGCATAACACAAAGCTTATATAGAAATTATATACGGATGAATCAGAATTTAGACCTACTTTTGTGTAATGCTAGATATTTTGTTTGAAAAGGCATAACGATATGCCTTTTCCCCTTTTATCCAAAATATTCTCCTCACCTTTTGTTTACTATATTTCATATCCAACATGTTTGGAAAATCTTGAAAAACCTTTCCATGCACGCCCAAACAGAATAATTATTTCTCATCCAGGCTCGCCCTCATGCCCATACTGGAATCAGATCATAGGGGAAATGAATTCGAACCCTGGCATATATGAATTTGGGCTATGTCAGGCCTGTTGCAATCTCAGCTGCCTAGCATGCCAAAGAAAGAAACTTTCTGAAACAAAAAAAATAAAAATTCCAGACATCCAATATATACATAATCTAGATAGACAACAAAGAAAATTGTATGATACATTACCATGTTGCAGTTAATTGAATCAACTGAAACCAAGCTACAACCTATATGAAAAATAAATCTTTTCAAAATTGGCATCTTTCTGTTTTCCATATTAACTAAAGGCCATCAAAACTCCCTGTGAGAATTCCAAGGCCTTAAAGATCTGGTATGTTACAGGAACCCGCACTGACTCAAAAGGCAACACTACCTACCTAAGCAAAAAAGAAGAACTTTTTTCCTAATGGACTCAATAGAATAGTATAACTCTTAGCAAAGTTTGAACTCCAAACCACATAACCATAGAGCAAAACCTTCAACAAGATGGCTAATATCATGTTGAAAATTATTGAAGTACCATTTACATGCTTCTGCAAAGCTATTATACTATCTGCCATGACAGAGGCTCCTAGAGATGAGCCAGGAAGAAACACAGATCTAAAAGACCGTATATAGACAACAACAACCAACATAAGAATTGGAAAGAGGGTCCATGCCCAAGTCCTCTTTTGTAAGAAAGCAAATAATTTATGAAACCATTGCATACAAAAGAAGAAATACCTCCAATAAGGCACAGAGGAATCCAAGTAAGTCCTTTATCTCCATTACCCTGCTAACAAAAACATCAAACTAGAAAACACAACTCTATCATATCATGTCTTAGCAAAAGCAAGTTTAGGTATAACCTTGTAATTGTGATTTAGAGGCCGGTGATGGTGAGGCCGTAAGGAAAATAAAGCACACATGTAAAGAGGAAACAATTTAAACTTCAACAATTGTCCAATTGCAGAGGTGTTGTAAGGAAAAAAAAAGCAAATAGGAAGAGGGGAATTGATTCAATCAGTTTCTAAATTCAACCAAAGCTAGGAAAAAATTTAATAAACAAACAATGTAAAATCAAAATAAAAAATTCAAATGGGATAAACATCCAGTAATTACCTCCAGAATAGAGTGCAAAGGCTCCGAAATTGCCAATTCCTCAATCTCCTCCTGCCTACTCGATACGCATGTCCTTTGAACCATATCAAAGAAAGAGAAATTTTATATGAAAAAGGGAAATAAAATTGTAACATGAAACGATCGTTCTAGTTACTCATAGTAGTACAGAAACATAAAGCGAAATTGCTAAGGTAAGTTGGGTACTTAATAGGTTTACCTGGTTAAGTACTTACTGATTAGTCTCAAAAAAATAAAAGAGTAATAGCACTCTGCTTTCCATCTTCATCCTTCTGCTATTCACTCACTTGTCGCAAAGAGATACCTATCCAGTTTATAAATTTATATCCAAAGTAGTCTCATTCCCTATTATAATCCTCAGATGAATCCAAGACAATTGACTACATGTAACATATATAAAACTAAATATCAACTGATCTTTTGATTGCGAAGGAATTTGCCAAATTTTGATTGAAATTGAGATAACATAAAGAAAGCACTCACCATCTTTGCAAGTTGGCGAATATCTTTGTGGTTGTGCTTCCATAGACAATTCACTGCCCTCCAATCTCACTATCCTACATCGATAAAAGAAACCATATAAAATCATTCAACCACAAAATAAAAGCACCTTAAATTACAACATATTTACATACTTAAGAAGCACAGAATCGTACCTTAGGGTTTCGACAAGGAGAGTCATCAATTGAAACCGTCTCAACAAATCAAATTATACGACTGTAATTTCCCCCAAACATCACAAATTCAGTAAATTAGTGACAAAAAGAAAAGAAAAAATGGTAGTGAGAACCCAATGCTCTGTCAGATAGGAAGAAGAAGAAGAAGAAAAATGGAAGTGAGAAAGAATATCGATGAGGAGGAAGAATAGGAAGAGAATAAATATTTCTGGAAATAAACCTCTATTTATGAGGGGAGCAGCCTCTGGCAACTAGGAGTAGCCGACGGTCTAGGTTTCCTCTTCGATCTCCTCGGTGACCTCGTCGTAGCAGTAAGATCTCCTCGGTGAACGCCTCGGCCCTTCTCACAAGTTGTTATCATCCGCTCCCTTTGGATCACCGGGCAACGGTTGCTAGATCGTGAACAAGTTTTGCAAGATCCGGTCCCTCTAGAAAAGAAAATCTACTGAACCATCGATCGGAGATCCCCGCCTAGCTCCTAACTGATGGCAAATGTGAAAAATAGGTCGGAGAGAGAGGCGACGGAGGAGAGGCGCCGGGGGAGAGGCGCCGGAGGAGGAAGGTAGAGGGGTCGAGGCTCTCAGGAGTCGAAAGTTTTGGGGGGGGGGAACGAAAATAATAGGAGGGAGAGGAAAAGTGTGAGAGTTAAAGGGTTTCTCACCGACTGAATATTCAGTCGCTGAATAGGAGTCGGCAAAAAAAAATAAAAAAGTATTGTAAATACCGACTTACTTTTCAGTCGCTATAAAAATACTCGGAAGTCACCGGCGTACTAGCGACTGACCAGCGACTAAAAATTTATTAAGTTTTGATTCCGTAGCAGTTTAGTCGATATTTAGTCGCTGGAATACCAACTAACTTCGGTTAGTCGCTATTGCAGTCGCTATTTTACCATATTTTGTAGTGTTAGAGTTGGGTGCAGGCGCAGGGCCTGCCACCCTTATGCATACGTTTAAGTATGGTCGGTTGACTGCGTGAAAAGTATGATTGTTTATGTGAAGTGCTAACCAATGCAGGCTAGGGAAAATGGGACGAAGATGAGCACGATCACTATGTTTATGTTCATATTATGTCTAACTGTATCTGCCGTAGGGACACAGTATTGGACACATTTACGATAAATTGCTATACATCGAATATTGCCATGAAACTGATCCTAAGGCTAAATAGAAAGATCACAAAATGACGTTGTATGCTTCACTGAATTTACTTAGTGTTTGGTTTGGGTGCGAGTGGGTCTTGATCAGTGCAGCGAGGACGAAAGCACTAATCCTCCACTAGTTTGTATGCAGGTTCAGGTTATGATCGGCTCGGGACGGGGCTTGTCTTGGATGCGCCGAGGCATGGAGCCTTAGCGTTTTAAAAGGAGCTACCGCATAGGCGTTCGGACTTGCAGCATGGAGATGTTCGGCCGAAGATTACTTGTTGGCTATAGAGAGGCATAATGTATGGAACAATATAATCCTTTGTGTGCTAGAGAGATCATGAGTGTTGTAGCCAATTGGCATATTAAGTTGGGCTATTCAGAGCCTTTGTAACCTTCAGTTCATTATGAATAAAAGAGATTCTTGTTGTATACTCTGTTTTCCTTCTGCTGCTTATGTTACCAAATTGAGATAGTTCTATGTGAACCTGTTATCTTGCCTCGTACGACCGCAACTCCAGGCTCGTGCGGCATCACGCCCCAGCGAGGACGATGATTCGGGTAAAATCTAGCAAGGATGAGCGATTTCCCGGATCGGGGCGTGACAAGTTGGTATCAGAGCGGTTCCATCATCTGGACCATGAACGAATCTCTTTGACCCTCAGTTGCTCCGCTATCGAATTCAGTTGACTCTAAGTTGTTTCCGCAACCGCATGGCTCATGGATCTGCTTGACGCTACATTGCATGTTCCATACAATAAGTCTATATTAAGTGCGTACGTTTGCCACAAGTATGTCATGACTATCACGCTATCTCTGGGTGCCTTCGAAGAATGTTGGTTGCATGAAGTGCAACGAGTTATGGGATGTTGGTCGCACGAAGTGCAACGAGTTATGGGATGTTGGTCGCACGAAGTGCAACGAATATGGTGATGTTGGTTGCATGAAGTGCAATGATATACGTATTGTTCGTCGCACGAAGTGCGAGAAGATATGTGTTGTTGGTTGTACGAAGTGCAGCGAGTCGAGATATAAGACGATGCGTGTTATGTGACTATGAGAATGGTTATGTGTTGTTGGTTGCACGGAGTGCAACAAGTCATGAATCATTCGTTGCATAGGTGCAACGAGTCGACATGGTGTGATACATGTTGTATGGCTATGCGGATGGATAGCGATATGTTGCACGAGATTGAGTAATGACCTTAAGTATCGAGAATGAATCGTTGTACGAGTTGCAACGAGTAAGATTTGGAAAATCGTAAATGCGATAGTAATGAGTCGAGTTGGTCGCTAAGTCGAGTTTGAGTAGGCAAACGTCTATGTTGGCCGAATGTCGCGTTAAGCTTTGAATAAGCGAATGTTGCGTGTGTGATCGATATGATCGCCAAGGTACGATTAGATTTGAATTAATGTCAACTTGGACGAACGGCCATCATGTTGGCCCAGTTGTTGTACCAAAACGAGTAAGTGAACGCTAGAGCTGGGATCGAGAAGATCGCCGTACGGGATAGTTGATTGGAAATTAGATGTCGGACCTATGCGGAGTGTAAAGTCGAGTAATTACTCGATTTTGAGTGGTATATACAATACCACTTGTGCGATCAGTGTAGCGAAGCATTGTATCGATAATGATAGGCTCAATTTCTGAGTAGTATTTGCAATACCACTTAGCGATAGTTATGTTAAGCCGTTTGGTGACTTGTAATAGATTGCGTCGAGACGATTGTATCGGTTATAATAGGTTTGTCCGCAACGGACGAAGTAGTACGGAGTCTCGAGTGGGAATGACTTGATAGAAGTCGAGGCAAGTATGCTTCAATGAATTGAGTTGAATGATTATGTGCGAAGTCGTATCCATGGATAATACGTCGGACGAGAGTCGTTAAGCGTAAGTCGAACGGTAGGCTGAGCATAGCGAGGGAATGTGGCGTTGAGGAAATAGTCGACTCGGTCGAGTTGAGTTAAGTCGGCACGAAAACCAATCGGAATGAATTAAGTAGGTACGAAAAAATTGTGTGAACGAATTTGAGTTAGCACGAGGAGTCGGTAGCACGATTTGAAAGTACGAGTTAGGGATATGAGAATAAATATGTGAATTGGAAATTGTATCGCGATTATGGTAGTTAGTTATAACAGAATAAATCTTGATGTGTGTAAGACTTGATTCGTATTCGAGTTCGGATGATAACAGTGATTGCAACGAATTGGAGCTTATGAGAAAGGAAGATGTTCAAGTTATGCATATCGACGATGGTATTGAGGCGTATCAAAGACGATATGCAATAACTCGGAGATACTCTGATCGAATAAACAAAAATTATGTTGAACATTGTTGTTAGATGAATGAGATGCAAGTTAAGTTGATATAGGTTCGGATGATAACCGTGGAAAAGCGTCGAGAAAATTCAAGAGTAGATGGATGTTACTTGGATGAAATCGAAAGTGTCTGGATTGATTCGTGAATAACCACAATGTTGACATTCTTGTCTTATGCGAGTGCAACTCCAGCATCGCACATGCGTCACGCCAAATTGGGGCGATTATTTCGCATGAGCGCTAGTATGGTGATTCATACAGCGGGGATGATCAAACTTACAAGGCATGGCAAATTGGATTTGACTTGTGGTTTGATGCGAAAGTTGTTCGAGGATGGTTTGATGAGTATAGAATGTGTCGGAAAATGATCACGAATAGGTAAACTCGGACCTGAGACGAGTAGATGTCATACTACTAACAAAGATAGTCGACGGTAATACATGAGTGATTCGAGTAGTAACGGCATACAATGTGCATAAGTGATTCGAGTAGTTAATGGCACATCAGTTGCGCGGGGGTAGATAAATTATGGATTGGTAAATTACGTCAGATTGGATAAAGTCTCATAGAAATTATCGAGAATTGATTTGGCTCCGCGATAGGATATAGCATGGTTCGTTGTAACTGTCCCTCGTTGATGATCTCCAATTATCGAGCGTAGTTTCCGGACGGATGACCCTAGAAGACTTGACCGCCAAATCAAGTGAATGTTGAAGACCGTAGGATGACCCAAATGAAGTCATATGAGAAATTACGTCGGTGGGGATTGATAAGGTAGTGCATGTTGAGGATAAGTCTAAGCGATTAAGGATTGTGGTTCGAAAATTAGGGAGTAGCCTTCGACTAGATCGATGTGGCTAGAAAATTATGATCGATCGAATGATTACGTAAATGGACTTGGTCAGTCGATGATCAAATAGATGTTGAAGAACGTGCTTATCGTAGTAACGCGGTAAGGCGATTGCAAGAATCTTGCAATGCACGAGAGCGACGAATAGTAGAATGACCCTAAGAGAGTTGTGTCGTAGATCGGTTTGAGTAACGGTTAGGCTATGTGTGTTGAGCGCATCATCGATATTATAAAATGAACTAGTCGGGATTGATTCAAAAATTAAGTAAAGGATTCGTACTCGGTCGAGAATCAGAGATAGGTGTATTGTATGAGACCTTGGGTCGGAAAGATTGTTGCCTTTGAGCATCGTAGACTCAAGTTGACCTCTTGTGTCGGGAGAACACAAACTTGACGTCTGGATAAGTTACCTAGCGGGGGTAGCCCCAGGCGTGATGCGTAGGTAGTTCGAGAATGTGGATCATGCTGGGATAGTCGTATGTGAGACTTAGGGTAAATGGTAGGCAAGGGAATTTGAGACATGTTGGACTTAGTCCATGTCGTTAGGGCCAAATGCTATGAATGATTAGGCGAAAGACTTGAGTTATGTGAGAGATAGAAAACGGTTGGACGAATAGCGTTGCGAAGAATTGTTGCGATCGGATGCACAATGACTCGATGCAATACGAGTGTTAAGTGGCCAGCGAGAGATTTATGGGATCAAAGTAACGATTTTGAGTTAAGTGATATGCAGGAATGTTTGGGAGGATGATTGAATGTTATGGAATAATGCATACGAGAAGTATGTTGGAAATAGGCACTAAGATTTGACTAAGTCGAGTATGGAATGATTGGTGCTTGAGGATTTAAGTGGAACTTGTTAGTTGTCCTGATATCCTACAACTAAGCTTGGCTGAAATGCATATATTAGTGGGACGCCAAAAATATGTGTATGATCCAAACTAAGTTGTATAATTCCAACGATAGTAGCACGAGACCGTGAAACGTTCTAGCGAGACACTTGGCTTAAGTGTTGGTTTCGGTTCGAGGACGAACCTTGTTTTGAGTGGTATATTATGTAATGCTCCGCTCCGTACGGTGCATTACGATGAGTCGTTGACTCGAAGAGTTGCGTTGACCCGATGAAGTATCGATGCAAATCGATGCAAGAGTTACGTTGGCCAAAGATAAGCTTTGAGTCGATGGGAATCTATGGATCGAATCGATGCAAAGGATAAGCCCCATTGAGCAAGTGCTAATTTTAGTTGATCTGGTGTACAGGCTATGCTTTTACGCTGAACGATAAGAAGTCAACATTTTGCCTTATTCAGTAAAGTGTCCGCGAAACCAAAACGTCGCCCTACAACGGAGTGTGGCATGGGCGCGGTAGGCCGAATCAATCTAGTAGTTCAAAGGGATGGCTATGTCCGGGAGTTAGCTGCACAACCAAATTATAGAATCGAGCCGCTTCAGCTTGGCGAAATGATAAGGGGTATCGACTTATGGTAGGCGGGTTCTTGACTCTCTCTCCGTATTACTTCACGTCTAATAAAATATATATCCTTGCATGCGTAAGTTGTTATCGAGTTAGCGAGTGTGTCTCGGGCGATAAAAGGTCCAAGTATGTGTCGAACACTAAATATAGAACATTGAACAATTGAAGCAACGTGCATCAAGTGTACGAGTCGCGGTAGAGAGGTGATGGTAGAACATTGAAAGACAATATAGAGATGTGCATCATGTGCACGCCTCCGAGAACATTGAACACTAGGCGTAGAATATTGATTATGGCGCTGAGCGTGCCCTCGTGCACGGAAGCTAGGAAATGACTAAGTAACTACGAAACTAGGCTATACGAATAACTTATGAATGGAACGCGTTGGAAATAAGTACGAAAAGTCTAAGCCGTTGGGCGTCGTGCATCAATGCGGATGTGTTGGGGCATAATGCCAATGGAACTTGAGACAAAGAGAACGGATTATGTTTACGGGACATGAATATGTTTATGGAGCATGAATATGTTTATGGAAAGTGAGATTGGTTGGGAATGTATGACTTGTATGATATGGCACGTATTGCATGGTCAATGGACTCGGATGGCCCGTGCACGGGTGCGGCTTCCCTCGGACGGTTACGACCGGGGCACCGAGACCGTTCGGCCTAGGAGGAAATTATGTATGGTATTTATGGTGCACATCATTCGGACGGGTTACGACCGTCCAGTGTTGTGATAAGCTATGATATCAGTAAGTTTGGGATCCTTCGGATATTGGGCTAGCAATCCGTATCGAAGCGATCATAGGCTTACACATAAGAGATGCCAAGTCCATTAAAGTGCAAAACACCGTGACCTTCATATAGATAGGGCCGGTGGGCTGATATTAGAGTTAGGTGCAGGCGCAGGGCCTGCCACCCTTATGCATACGTTTAAGTATGGTCGGTTGACTGCGTGAAAAGTATGATTGTTTATGTGAAGTGCTAACCAATGCAGGCTAGGGAAAATGAGACGAAAATGAGCACGATCACTATGTTTATGTTCATATTATGTCTAACTGTATCTGTCGCAGGGACACGGTATTGGACACATTTACGATAAGTTGCTATACAACGAATATTGCCATGAAACTGATCCTAAGGCTAAATAGAAAGATCACAAAATGACGTTGTATGCTTCACTAAATTTACTTAGTGTTTGGTTTGGGTGCGAGTGGGTCTTGATCAATGTAGCGGGGCTTGTCTTGGATGCACCGAGGCATGGAGCCTTAGCTTTTTAAGAGGAGCTACCGCATAGGCGTTCGGACTTGCAGCATGGAGATATTCGGCCGAAGATTACTTGTTGGCTATAGAGAGGCATAATGTATGAAACAATGTAATCCTTTGTGAGCTAGAGAGATCATGAGTGTTGTAGCCAATTAGCATATTAAGTTGGGCTATTCAGAGCCTTTGTAACCTTCAGTTCATTATGAATAAAAGAGATTCTTGTTGTATACTCTGTTTTCCTTTCGCTGCTTATGTTATCAAATTGAGATAGTTCTATGTGAACCTGTTATCTTGCCTTGCACGAGCGCAACTCCAGGCTCGTGCGGCATCACGCCCCAGCGAGGACGATAATTCGGATAAAATCTAGCGAGGACGAGCGATTTTCCGGATCGAGACGTGACACCGCATGAGCGGTCGAGGACCGGCACGTACCATTCTACCACGAGTGTAAACGATGACCGACCACGCTGTCCGTCGTGCGATGCCGTAAGGGCGTTGAAAAGATGCCGTAAGGACGTCGTACGAATAGAACGGGTGGCTGTGCGGCATCGTCTGTCGTAGGCATTGTGAAGACGTCGGGGTCGGCATCATGGGCGAAGTAAAACATTGAATTGCGGTCATCGAAAGACGTCATGGCCGTCTCGTGGTGCTCTGGAGCGTGCGGGGTGCACGGGATATGTCACGTCCCGATCCCGCAGAGTCCTTTCGTCATCGCTTCGAACTCTTTGAGACCGATCGTACTCGCTAAGGTGTGATGCCGTACAAGCCTAAGTTGTGCTTGCATAAGACCAAGACCTGGAGCAAGACAAGATAAACAAGATTGACAATACGTAGCAGAACATATTGTAGATAATTGAAGCAGCAGCGAACATATTTCAGAATATATGCATTGAACACAATGGTAACAAGAAACAATTCTCTTTGTTGATTTCATTTGAACAGCTTACAAGCTCTCGATTCTCTCTGATACAATGTTACATTCTCTCATAACTTAACAGATTACAATGATCCCGTTCCCATACATTCCATCCCTTTATATACAAAACCAACTCTTACAACAGATGTCATCTCTTCTAATTTCTGGCTCCTGAGGATGAGGCTCGGGCTATCGCTTCGTACTATCCTTCTCGATGCATATTGCACCTGCATGTAGACTGATAGTGGGTCAGTATATCAGCATACTGGTGACTGTGAACAAAGGGCTACATTCTTCTGAAACGATCACTGTTCATTTAGTGAGAAAATATTTTCTTGTGATGTGATCTTGCTACTTTTACCTATGTTCATTCTATGCAGACAGAGTCAGTTTACATCTCTTTTGAAAACATCTTTGAAAAGCCACAGTTCATTTCTTTTCTTTTCATGTCAAGCATACAAGGGACCATTCATTTCAAGTACGACGACTATTTATTTCTGTGGAGTGCGCAGCGTGTTTCATGAGCATATTCATTTCTCTTTCAAGCAACTCTTAGGGAAAATTATAAGCACGATATCATATCATTTCTTTAGTGGAATATAGCATTTCATGGCATGGATAAATCTCTGCAAGCAATTTATGTCAAAGACTTAAGCAGTACATATGTATCACTTTTAAGTGATTCTTACCATAGCCGTCCGTCCATCCCTGCACAAGACTAGGATTAGCATAAACATGATAAAACCAACATTTTTCACTGTTCTTCTCTGCATCGTTGTAACGACCGTGGTTCGTATTACGTCTTTTGGTATACGTGTACGTATATTACATATTTTCTGGCATGGTTTATCTTGGTATTTCTCTTGCTTGGTTCGGCTTGGTTGGCTTGGTTCAGTTTGGATTGGTTTTTCTTCCTGTGGACCAAACCCCCACCTATCCCCACTCTTTTCTTTTATAGCCGCCCACTCCTTCTCTCTCTTCATTTACTTCTTATTCTCCACCATTACTCTCTTCACCTACCAGAGAGAGAGCCTAGGCTGTCACGCCCCGATTCATAGAGTCATTTATTCACATATTTTATCTCTTGGAATCGACCGTCCTCGCTTGGGCGTGATGCCGTACAAGTCTGGTATTGCACTTGTACAAGGCAAAGATGGTACATAATCGATTATCTTTAAATAGGGACACATTGCAGCGACAGAAGCAGACAAATTGAAGTTAATAAGGACAATCTATTTCATTGAATAGAAATAGATCACTTCTTTATAGCAGTGGAGATAAAAGGGTAACTTGAAGCCACACAGAGATATATAGAACTTTATTCTCTTTATTGATAATTGAAGAAGAGTACAAGACTTGTATTGAAGTACAATGTTTACAGCACATCTCACTTTACATTGAAAGCCAACTGAATAATGCTATACAGCTTACATTAGATATTTGGATACAATGAATTACAACTCGATATACCGACTTGGCTTATAATCTCACTGGTGCAACTTATTACAATATTCTATACATTATGCCCTTTATAAACAGAAGACATCATCTTGTGCAAGGAGGGCTTCTTTATGCCCAACAAATTTTCGATGCCGCGGGACCAATCAAGCCAATCTTCGTGTGTAGAATATCCCAAGCACGAGCACCTGCCCACAAAACGTGGGTCAGCGCATCATCTATGTACTGGCGAGCAGAATCCAACCCACTCGCATAAACCAACATTAAAGTGATCATTTAAGCAAGCATTTATTAGAGTGATCTTTCTTCTTGGGGCCTAACATCAGTTTACAGTTCATGGGCAATAATTAGAGTGAAGCATGTAAACATATTCTTAGTAGCATTCATGTGGACATATCATTTTAGCATTCTTGGTGTTATCATGCAAAGGCGTCATTGAGGCATCGTTAACATTAACATCTTAAACATGTTATGACAATTCTCACTTCAAGCATCACTTAGCATAGATGTTATGTTTGAGCACTATTTAAAGTAAGGCATCTTTCTAGCATACTTGAATGGAGCATGTTAAGCAGGCAAGTTAAACCAACTTATACAATATCACAATTATGTGATTTCTTACCGATAGCCGACTTCTCGTACCTGCATCAAATACAGGTTATCCGATATACTTACTCTGCCTGCACAAAACATTCATTAGCATGCATCCTGACTACATGGTCACTGGTGTTGTTAAACCATATGGACTCTTTTTATTTCATTTTATTTCAAGATAATGAGGTCAGCATAGTAGGTGGCGAGCCTCTATGCCACCCCGCCTTATCCGTGCTCCCATAGCACTCATCATTATTTCCTCCTAGGCCGAATCGGTCCCCAGGGCCCTAGGAACCGTTCGAGGAAATTATTACTCAAACCTTGTATACAAGTTGTCCATGACCATGCGAATGCGTGTCCGACTCGATTGTGAACATAATCGTATGGTAAAATATATTAAGGAAAGTAAAGGCAACAGTGCATCATTAGTCATATTCAATGACTTATTCATTTCATCATTACCATCATTTCATTTGGTGATCTCAACGATCCCAGCTTTATTATTTTTCATTCATTGCTTCATTGCAACGTATCTCATATTATTCCTTTCTTAAGAGGAACTTAACATTCATTCATTTCATAGGGACATTTATTCATTCATTCATTTCTTATAAGGGACAGGCAGCATTTCATATTCTTGCAACAGTTATAGAGAGAGTACATGATTCTAGTGTTTCATTCAGTTCATTGGTTCGATAGCATAGCCAGTTCATTTCTTTTTCTATCATTCATAAGGCATCTCATTATTCAAGTGTTTTGCCGTTTCAGCAGCATTAAACATATGGATCAATGTTATCAATTCATTCTCAGGCAGCGAATCACATTAGCAGTTCAATGTGTTGTACATTTCAATAATTCTTAGCATAAGCATCTCTATTATTCAGTAACTAACATATGGGACATTTAGGGACAGTTCATAGCATTTCAATACTTTATTTATTAAGTATGAAGGAGTAAGGAGGAGGAAGGACAGTTTCACTCACTTGCAATAAAGGGTCTTCCTGTTTCGATCACACAATTCTACTATGTATAGCTCCACCAGCGAGCCACGTTCCAATACCCATTCCGTATAACTAATCCGCTGCCGCATATAACTCGTTATCCGCAGCCGCATAAGGCGTTGGCATGACTCAGCCGCATGGCCCAATTGGTCCCTAGCCGCATGGATGCCTTGTTTTTATTTGCCACATGAGCTCAATTACTCGCTGCCGCATATAACCCGCCCCTTCTCAACCGCATAAGGCCTTGGCAACTCCCAGCCGCATGGCCTTATTGATCCACAGCCACATATGCTTGCATTGCCTTTGCCGCATAAAGCCTGCAGTCTTTTCAGCCGCATAAGTTCCAGTCTCTTTGCCGCATAGACTTGCATCTCCTTCCAGCCACATGAGCCTGCATGTTTGTCATGCCCCAGAACCAGAATACTGGCAAGTAGGGACAGACCAGGCCAGCTACGTATACCAAAGTACTCCAGTACTCCGAAATAACGTATAAGCTGTATAGATGGGGGTCACTGCTACAAACCAACAGTCAATCATAGGTCACATAATCCTAGATATCTCAGTCTCAGACAAGAAGTAAGGTACAAGAATATGATCATCAAGCATATAAGACAGTAAAGCATCCCAAACTATAATATATAGATGATCATGAAGCTAGTAATACAAAATGAAGAACTAGAAAGACTAAGTAATACATGATCAGCTCTAGCTGCAGTCTAGAAATATAACATCATGTCTAAGCCCGTAGGCTAAATGTTAAGTCCAAAACATGAGCTAAACACGTGCTCGGTGGCTAAACGCCTCAAAAGAATATGTACAGAAAAGAGTGGGTAAGTGAAAGAACACCCACTCAAGTCCCCTGGTGCTCCGGGTGGTCACCATCGAGAGAAAGGTCCGGAAGATCCTCGGGCTCCTCAACTAGATCTGGTCAATACAAAACCAGTGGGGTCAGAACCCCAATAGCAAGTAACACAATGGAAGCCAAACTTATGAACTAAAACCAGCATGCAATTCATAACATCTCTAAGATAAAGCAGTAAACGAGACTAGAATAGTAAATTGGTACCACAGTGTTTACGAAAGGAAACTGGAACATGCAAGTAGGATAACAAGTGAATACATAGAATAAACTGGACATGTGAGCATATGGAGAAGCCGAGCATGTAGTAGGAAGAATAGCATGTAAGGAAAGACAGGAAGCTAGTACTACAATAAGATAAACTAGAGCAAGACTAGACTAGACAAGAATGGACTCCATCCATCAATCACGGCCAAGCAATGAGTACGGCTTGATACTTTAGCTAACTAGGGTTGCCATAATCCTAATTACTAACACATGTAAGTTTGAGAAATTCAAGTCCAGTTACCTGCCTGCTACTACCTGAATGATCCAAGCCAAAAGAAAAGAAGTATAGCAGACACACTGCAGTAAGATACATGTGTCCTAAAGAGGTGCCCCACTCGACGGTGTGCTGGAAGGGTGCTCATCATGACAGATAGCTCCAAATCCCATATATATATATATATATATATATATATATATATATATATATATATATATATATAAGACCAAGATCAAAGGGGCAACAGGTAACCGGGAAAGTCTCCAATGATCTAGGTAATCAAGCGAGTTATTTAGTCCTTAACATTTTCTTATTGGATTCTGGGTGTGGCATTCCGCAGAAGCCATCCTAGACATGAGACATGCAAGACTAGACAAGACAAGCAAGATTGTGCACTACAGCAAGCCACAACAAGACATGACAATATCAAGGCAAGAGTGCGCTACGACGAGCCACTATCAAGGAGCTAGACATGTACTAGAATCAAGAGTGCGCCACGACAGGCCACTATCAAGCAAGCTAGGAAAATACATGTACAAGAGTATACCACAACGGGTCACTATCAAGTAAATATTGGACATGGCGTAGACTGTAAAGTATAATAACTTTGGAAGGGCATAACAATACATAGTGAGTATAGAGGACATGAATATAAGCTAGTGACAAGTGTATATAGGGTGTACAATCATTCTCTAAGTATACAAGGTCATCTAATCATGTTAAGAATTCATTACAATCAAAAAAATTAAAAACGGACAAAAAAAACGGACAGAAACGGGCAAAAACAGACAAAAATAGCCTAACCGGATTATCCGGCGGATTATTTCGGATTACCGGCGGATTTTCCAAAGTGTCACAGCAAGTTTAGTGGTACAAGTTCGGATTTTTCGACGGATTTTTATGAATTTTCGAAGGATTTTCCGAACCGTCACAGAAAGTTGATTTTTGAAAACTCAAAACTTGTTTCGGCCATAAAAACTTCGTTTTAAATCAAAATTTGGATTTTCAAAATTCAAAATTGCATGAAATTTAATTTCCTACAACATGGGAGTATTAGTTTTTACAAATTCAAAGATTTGATAGTTCAATATCTCAAAACACTCCAAATATAGGTTCTCGAAAAAACAAAACGGGTTCTGATTTCCACCAAACTTAAAATCTATGTATACAAGCTTGGTGAGGGCCTCATATACGCATGTGACCAAGATCCATGATGGTAACACCAGTATCACACTTGATACCGAGTTTTCTACTAAGTCAATATTGGATTTTAATAGAAAATTAAAACTTTGCTTAAACAAATTTTGGAAACATGCATATATACGAGAATCATAAGGAAAACATTTTTAACAAAATAAGTTTGGAAAAATTCTAAGCATTTAATACCAAGGAAAACAAAAATGACAATAAAATACTATTGTTCAAGAATTTGCCAAGAGGTACTTGCCTAGGTTAAGCTCCAAGCCTAATCTTCTACTCCACCACCAAGAGGGGTACGAAACCACACTCTAGACCTCAAGGCCAAGCTCTTGGCAAGCTCCAAGGGAAGAGAAGGGAAGAAGAAATGAAGAGAGAGTGAAGAGAATGAAAAGAGAGAGGAGAGAGAAAGTGAAATGGTATATATAGAAGAAGAATTAACCTTAGCCGTTGGATCATGATCCATGTGAAAATCTAAGTCAATCATGGCCATTCAAACAAAACCAAACATCCATTGGGTAATAGGGTGCATCTACACTATTAAAGAAAATATCTAAATACTATTCACGAAAATATCTAAATACTATTCACGAAAATATCTGAAACACTATTCATGAAAATATCTAAAATCAAAAATGTCTAAAGTGTAGAAAACATGTCCGGGCGGTATGCCGTCGGTATACACCGGTATACCGGCGGTATGTCGATCAAGGGGAAAACCTATAGTTTTGGGAAAAATTTAAAGCATTTCGGAAACCAAGAAAATATGAAATACACTGCAAAATACGTATCCGTATATAAATACTGATACTGTGAGATGAGTCTCACAATGCTCCTTGCCGTATCCCGAGGACAGCCGTGACCGTAGTTAAACCCTCATGTATCTAGACAGCCGTGACCGTATAATGAGATGGATCCCATTTTATTGTACGTAGCTGGCTATGTACGCCTCCGCTCTCCAGTATTCTGGTTCTGGAGCGATACTTGGTTTAAGTGGTGGCCCATGCAGGTCTTGTAAAATCAAGATATATGAGGGTTTATCGGTGAGGGTTTACCGAATAGATGTCTCAATCAGTACTCGCCCTTGATCTCTGCTCGTATTTTCTAAATTTCTGAAATCTTGACCTGATCACATGCTTGTATCTTTGATCTGTCATGGTCCTTCCTTATTGTTCCCTGTGTCATCTTCTTTAGCGGTATTGTTCCTGGTCCTACCGATCGGCAAGGCGGAGCACCTCCAGTGGACCAGCAGCAATCAGGAGATCAAGCCTAGCATTCAGGAGTAGCCTCCAGAGTCATGTCTATTGGGGGTCAAGAGCTACCAGTTCGGCCAGTCTAGCCTGCAGAACCTGATGATGGCACCTTGGTGGGTATCATCAGGACGTTGTTAGCTTCCCAAGATCGGCGAGGAGATGCCTTACACCAGGCAGTGACAGATGCTCTGACCAGAGGAGGTCATCAGGGTAACAGTGCGGCCAACAGCTTCAAGCGCTTGAACCCTCCCTTCTTCGACGGCAGTGAAGATGCTATTGTCGCGGACGTATGGCTTAAGGACACAGAGGTGATTCTAGAAGCAGCCAGGACTCTAGAAGACGAGAAGGTGGCCGTAGTGCGCCAGCAGTTATTAGATCTTACCCGCAGCCGGTGGGCAGCACAGGCCGTTGGATTATTGGCACCTATTTCATGGGCAGTATTCCGTGAGAGATTCCAGACCAAGTATTTTGATGCTGTAGCTCGATACGATCTACAGTCCAGGTTCACCAATCTGAAGCAGATGGGCAGGACGGTCGATGGATATGCGGCCGCGTTTTCTAGGCTTAGTCGGTTTGCTCCCACCTTGGTGGCGACCGAGTTTGATAGAGCCCAGCGGTTTCAGTAGAGACTCCACCTAGAGATTTTGCTGGCGGTGGAGCAGTTTGAGCATCAGACTTTTGATGCGGTATTGAGGGCAGCTAGGAGGCAAGAGTATACCTCTCAGAGGATCGTGGATAGGACCGGATGTCGGAAGCGATCCCACAGCTAGATGAATCAGTCTTCAGCACCAGTCCCGGCAGCCAGGGCTTTGACCATTGGAGCTCCGAGGCGGGCGGCCTCAGTGACGTCGGTTCTACAATCAACCCCGACGTACCCTCAGCAGTAGAAGCAGATGCACTCTTCCGCAGTGGGATGTTCACACTGTGGGAAGCCAGGGCATGTGGTATCAGAGTGTCGCAGAGCACAGGGTTTGTGCTTAGTTTGTGGTGCCCTGGACCACAGGATTAGGAACTGCTCGAACAGAGGGAGTTCATCTTCATCAACCTTCTCTGGTCCTTCACTTAGAGGACCAGCGCCAGTCCAGCAGTAGTACCCGTTCCTGAGGCCCTTGCCGACGCAGGCCCAGACATTCCAGCAGCAGAGACCGCAGCAGTATGCCCAAGCCCAAGCCCTGATCCAGAGCAGGCAGAGGAGTTTTCATCAGAGGGGACCCGCATCCCGAGGACATGGTCAAGTGCTGGCTTTGACCATAGGAGAGGAAGGATTGGCACCAGGAGAGGTAGTGGCAGGTACTATTTTCGTTAACACCTTTCCAGCTTCAGTATTATTTGACTCTGGTGCATCGCATTTGTTTATGTCTGTACGATTTACGACACGGATAGGACTGAAGTCCGAGTCATTATCAGTAAGGCTCAATATACTTACTGGTAACAGTCTTATGGGAGTAGATAGAGTGTTTTCCTCGTGTCGGATCATGGTTAGCGGTAGAGAGTTTTTCGCCAGGCTGATAGAATTCCCGATGGCCGATTATGATGTGGTCTTTGGAATAGATTGGTTGAGAGACCAGTATGCTATGATAGACTGCCATATTGGCAGGATTGTTTTTAGTATTCCAGGCGAGCCAGAGTTTTCCTTTTTCCAAGGCGAAGTTGAACCTTCTCCTCCAGTATTGCGGATGGCAGTGGCAGCAGTACAGTTACCCCGGATAGTTGAGGAGTTTCCAGATGTTTTCCCCGAAGAGCTTCTAGGTATGCCGTCGGAGCGAGAGATCGAGTTCACTATCGACTTGATCCCAGGAACAGCACCAGTGTCAGAGAGAGTCTACAGGATGGCGTCGTCAGAGTTAGAGATATTGTACAAGATAATTAAAGTACTCAGAACCAACGGATTCATTCGTGCTAGTGGATCGCCTTGGGGAGCCCCGATGCTTCTTATGAAAAAGAAGGATGGTACGTCCAGATTATGTATTGATTATCGTACCTTGAACTCAGTGACAATCAAGAACAGATACCCTCTCTCTAGGATAGATGACTTGTTTGATCAACTCAAGGAGGAAGCAGCATTCTCGAAGATTGACTTGCGGTCAGGATATCATCAGATCAGAGTCAGAGAGCAGGACATCCCGAAGACAGCTTTCAGATCTAGGTATGGGCATTGGGAGTTCCTTGTTATGCCATTTGGAGCAACCAATGTGCCGGATGTATTCATGGACCTCATGAATCGTATCTTCATACCTTATTTGGATCAGTTCGTGATTGTGTTCATAGACGACATCCTGGTCTACAGCAAGAGTGAGGCGGAGCATGAGCAATATCTCCGTGTGGTTCTTCAGACTCTCAGGGAGCACCAGTTGTATGCCAAGTTTAGTAAATGCGAGTTCTGGCTCGATCGCATTTCATACTTGGGACATATCATCACTAGAGGAGGAGTAGAAGTGGATCCCCAGAAGATCTTGGCTATTGAGATGTGGCCAGTACCTAGCACAGTTACAGAAGTTCGCAGTTTTCTTAGCTTGGCCGGCTACTACCGACGATTTGTTTCAGACTTTGCTCGAATTTTTGCGCTATTGACCCAGTTGACCCGGGAGGATGTGCAGTTTGCTTGGACAACAGAGTGCCAGAATTCCTTTGAGAAGTTGAAGCGAGGCTTGATGACGGCTCCCATTCTCACGCTTCCAAATGGAACCGAGGGATTTTTAGTATATTGTGATGCTTCAGGCAGAGGCTTAGGATGTGTTCTGATGCAGCATGGGATGGTAGTAGCTTAATCGTCATGTCAACTTCGTGATCATGAGAGGAATTACCCAACCCATGACTTGGAGCTGGCAGCGGTAGTGTTTGCACTTAAGCTTTAGAGATACTACTTGTACGGAGATAGGGTAGAGATTTTCACCAAACACAAGAGCCTGAAGTATGTTTTCACCCAGAAGGATCTTAACATACGTCAGAGAAGATGGCTAGACTTACTTATGAATTATGATGTCAACTTGCAGTATCATCCTGGGAAGGCCAACGTCGTTGCAGATGCATTGAGCATGAGAGCCTAAGTTTAATTTCTAACAGCACAACCTGAGCTGTTGGCAAATCTTCAGAAGATGGATATTGAAGTTGTCCTTCCTACCAGTATGGCATTGATGGCCAGTATGCAAGTTCAGTCCACTATAGTCGAGAGGATCCGGATGGCACAATCAGCAGATTCTAAGCTTCAGCGGCTTAGAGTAGAATGTGAGGCAGGACGAAGACCAGAGTTATGCATCCATGAAGACGGTACACTTCGGCATGGGAAGCGTCTTTGTGTACCCAGTGGAGATATCAGACAGGAGATCATGGCAGAAGCTCACAGTTCTCAGTATTCAGTTCATCCAGGCGGTACGAAGATGTACCGTGATATTCGTTAGCACTTTTGATGGAATGGCATGAAGAGGGAGATAGCCCGGTTCGTCTCTCGATGTTTGGTTTGCCAACAGGTTAAGGCTGAACATCAGAGGCCAGCTGGACTTCTTCAGCCCTTGTCAATTCTAGAATGGAAGTGGAAGCACATAACCATGGATTTTGTGACTGGATTACCTAGGTCCCCGGTCGATAGAGATGCTATCTGGGTCATTATAGACAGGCTCATGAAGGTGGCTCACTTTCTTCCGTTCAGAGTTGGTCAGTCGACGGTTCAGCTAACGGAGATGTATCTCCGGCAGATCGTCAGATATCATGGTGTACCAATCAGTATCACCTCGGACAGAGATTCCAGATTTACGTCGCACTTTTGGCATAGTCTGCAAGAGAGTTTAGGAACTCACCTCCAGTTCAGCTCGGCTTATCACCCGCAGACAGATGGTCAGTCAGAGCGTACCATACGAACCTTGAAAGATATGTTAAGATCTTGTACACTCGATTTCGGTGGTTCGTGGGAAGATCACCTGCACCTGGTGGAGTTCTCGTACAACAACAATTTCCAGGCTAGTATCCAGATAGCACCGTTCGAGGCACTGTATGGTAGGAAGTGCCGATCCCTGCTAGCATGGGATAATATTGGAGAGAGGCAGATGCTCGGTCCAGAAATGATTGCTCAGACGGTTGAGGTGGTCAGGAGAGTCAGAGATCATCTTCGAGTTGCCCAAGATCACTAGCACCATTGGGCCGATTCTCATCGGTGCCCACTTGAGTTTTCTGTCGACGACCATGTATTTATGAGGATTTCGTCTAACTGTGGCGTCATTCGTTTTGGCGTATGGGGAAAGCTTAGTCCTAGGTATATAGGACCGTTCGATATTCTGGAGTGAGTAGGTGATGTATCCTATCGTCCCGCTCTTCCGCTGTCGTTACGTGGGGTGCATGACGTGTTCCATGTATCCCAACTACGACGATATATCCCAGACCCGAGCCACATCCTGGATTATTCGAAATTGGTTGTTGGTACCAACCTTTCGTATGAGGAGAGGTCCGTGTCTATATTGGACCGGAGGGAGAAGATACTCAAGAACAGGACAATTAAGTTAGTCCGTGTTGCTTGGGGTCATCACTCTTTGGGTGAGTCAACATGGGAGCGTGAGGATGATATCCGATCTTGATATCCCGACCTGTTTGACTCGTAAGGTATAATGTCTTTCTTATGCCTTGTGCTCTCAATTCCTTGCTTGAATGAATGGTTGCTTGATTGATTACCTTATTATAGCTTGTCTGTAATTAGTATAGCTTGTCATTGCTTCTCTAGCATCTTAATTAAATTCTGAGGACGAAATTCTTTTAAGGTGGGTAGAGTTGTAACGACCGTGGTTCATATTACGTCTTTTGGTATACATGTACGTATATTACATGTTTTTTGGTATGGTTTATCTTGGTATTTCTCTTGCTTGGTTTGGCTTGGTTGGCTTGGTTCGGTTTGGATTGATTTTTCTTCATGTGGACCAAACCCCCACCTACCCCCACTCTTCTCCTTTATAGCCGCCCACTCCTTCTCTCTCTTCATTTACTTCTTCTTCTCCACCATTACTCTCTTCACCTACCAGAGAGAGAGCCTAGGCAAGTGCAGCTTGCTTCATGAAAGAACTCAGTTTTTATTGTTCCATTCTCTTCCTTACGAGATTTTAACACACTTTAATACTTAGCATTTCTAATATCCATGGTTCAATTTGTGTAGATCTAAGTTTATTGTATTTTTAGATTTCTTGGGGTTTAATCTATTTGACCTTGTTATTTCTAAGTTTTTATGGTTCTATTTTGTAGAGAATTTCATTCTGCCCCATTTTGACCTATGGAATTCTGGATTCTGACCTTGGATGAAGGATTTATGAAGCCTTGAAGCCGTGGATTTCATGACTCTTCTTCTCGGACCAGTGGAGAAGAAGAATAGTCTTCCAGTCGCATGGCAGTACTTGACCACATGGATTTTCATGCGGCAAGTTTTCCCTGGCCGTATGGCAATATTTGCCGCATGACTCAAAATATTCGCTGCCGCATATAACTCGTTCTTAGCAGCCGCATAAGGCCTTGGCATGACTCAGCCGCATGGCCCTATTGGTCCCTAGCCGCATGGATGCCTTGTTTTTATTTGCCACATGAGCTCAATTACTCGCTGTCGCATATAACCCGTCCCTTCTCAGCCGCATAAGGCCTTGGCAACTCCCAGCCGCATGGCCTTATTGATCTACAGCCGCATATGCTTGCATTGCCTTTGCCGCATAAAGCCTGCAGTCTTTTCAGCCGCTTAAGTCCCAGTCTCTTTGTCGCATAGACTTGCATCTCCTTCCAGCCGCATGAGCCTGCATGCTCCTTGCCGCATAAGCCCGCCCTTCCGAGCCGCATACCCCTGTTCCCCCTCTCAGCCGTATGAAGTTATTTTCAGCCGCATGAAGTTATTTTCAGCCGCATATGCGCGCAGTTCCAGCCGCATGAACTTGTTGCCTTCAACCGTATGCGCCTGTGTTCCCCGCTGCTGCATAAGCATGTTTTTCTTAGTCGCCTGGTTCCTTCCACAGTCTTGTCCTCTTTTATTATTATTATATTAAAATGTTGCATTTATGCTTATATCATGTAAATTCTGATATGTTCCATGAACACGCTAGTGGCCCGCCGTAGCGCACTCTTGACAAGCAAACCTGACATGATATACCTCTTTATGCTGTTATGACAGCCAGCATGACATGACAAGTATGAATGACCTGGACACCGTGGACGTTTGTGTTTGTACAAATAAACCAGTATTGTCTTGCATCATGTCTAGGATAGGGACCCCTGAATACCACGGTCAGGGGTACCTACTAAAATTGACTAAGGCTAATAACTAGAAGATCCAGTAGTCATGAAGAGATTTTCCAGCTACAGGTAATCCCGTTATCTGGGTGCACTAGCGGACTTGTAGCCTACCGACGAGTAGGGCACATTTCCAGCACACGGTCACGTGTTGCACCCTTCATAAACGGACATTCAACCTGGATAACCTGGATGGTCTGCAGGGCTTATGGCTGTTGGAATAATCTCATTACATCTTGTTAGTAACTATGCCTGTGATAACCCTAGTTAGTTAAAGTATCAAGCCGTACTCATTACTTGGCCATGATTGATTAGATGTAATCTAGCATAGATTAGTCCTGATCCTGTACAAGATGGTGACATGACATGATTACTTATGCTCGCCTTAACAATAATGATCAGGGGGCCAGTTCTGCTCAGGCGTAGGGTTACAACCCCGGTCCTTGTTTGGTTTAAGGGTTGTAACCTGGCTCCCGAAACAGTTCTGTGTCCTCTCTTCGTTTATTGTCTTATTGCACCCCATGTCATGCCCGTCATGTTTTACCTTACTTCAATAGCATGATTATTTATACTGGCCTTAACAATAAAGATCAGGGGACCAGTTCTGTTCAGGCGAAGGGTTACAATCCCGGTCCTTATTTGGTTTAAGGGTTGTAACCTGGCTCCCGAAGCAGTCCTGTGTCCTCTCTTCGTTTATTGTCTTATTATCCAACAAGTATTTGAGATGGGTTTCTATTCAAGTGAAGGGTTGCAACCCCGGTCCTTGTTTGGCTTAAGGGTTGCAATCTGGCTACTTGAATGGTTCCTTGTACTCAATTCATTATTGTTGTCCCTGTTATTATCAGTTTCGTTTATAATTATCTTCAATATTCAATTGTTATATGCTGGTTTTAGTTCCTAAATGAAGCCTCCTTTGTGGCACTTGCTCTTTCTGGGGTCTGACCCAGATGGTTTTGTATGGCCAGATATCGGAGCAGCTCTAGAGGATCTACCTACCTTCCAGCCAGATGGTGACCACCAGGCGTAACCTTGACAACGAGTGGGTTTATTTTTGGCTCTCCCACTCTATTGTAAAATTATTCTTTTGAGGCGTTTAGCCGACGAGCACGTGTTAGCTCGTATTGTACCTTTATTTACTGTCTGCCTACGGGCTGTAACATGATTAACAAATCCTAGGGTTGATCATGTATGACTGAAACTCTTGCTAGTCTTGACATTTTGTACGACTAGCTTCATGATCATCCAAATATGTAATGTATGGGACGCCTTACTATTGTATATTTGATGCTCTGAGATCTTGTAAATGTTATTACTTGCTTGAGATTGAGACAATAGGCTTGTTCATGACCATAGGAGACTGATGGCTTTTAGTTAAACCCTCATGTATCTAGACAGCCGTGACCGTATAATGAGATGGATCCCATTTCATTGTACGTAGCTGGCTATATACGCCCCCGCTCTGCAGTATTCTGGTTCTGGGGCGTTACAATCGTTAGCTCTCAACAAAATATTCTTTTACCGACTCATGCAACTCGATTGGTGTAAAACCCCTAAATTTCTACTACAATTTTTTAAATAAATATGGTATTGATTTTTGTACTTTGTATTTGTATGTCGCGTACGAGTTTGCGTTTCATAAATTTCTCGTCAAGTGCGAATAAGTGTGAAGTACACATTTTTATAAAACATTTTAATTATATAGATGTATAATAGACGATAAATATTTTATATTGCTTGAAGTTGTAAATGCGTCGCGCCGAGGATTGCCAAACTTTATTTTTATTTTAAAAAATACCATTTTATTTTATGGTACAAGTATAACTAGTAATTTAGAAAAACTGTGTTTTATATAAGTATTATTTTTGCATGCGAGTGTATATATATTTGTATTTTCAAAATTAATTATTATCATTATTATATTATTTTAAAAAAGTATATTAAATATGGATTGATTTAATATGTAATTAATTATGGTGATTTAAGTTGAAAAAAATTATTAAGTTATTTAAATACAGTTTAAATTAGAGGTAGAATCTATCTACATTGGATTATATTTGATTGAGTTACTTTTAAATCAATTTGAATTAAATAGTAGAAAATCTAAGGGAAATTAAAACTCTTCTTAGTCCTTATCTAGATAAGACTTTTGTAAACCCCTTGATTTTTCAAAATAAATATTTGTGAAATTTCTGGATTTTTAAACAACTATTTATTGACTTATTATATAATTGTATTATTTTACATATATTTAGTATAATGCTCATCGGGGAATTTAGTATAAAAATATATAAAGCTATTTTTCTATTACATTAAGGATCTAAACTATATTATACAAAAAAAATTCTCAAAATTTTATGATTTATTTCATAACTTTTATTACTTTTTACATGTTACTTATATTGTACACTATTTACATAATATAGAATAAATATCAATTTAGTATTAAATATTTTAGCTTGTATAAATGAGATTAGATGAAGATTGTCTAAATAAATATTAACTCTATTTGTTATCTACAGTAATTTTAAATAATGTTATAGATAATTTAGATAAATATGAACTATATTTTAAGTTATTCATAATCCTAAGTCTAATAGAAAAGCATCCCTATCTATATCATATCCTAACAAAGCAAACTCTAATTTATTTAAATCAAATCCTATCTAAATTAGGAGATAAATCTGAAATAAATATCTATATAAACCCAATACATCCCCCTTCTATCAACCATAATTCGAAATTATTTTTAGTCCAATAGAAACTCTAAAATTCGTCATTAGAATTCAGCCCCACTTTTTAGTAGCAAGAGCAACTTGGAACGACGATATCTCCTAGCTACGAACTTTGTTTTGCCTCCAGTTTTTTTTAAAAAAATTGTATCGAGGTAAGCTTTCCAGAAACATATTTTAATATACAAAATTCGTTCTGTAGATTCCTACAAAACTATTTGAGTATCTAGTGTCCCAAAAATAAATGTGTTTCAGTATTTTTGCGATTTCGGGAGATTCCGGAAACGAAAATGTGATCCGTTTAGTTTTTCGGAAAGCTGATACGAAAACCTATGCCATATCCTAATTTTAAATTTTATTAAATAAATCTAATAGGTACAGTATTAATTATAATTAGATAATAAACTATTTTCAGCATCCGGAGATGTTTATTTGGACCTTAGTTCCTCAGCAACCGTTGTTCCACCTACTTTCCTATCTGGCCTTTGACACCACAGTACTCAGGATCCAGACAAGTATACCTTGCTAATTAACTATCATATTATTTATTTTTTGCATTATTTACTTTGTTTCATATTTGTTTTTTTTATAAACTGCACGTCCAAGCCATACTTGGATGCAAGCGACTCTATTTGTCATTTTACTTTACTATATGCATGTTAACTTAGTTTTAGCAGACTACCTTTTTGTTGTGGGATATTCTTATATCTCCTTGGCCATGATACTCATACTACACGGTTTGAGACATTTTGCTAGGGCACGACTTATGGACTGGCCATCTCTATTATCGTGTGACGGATAGATGATCGTAACTGCTATGACTAGGATTTTAGAGACTCAAGCAGTTACAAAACTGGACGAGCCATGGGCATGACTTGGACAGTAGAGAAACATTGGGGGAGGACAGTCGCTAGTACGTATGGGAATCCAAACAGGTAAACCACAGTCTCCGGATGGAACTGTGGCAATTTATATTTGCAGATACCCTCTGACGTCTTGGACGTTACGGACGGATACAGATGACTGGATGCCAGTTACGTACTTATAGCCTAAATCCCACCCATGCGCATGAAAGTTGTCCTCTAAATTGTACAGTAGATGGTTAGCGTTCCCTTTTGCATATTGGTGTCTAGGATAGTCTTTTTGTATATTGTTTTATTATTTTGACAGTTTATATTAGCATGTTCTTCCTGTATCTTGTTACGTCCCTCTGAGGACTTGGTTATTCTCCAGGTGTGTGTTCTTGTCTTTCGCATGTGTTTTAGCCGTGTCCGTAATCATCTCTATATTCTTCGAGGATGATTGCGCTTGGATCATCTTCGCTTCGTTCACCAAATTCATTTCATTTTCCATGTATTTTTTTCCTTACTTGTTGGTAGTGGATTTGTCTCCACCCAACATATTATTCCAAAATAATTTATTATATGATATCTTTTATTCTCTTATTTTATGGATGAGATTAGTTAGTTATGGTTTTCTGTATTTTACAGCTTATGTATACATACAAGGCCCCTGTACTTCGTATGTATACAGCTGACATGTCTACGTACTTAGTCCTTAGAATTTGAGACTGGGCGTTACATGTTTTTGTGGTGGCCCATGCAGGTCAAGTTTATCACTTCGGTTACGTTATTATACCGATGTGAGCCTGCATATAGGAATAGAGTTTAGGATCTCATCCACATACTTGATCTCCTCCCTTGACTCCATTTCGATCTCTCAATCAACTTCCTTGATTCGTCTCTTACTAGAACTCCTCATACCGTAATCTTATCCTTTAATGTCGGTTAGGAAGATGACTACACTGGTATATGCTCATAGGTCAAACACAGGGATTACATGGACAATTGATATGCATTGAGGTCTTATTTGAGTTATAAAGGCATTTTTAACCTTAAGGATTAGTTAATTCTAAGTTGGGTAGTAGCGATATTACCGTCTTCAAAAGATTGTTAAAATTTTTACTACTAAGTGGTATACACAAGAGGATAGTAGAATTGAGAAAACAAATTGATTCCTAATTTTAGGATATTTATGACTCATGGTAGTTATATATTTTTGACAGATATGAAATCGACTTTGAGGAAGATTTCAATTTTTTAAATTTTGTAATATGATCTATGATTTATAAATTGAGTTATATTTTGAGTTAAAGTTGGATTATGAAAAGGGGGGGATCTTAAGGTTTTAAATTGAGTCGTACGATTTCCGATTTATAAGATTGCTAATTTTGAGTTTTAAGTTTGAGGTGATGATAGTAAAATTTTGGTTTAAAATATTTTAGAAGATATGAAATCGAGTTTGAGGGGAAATTTAAAATTTTAAATTGTGTCCTATGATTGATGATTTATAAATCTATTTAGATTTTAAGTTAAAAGTTGTGATTATGGATATCAAAAATTTTGGTAAAAAATAAAAAAAATTATGGTTCATGAAATCTTGAGTTTAAAGGTTGGATTGATAATATAATTGTGATAAGGGATACTTCAAGATTGATTTAAGGAAATTAAGTTTTTAAGTCGACGGCTTAGAAAGGATACAAATTATGGTAGATTATTTTTTAAGAATATTATTGAGAAAACTTTTTGAGGGATTCGAACTAATAGATTTAGATATTGTATTGAGAGGCAATCAAGATGGATAGTAATTGCCATAACACTCATGACCATGATAGTAGTATATACTCAAGAGTAGTTAGTCATCTACCAAACTATTTGACTGTATCTCAACATTGACTCATTCGACCGCCCCTCGTGACCTACTAACCGTTGCAATTTGAGAAATGATTTAATCGTTCCTTGACTATATCCACCTAGGAGACTATCTTCTCTCTGAAAACTGTGTCCCTAAATTATTTTACTAGATTCCTTAATTAATTTTATTTCATGCTTCAACTTGATCTTCTTTAATGTTTGTGCATTAATTGTCACTTCATGAACTCCCACTTTCTATTTTAGATCTTTTTGTGTCCTTTACCGTGACTTTGATATTTGGAGTGTAATACTAGCTGTTACCTTCCAACAAATTTTATATGTAAGACCTAGGCGAGCTCACCTTCATGTAGGTATATCATGTCCCACTCAAACACGTCCCTTGGTACTCTATTTTTATGATATTACATTCGGGTCATAAAGTGTTATATTATAAGCCCAAATGTAGACACTATATATATTGTAACAAACCCTAACAATGAGAATAAGTTATTATTATTTCCTATATGGTATCAGAGCCTCCAGAAAAACTCTAGTCGTCATATTCTCCTTCTTCGATCCGATCTCTACGCGCCCGACGCGCCTGACGCGCCCGATCCGGCGCTGCCCTACGCGCCCGCCGCGCCGGTCCGACGACCGGACGACCCGACACGCCCGCCGATCAGCGACGACCCGACGCGCCCGCCGATCAGCGACGACCCGACGCGCCCGTCCGCACCATCTTCTCCGATCCGACGATCCGACGCGTCTGACCCCCATCCGCGCCGGATCATCCCCGTCCAGCGCCTGATCGCGCGGATCCGTTCACCAGCGGATCTTCTCCGTCCGCGCCTGAACATGCGGCACTTCCCATCCGCGCCGAATCCGTTCACCAGCGGCCGATTCGCCGCTGAACCCTACGCGCCAGATCCGGCGCCCCGACCGCGGACGATTCGCCGCCTACCCTGTCCATCAGCGGCCGATTCGCCGCTCGTTCGGCAGATCCGTCAGCGTTGTACAAAATTTTGTACACCCGACATCCGCCGCAGACCCCGTTCACCAGCGGCCGATTCGTCGCTTGTTCGGCTGATCCGTCGGCGTTGTACAAAATTTTGTACACCCGATATTCGCGATGGCTGATGATGCTGCGTCCAGCTACTCCATCGCGACTGGCGGTTGCGGTGCACACAACCCAAATTATCCTAATCCGAAGTATCCATATTTTATGAGTTCTGCTAATCAACCAGGAAATATTATTACTCCTATTATTTTCCGTGGACCAAACTATGCTGAGTGGTCTCGGTCGATACGTCTCTCCCTGATCTCTAGGCAAAAGGTCACTTTTCTGAAAGGTACTGAAATTAAACCTGTTACTGATGCTAGTAAATTGCTTGATTGGAGATGCGTGCAAGCACTATTGGTTCAATGGGTTCTTAATACCATTGATCCGTCTCTGAAGAAATCTTTCCCGTACTTTGAGGAGGTTTATCCATTGTGAAACTTGTTGGAGAAAAGATTTGTTGTTAGCAATGGCACTCGGAAGCAACAAATTAAGGTGGCTTTGGCTGAGTGTAAACAAACGGCTTCGATGTCTGTGGAAACCTACTTTGAAACTTTGTAGTCTTTGTGGGATGAACAAGCTGCTTATTTTCCATTGCCTTCTTGTACCTGTGGTGAACTTGCTGCAAAGCTACAGGCTATGAGGGATGAAGACCACTTTCAGGACTTTATGTATGTGTTAATTGCTGAGTTGTATGGTCATACCCGATCTAATCTTCTGGCTCAGGATCCTCAGCCAAGTTTAGATCGGGCATACCAGGCAGTCCGTGAGGAGAAGGATATACAAAAAACTCAGGTCCAATCCGCTTCTGAGGAGGTGTTGACGCTGGCTATCAAGACTTCACCTCGTCCGTCTACTACTTCTAATAGTAGGACCTCAGATTCCAGGGATAAATCAGGTATGATATGTACTCATTGCAAGAAAACAGGTCATGATGTTACAACTTTCTTTGCCAAGATTGGCTATCCAGAGTGGTGGGAGACTCGTCCTCGGCGTGAGGGCGGACGTGGTGCTGGTGGTGGCAGAGGCCCGGCACCACAGCAGAGATATGATGGGGGACGCGGTACTGGTGGCACAGGGGTTGTTAATCATGTCGTCGCTGCTGGTCATGGTGTCCCTGCTAGTCTTACTGGGAGTTCGGCGGATATGATGCATGGAGGGTATCCTTCACCACTCTCAGGTGAACAATGGCAAAAACTGATGAGCTTGCTGGGTAACGACAATTCTTCCAACCCTGGTTCTTCAAAGTCTGATTGTCTGTTGGGTAAGAATTCTTCTGTCATTTGGATATTCGATACTGGGGCTACTCTTCATGCGATAGGTTCTCGTGACTGTTTAGTTGATTGCTTTGAGGGCCCTGTCTGTCCTGTGATTTTGCCTGATAGGAGCACTATTGAGGCTGTTCTGAGAGGCAAAGTATTTTTGACTGCTTCATTGGTGTTGACGGATGTTCTTTATGCTCCGATATTGACTTACAATTTGATCTCTGTCTCACAATTGATTGGTGCCAGAAATTATGATATATTATTTACTCCTGATTTGTGTTTTGTCCAGGACCGAAGTACGAGGATGGTGATTGGAGCAGGTGAACAAAGGGGTAGACTTTACTTCTTGGAGGAGGTTCGAGCTTCTTTGGCTTCGGTGATCCTGGCATGCAAAGAGAGTGATTTCGAGGTTTGACATAGTAGACTGGGGCATCCTTCAGATAAAGTAATGCAGACTTTACCTTTTCTCTCTGGTAGTAGTGTGTTTTCTCATAAGGCTTGTGATATTTATCATCAAGCTAAACAGACTCGTGATGCTTTTTCTGATAGTAGTAGTCGTGCTTTGAGATGCTTTGAACTTATACACTGTGATCTGTGGGGACCATATCGTGTTCCGTCGTCTAATGGGACACGATATTTTTTTACTTTGGTGGATGATTTTTCTAGAGCTGTTTGGGTTATTTTATTGACGGATAAGAGTGTTGTTTATTCTATGTTTCTTAAATTCATTGCTATGGTGAAGCGTCAGTTTGGGACTGATATACGTCGTGTGCGGAGTGACAATGGCACTGAATTTAATTGTTTACGAGATTATTTTTTATCTCAAGGTATATTGTTCTAAATATCCTGTGTTGGGACACCTCAACAGAATGGAAGGGTGGAAAGAAAACATCGACATATTTTAAATGTAGCCCGGGCATTGAGATTTCAGGGTTCTCTTTCTGTGAATTTTTAGGGGGAATGTGTTCTGGGTGCATGTTATTTGATAAATAGAACACCCTCTAGTATCTTGCAGTTTAAGTCTCCTTATGAAGTTTTATATGGTTCGGCTCCTTCATATGATCATCTACGTATTTTTGGTTGTCTGTGCTATGCGTATGATTTAAAATCCCGAAATGATAAATTTGCTAGCAGGAGTAGAAAATGTATCTTTGTTGGGTATCCCCTTGATAAAAAGGGATGAAAACTGTATGATTTGGAGACTGGTGAATTTTTTGTGTCCCGTGATGTTACTTTTTATGAAAAAGAATTTCCTGGATGTGGCTCTGCTAGCGAGATGTCTTCTGCGACACGTCATACATCTGTTGGGGTGCCAAAAGACGATATTGAGGTTTTTGGGATGGTGCCGGCTGCGGTTGCTGAGGCCGAAGTGGTTGCTGGCGGCACGGCACCAAGTGGCGAGGATGCACAGGTAGCTACAGAAGTATTGACATGAGAGTCTGCTGGGGGTGATGCGGGTACTACTAATGATACAGGGGATACAGTGTTGCCAGTGGTGCCCGATGAGGTAGTATTGGGAAGAGGAATGAGAAAGAAATCACAGCCAGTGCGATTACAAGATTTTTGTAACGAATGCTGTTCGAAGTAAAAGTCCCCCCCTTCACCACTGTTCATCTGTTCCCATCACTTCCTCAGGTACTTCGTATCCTCTAACACAATTTCTAAGTTATGACATATTTACTGCTGGACACAGAGATTTTCTTGCAGCTATAACTGCAAGTGTTGAGCCTACTTCATATTGCCAGGCCTCGCGAGATTCAGGCTGGCGCGCGGCTATGCAAACTGAAATACAGGCTCTGGAAGATAATGGGACTTGGAGTATTGTCGATTTGCCTCCTGGAAAGAAAGCATTGGGATGTAGATGGGTGTACAAGATAAAGTACAACTCCGACGGCAGTATTGAGCGCTTAAAGGCACGACTGGTTGTGTTCGGTAATCATCAGGTCGAGGGGATCGACTATTCAGAGACATTTGCCCCGGTAGCTAAGATGCCAACAGTTTGGGCATTTTTGGCTGTTGCAGCTGTGAGAGGCTGGACTTTACACCAGATGGATGTGCACAGTACTTTTCTTCATGGCGATATGACAGAAGAAGTGTATATGAAGTTGCCGCCAGGTTTTTCGCATAGTGAACCTAACAAAGTTTGTCGCCTGCGTAAGTCTCTATATGGATTGAAGCAGGCACCACGTTGTTGGTTTGCTATGCTTACTGCTTCCCTGATATCCTATGGATTTATTCAATCTCATTCTGATTATTCCTTTTTCTCTCTTTTTAAAAGGAAGGTAGAGTTGCATGTTTTGATCTATGTGAATGATATGATTGTGTCTGGTAATGACTCAGGTGCTTTAGATGCTTTCAAAAAGTACCTTAGTACTTGCTTTCACATGAAGGATCTTGGTGTGTTGAAGTACTTTCTTGGCATAGAGGTGGCTCGGAGTGCAGAAGGCATTTCGTTGTGTCAAAGAAAGTATGCTTTGGGCATTATTTCAGAATGTGGCTTGATGGGGTCTCGACCTGCTGGCTTTCCCATAGAGCCCAATCATAAGCTGGCAGAATCGACTAGTCCAAAGATGGCGGATGCAGAGCCTTATCGGAGGCTTGTTGGGAGGTTCATTTATCTATCATTTACTCGCCCTGACTTAGCCTATGCTGTGCATATCTTGTCTCAATTCTTACAGGAGCCTCGACAAGATCATTGGCATGCTGCTTTGAGAGTTGTCAGATATCTCAAACATGCACCGGGACAGGATATTCTTTTGAAAGCTGATTGTGATCTCCGTCTTTCTGGTTGGTGTGATTCCGACTGGGCCAGTTGTCCCTTGACTCGTCGCTCTGTTACAGGCTGGTTGGTGTTTCTGGGGGGTCTCCTATTTCTTGGAAGACCAAGAAGCAACCAACTGTTTCCCGATCTTCCGCTGAAGCTGAATACCGATCTCTCGCTGCGCTTGTTTGTGAGTTGAAATGGTTGAAGGAGTTATTGGTGTATTTGGGTGTTCGCTAGGAGTCTGCTAAGTCGGTGTATTGTGACAGTCAGTCAGCCCTGTACCTGGCTCAGAACCCGGTATTTCATGAGTGCAGTAAGCATATTGAGGTGGATTTGCATTTTGTTCGCGATGCTATTAGAGATGGCACCGTAATAGCCTCGCATGTTCCTACTTCTACTCAACTGGCTGACATCTTCACTAAGCCCCTTGGAAAGCATGTGTTTGATTCTTTTCTTTCCAAGTTGGGCATTTGTGACTTGCATGCTCCAACTTGAGGGGGGTGTTAGATTATATTTGTAATGTAAATATGGCCCATAAACCCAAAAGTAGACACTATATATATTGTAACAAACCCTAGCAATGAGAACAAGACATTATTATTTCCTACATAAAGACTAGACTATAACCTTTACCATGATACCGATATATTTTTCAACCAAGGATATGGACTCAACCTCGACTCAATTCTTTCGATTCGATATGTTATTTTGTTCTACTTAATTCCTTAAATGTTTAACTTTGTGCTTTATCTTGATTGCTTGACCCATTGTCCCATCACACTACTAGTTTAACTCTTGTAAGTTGGTTGAATACCTCATGACCTAACAAACCTTTGTCTCTGTGACCCATATTGATAAGTTTACTTAGACTATAGAATTCAGAGGACCCTAACTTATCTAGTCAACCATGCCATAGATAAGAAAACACTAGGACGACTGCATAAGCCCAAACTTTGGACAAGACTTAGATTTTAAATGGATCTTCGACTATTCCTTCATTAGTATTCCTTACTTAGATTTTGACTATCTTATGATGCTAATTAACCTTAATTTTGCAAGCTTATTCTTTTATCGAGCTTGTTCATGACATACGTGTTATTGGGGACGCCCACTAATACATTGTCTAATCAGAACTTGTGCATGATGGTCTGATCAACCTAGTGCACTTTGGTTCACTTTCTATATATTGTTCGACGTGGATGGAGACATAGTTAAACTTGGCCTCTAGAATTTCATCCGCGACTGCCTTGACAATTCTCTTTGAAAATTTTCAATTGTCTTTGAACCACTTATTCTTATTCGATAATATCTTCTTCGAACTCTTTATTATTTTGGTCTTTCGCCTATATTAGAAAGACAAACACTCGTACTTGATATCCCCTTAGTTGTCCACCCTCTATTGCCAAGATAGTTAACCACTGACCAACCAATGTGACTATATCCCCGTCTTGAGTTACATTTTTTTTCTCTACCCTAGATTCATTATCGCAACCTTCTAATCGTTCTTGAAACTTGAAAATGATTCAAATCATTTCCTTAACCATACCTTAAACCTAGACGACTATATTCGCTCAAGAAACCATCTCTCCTAAATGTCTAAATTATTCTCTTTGACCTACTCAATTCCTTTCTATTCTCTAATTCGTGTTATCATAATTTTATTACGTTAACTAGAGAGCCTTCTTTAATTCCATAACCATGATGTATTTTTGCAGATATCAAAATCACGATCTTCCAATGCATGTTTGTGTCGAACGTCGTTTCTTCGCCTCATCTAAAAATTTAATCGTATTTCTGTATTGATGAACACTTTCTATCTCCCTTACCCTAGCTATTCCTAAATTTCGAGGACGAAATTCTTGTAAGTTGGGAAGGATGTAAAATCCCTAAATTTCTACTACAATTTTTTTTAATAAATATGGTATTTATTTTTATACTTTGTATGTGTACGTCGCGTACGAGTTTGCGTTTCATAAATTTCTCGTCAAGTGCGAATAAGTGTGAAGTACATATTTTTATAAAACGTTTTAATTAATAGATGTAGAAAATATTTCAAAATAATAGACGATAAATATTTTATATTGCTTGAAGTTGTAAATGCGTCGCGCCGAGGATTGCCAAACTTTATTTTTATTTTGAAAAAGGCCATTTTATTTTATGGTACAAGTATAACTAGTAATTTAGAAAAACTGTATTTTATATAAGTATTATTTTTGCATGCGAGTGTATATATATTTGTATTTTCAAAATTAATTATTATCATTAATATATTATTTTGAAAAAGTATATTAAATATGGGTTGATGTAATATGTAATTAATTATGGTGATTTAAGTTGAAAAAAATTATTAAGTTATTTAAATACAGTTTAAATTAGAGGTAGAATCTATCTACATTGGATTATATTTGATTGAGTTACTTTTAATTCAATTTGAATTAAATAGTAGAAAATCTAAGGGGAATTAAAACTCTTTTTAGTCCTTATCTAGATAAGACTTTTGTAAACCCCCTGATTTTTTAAAATAAATATTTGTGAAATTTCTGGATTTTTAAATAACTATTTATTGACTTATTATATAATTGTATTATTTTACATATATTTAGTATAGTGATCATCGGTGAATTTAGTATAAAAATATATAAAGCTATTTTTCTAGTACATTAAGGATCTAAACTATATTATAAAAAAAAATTCTCAAAATTTTAGGATTTATTTCATAACTTTTATTACTTTTTACATGTTACTTATATTGTATACTATTTACATAATATAGAATAAATATCAATTTAGTATTAAATATTTCAGCTTGTATAATTGCGATTAGATGAAGATTGTTTAAATAAATATTAACTCTATTTGTTATCTATAGTAATTTTAAATAATGTTATAGATAATTTAGATAAATATGAACTATATTTTAAGTTAATCATAATCCTAAGTCTAATAGGAAAGCATCCCTATCTATATCATATCCTAACAAAGCAAACTCCAATTTATTTAAATCAAATCCTATATAATTTGGGAGATAAATCTGAAATAAATATCTATATAAACCCAATACATCCCCCTTCTAACAGCCATAATTCGAAATTATTTTTAGTCCAATAGAAACTCTAAAATTCGTCATTAGAATTCAGCCCCGCTTTTTAGTAGCAAGAGCAACTTGGAACGATGATATCTCCTAGCTCCGAACTTTATTTTACCTCCAGTTTTTTTTAAAAGAATCGTATCGAGGTAAGCTTTCTAGAAACATAATTTAATAGACAAAATTCATTTAGTAGATTTCTGCAAAACTGTTTGAGTATCTAGTGTCCCAAAAATAAACGTGTTTAAGTATTTTTACGATTTCGGGAGATTCCGGAAACGAAAATGCGATCCGTTTAGTTTTTCGGAAAGCTGATACAAAAACCTATGCCATATCCTAATTTCAAATTTTATTAAATAAATCTAATATGTACAGTATTAATTATAATTAGATAATAAACTATTTTCAGTATCCGGAGATATTTATTTGGACCTTAGTTCCTCGGCAACCGTTGTTCCACCTACTTTCCTGTCTGACCTTTGCCACCATAGTGCTCAGGATCCAGGCAAGTATACCTTGCTAATTAACTGTCATATTATTTATTTTTCGCATTATTTACTTTGTTTCATATTTGTTTTTTTATAAACTGCGCGTCCAAGCCATACTTGGGTGCAAGCGACTCTATTAGTCGTTTTACTTTACTATATGCATGTTAACTTAGGTTTAGCAGACTACCTTTTTGTTGTGGGATATTCTCATATCTCCTTGGCCATGATACTCACACTACACGGTTTGAGACATTTTGGTAAGGCACAACTTATGGATTGGCCATCTCTATTGTCGTGTTACGGATAGATGATCGTAACTGCTATGACTAGGGTTTTATAGACTCAAGCAGTTACAAAATTGGACGAGCCATGGGCATGACTTGGACAGTGGGAAAACATTGGGGGAGGACAGTTACTAGTGCGTATGAAAATCCAAACAGGTAAACCACAGTCTCCGGATGGAGCTGTGGCAATTTATATTTGCATATGCCCTCTGACGTCTTCGACGTTACGGACGAATACAGATGACTGTATGCCAGTTACGTACTTATAGCCTAAATTCCACCCATGCGCATGAAAGTTGTCCTCTAAATTGCACAGTAGAAACTTACGATATCCATAGCAGCGATAGTCCTCATCCTTCGATCGTAACTGCTACATACTTATAGCCTAAATCCCACCCATTCGCATGATCGTAACTGCTACGTACTTATAGCCTAAATCCGATCTCTCTGTTTATCTAGTCCCTTCGCGGAGTGGGGCACTATATAATTATCCATCGAGAAAAAGTTTCTTCCTCGAAACTTAAGGAGAAACTTACAATATCCATAGCAGCGATAGTCCTCATCCTTCGCCATCATCAATCGAAAAAATCTCAATTCAGATCATATCAAAACTCTTGTTCAATAAAGCATCTCAATCTCAATCTATTAAATTGATAAAACATATGTCGACATCATAAAAATATTTACGGACTTATTGTATGGAACGTTCATCTCATTGATGATATCAAGCAGGCAAGGAAATTTTGATCAGGTGTAAAACTCCTAAATTTCTACTATTTTTTATAAATTTGGTACTGATTTTTTTTATTATTTTGTTTTATACGTCACATAGTCGTATTGTACGTTGCGTGCGAATTTAAATTTTTGTATTTTCTCGTCGAGTGCGAATGTGTGCGAGGTACATATTTTTTTGAAAAGATTTTTATTGCAGATTTTATTTATATAGGACAACTATAGGTTCAAAATAATATGTGATAAGTCTTTTTACAAAATGTGTCACATCGTGGATTGCCAACATTATTTTATTTTATTTATTTTAAAAATGCTATTTTATTTGTATAATTAGTAATTTAGAAAAAACAGGTTTTTTTTATAATTATCATTTTTGTATACAAGGGAATAAATATTTCTATTTTCGAAATTATTTATTGTCATTATTCTAATATTTCAAAAATAATATTTGAAAGTTTGTGTGATTAATATCTAATTAATTATGATAATTTAATTTGAAAAGATTTTATTTTTAAGATAGGATTTACTTAGATATAAATTTAATCGGATTTGATTGAAATAGTTTTGAATCTATTAGAATTAAATTATGATTTATCTATTGGGGTTTTAAACCGATACTAGTCCTTATCCAATTAGGAGCACCACCTCCTATATAAGAAGAAGCTCTTGGTCCATTTTTTCCAGAAGTTCATAACCCAAAATATTTCAACACAAATCGTGCATCATGTCGGTGTCCTCCTTTCCCTTCCACTATATTCCGTATTGTACAAGTACATTATTCATCGTGTCCGACAAATCCGGACATACCGCCACGCCACCACCGACGTTGCTACGACAACCCTGCCCTCGCGACCGCCATCTCCACCCGCAACCCGGCCACCGACCGAATCCCGGCCTCACCTCTGCCGTAGCAACCTGGCCCCGTTCCACCCTCACCACCACCATCACAGATATCCCGTCCCCGCTCCGACACCGGCCAGCCTCCTCCCGCCTCGCCAACACCCCTCGACCACCACCAGAGCAACACAATCACGCCACCACCAGCACCCCCATCCGCTCCCAGCGACCATCGACCCCCACCACATACACCCGTCACCACCGATAGCACCCACGGCACCACCATCGTCATCCCGACCACCACCGTTCGCAGCACCCACCACAGGCTTTTTCCAGTCCGGCCACCCATCCTCGTCGCCCCCATCATTCCGGCCAACTGACCTTCACCACCACCAAGACAGCCACCCGCAGCCGTCAATTAAACCAAACCATCACCCATCTTCGCCGTGGCCATCGCCGCCGCCATATCGCCACCACCACCACAACCAAAAGAAGAAGAAAAATAAATGAAAACCCTCTTACCTTGTCTCCGTCACACCTCCGCCGCGCCAGCCATGGCTGACTGGTCGGGCAGCGCGTGCATCCACCGTCCGCAACCACCGCTCTCCCTGTGACGACTTCCTCCGTCGCCGGCCGACCCAGCCACCGGCGCCATCGCCGATGAGATCCGCGGCTAACTCCGCCGATCGCCATCAGCGGCGACGCCGTGCTCCCATCGTGTCCGCCATCCTCCAAACCGCCGGCGACGCCCTAGCCGCCTGAACGCCCCTCCGCCGAGCCGCGCGCCGCCTCCACGGATGTCCTGCTCCGGCTCACCCCCTCCTCAACCCTCTCCCTCAGCTCCGTCCGGCGCCCAGACTCCCGCTCTCGCTGCCTCTCGCTCCCTCACGCTCACTCTCTCTCACCCTCTCGATTTTCTTTCTTCTCAGCCCTGTTCTCTTCCCCTTTTCCAAAAGAACAGCACTGTTCTTCTTTTGTTTTTAGTTGCTGTTATTATTAATATTAATTTTATTATTATTATTATTTCATTATTATTTGTTATTGATATTATTATGATTATTATTATTTCTATTATTATTATTATTATTATTATAATTATAATTATAATTATAATTATAATTATAATTATAATTATAATTATTATTATTATTATTATTATTATTATTATTATTATTATTATTATTATTATTATTCTTTTTGTTGTTGTTGTTATTAAAGTGTTTTTGTTTTTGCTATTTTTTTTTGGTTTTGTGTCTCCCTTAAAAATTAATACTAATATTGGTGTGAATATTTTTATTATTATTAGTAATAGTAGTAGTAGTATATTTGCTATCTTTTTACTTATTTCATGATTACGCATAAAATTTTAGTTTTATATTTACCCTTAAATTTGTATAACTAGCAAATACAAATATTATATTAAGACAAAATGTATTTTCAAAATGTGATTTCGAAACCCTTGGAGGTATTATTTTATATTTTTCTAGATATTTAAATAATTATCTAAAAATATGTTGACCCATAAAAATATAGTTGTAAATTATGAAATAGATTCTTGGTATTTTTCTCTTCAATATTTATCTAAAGTATTTTTAATTATAAAATATAAATTTTTACCTAAAATTGTATTTTGGCAAACTTAAAGTTTTTGCCGAAAACGATTATCTTGACATTAAGTATTTTAAGTATTTTTCCTATAAATATTTTGACTCATGAAAACTAGTTTTTAGGAATTATAAATATTTTCAAAAATTCGTATATATAATATTTATCCATGATTTCTTTGATTTTTCTCCTGTCCGTAACCAATTCCGTTATTCCTATTCCCTCGCCAAATTCGTAATACTTTGTGTCGACCCTAACTAAATTGACCCTTTTGGACCCAATGGAACTGTCCGTGTCACCACCCGAGGTCACCTTGTATAGTTGTTATACCGACGTCGCAGTTCATGCCACATTCATCGTTGCAGCACACCAGGCGTACTACCAGGCAAGACACCTTGCCATTTACTGTTTATTTATTTTAGCTCATATTTCATGCATTATTCATTATTTTCTTTATGTAAAATAAACTGTGATACATGGCATAACCTGTTAGAACTTACTGTTTGTTTATATTTTCTGCTATGTATTATTTTTCTTACACATTAAACCTAGATTTAAGGGACCACCTTGTGTGTTGCATTCATTGGCCTTGACACGTTGTACCACGAAGTTGTGTATCGCATATAGAATACGGACATGCGTGACTGGCTGGCCACCGGTACGTATAAGCCGTGCGATAGGATTAACCGCTAATAGAATTGCATGCTAGTTTGACTTAGCGGTTATAGAGGTTTCTGTTGTGGATACAACATAGTAGGCATTGGGCGGGGAGGACAATTCCTTAGCGTATGGGCTTCGATGCACTTTCCCTTGTGACCCGGAAGCTCCGCTGGAGATACGGGATTGATGACCCATGATTACTAACGGCCACTAGCGTTCTGCGGAACGTTATACTCTTACTAATTGGGCCTCTGGTGCCCCAAGGGTGACCATGCCGATCCTATTTAGCCAGGGCCCATGCACAGGAAGAATTGTTCTTAACTACATTTCACTTAGAACGGTTAGGCACCTTTATCCGTTTGGTACGAGTACTTTTGGTTTGGGTACTTGTATCTGACCGTGGCTTGGAATAATAACTTGTCGCGGATTAGTTCGCCACATCTTGTCCTTGTTTGGTTGTAGGTGTGGCTTACTACTTCGATGAGAAGGTATTGAACCTTGTTAGGGTCCGGATACCATATTGGATTCATAACATGGAAAGATACGTCAACGTGAATTAGTTTACCATCTTCTGTCCTTGTTTGGTTGGAGGGATGGTAAGCTAGTTCAATAGGTGTATATTGTACCATGTTATAATTCAATTGACTTATTTATTTGAGCAGTATTTATTCAGATTATATGGCATGATATTATGTGTCTTGTTACATCCCTCTGAGGACCTGGTTATCTCTCCAGGTGTGTGCTCTTGTCTTTCGTAGGTGTTCTAGCTCTAGCCGTGATCATCGCTATTTCTTCGAGGATGATTGTACTTGGATTGTCTTTGCTTCGCTCGCCAAAATCATTTCTTTTCTCATGTATTTTTCCTTTACTTGTTGGTAGTGGATTTGTCTCCGCCCAACATATTGTATCAAGACAATTCATTATCATTATATGATATCATTTATTCATTTATTTTGTGTGGATGAGATTAGTTATGGTTCTACTACATTTTACAGCTTATGTATTCATACGAGGTTTTCATATATTGGAGTGTACTTCGTATGTATACAGCTGTCATGTCTACGTTCCTACTCCTACGTATTTTGGGACTGGGGCGTTATATCAGGAGAACATCTTCGAATTCAATCGAATCAACAATTGGCCAGAGGATCGTGTGGCTCTGATACCATTCTGTCATGCCCCGATCCCGCAATGTCCTTTTGTCATCGCTTCGGACTCTTTGAGACCGATCGTCTTCGCTAAGGCGTGATGCCGTACAAGCCTAAGTTGCGCTTGCACAAGGCCAAGACCTGAAGCAAGACAAGATTGACAATACGTAGCGGAACATATTGCAGATAATTGAAGCAACAGCGGACATATTTCAGAATACATGTATTGAACACAATGGTAACAAGAAATAATTCTCTTTATTGATTTTATTTGAACAGATTACAAGCTCTCGATTCTCTCTGATACAATATTACATTCTCTCAGAACTTAACAGATTACAATGATCCCGTTCCCATACATTACATCCATTTATATACAAAACCAACTCCTGCAACAGATGTCATCTCTTCTAATTTCTGGCTCCTGAGGATGAGGCTCGGGCTATCGCTTCGGACTATCCTTCTCGATGTATATTGCACCTGCATGCAGACTGATGGTGGGTCAGTATATCAACATACTGGTGATTGTGAACAAAGGGCTATATTCTTCTGAAACGATCACTATTCATTTTGTGAGAAAATATTTTCTTCTGATGTGATCTTGCTACTTTTATCTATGTTCATTCCATGCATACAGAGTCAGTTTACATCTCTTTTGAAAATATCTTTGAAAAGTCACAGTTCATTTCTTTTCTTTTCATGTCAAGCATACAAGGGACCATTCATTTCAAGTACGATGACTATTCATTTCTGGGGAGTGCGCAGCGTGTTTCATGAGCATATTCATTTCTCTATTCAAGCAACTCTTAGGGACAATTATAAGCACGATATCATATCATTTCTTTAGTGGAACATAGCATTTCATGGCATAGATAAATCTCTGCAAGCAATTCAAGTCAAAGACTTAAGCAGTACATGTAAAACCCCTAAATTTCTACTATTTTTTTTATTTTATTAATTTGGTACTGATTTAAAATTTTGTATTGTACGTCGCGTAGTCGTATTTTATGTCGCGTACGAAACTTTATTTTCTTGCTCGTCAAGTGCGAATATGTGCGAGCGTACATATTTTAGAAAAACATTTTTATTTTATTATACACTTTCAAAATATTACATATAATTATTATTCTTGCTATAAAAAGCCTTATGTTTTTAAGAGTTATTAATCACAAATAATATTTTATTGTGTACTAGGAAAAGTATGCATTAATTGTGCTTACATATATATTTCATAAATATTTATTTAAGTTATTTCTAAATAATAATGTAATTTTTGAAATTAATATTAATAGTATTTTAGAAAATATATTTTGAAATTATTGTGAAGATTTAAATCTTGATTTAATTTTGGATTTATTTAAATAAGTATCTATATTTGGAATTTGAATTATCTCATTTGATTTTTAACTAAAAGGATTTAATTAGATTTAATTGGATTTGGATTTAGATTGGATTTGATTGATTTTAAATTAATACATGAATTATCTATTTTGGGTTTAAATATTCCTAATCTTTATCCTAATGGGAATTCTAACATCCTACAAATAGGCAGGTACTCCTCCATTATTTTTCCACAAGACAATTCTCCACAAAATCCTCCACAAATGTTCGTGCATCGTGTCTGTGTCCATCCCATCTTATTCCATATTTACAATTACATTATCTTTCCCGTGTCGGACACACCCCGACACCAACAAAATTCTAACCCTATCCCTATCTCTCTAACCCGTCCACCTTCACCCGCTGCCGACATGCCCTGCCTCCTCCACGCTCACTCCACCGTTCCCTGTCCTCTCCGTCTCCAGCATGTACACCACCCGACACCGTCCCAATCAATCGGCCAACCTCAGCCCCACCGCTTCCTTCCGTCGTCGGCACAACCGCACGACACCAGTTCCGAGCCCCAAACCATCACCACCGCCCGTGGCGGCCCGCCACCGACTGAACCATCACCACCAAAACCAAACACCACACCAATAAAGAAAAATAAAGAAGAAACCTAACCTGGCCGACTGGACCACCACTCGAACCCACCGTCCTCCTCGAACTCCGGCGACCCGTCACCCTGCCTCGACCAAAACCCTCATCGCCGTTTCCCTCTCGCCGCTCCATCCGTGCACCTGTCACGCCCCGATCCCGGAGGATCGAAAACTAGCCACTGGGCGTGATGCCGTACAAGTCTAGATTGCACTTGTACAAGGCAAAACCATTACAGTTCCTGGTAATTCTCAGAAAACATCGACAACGCAGCGGAACCAAGCAGATAAATTGAAGTCACACAATTTATGTAGAAATGTATCTCTTTATTGATAATCAAAATGGATTACAAGACTTGCAGCAGAATACAGAGTTTACAACTGTTTACAAGACTCGCAGCGAAATACAGAGTTTACAACTGTTTACAAGACTTTTGAATAGCCAACTGAATGTATACACTTGCCCTTTAGGCTACAATGAATATACCGACTTCTTTACAATGAACTTGCCAATATGGCTACAATCTCACTGGTACAACTGAGTTCCCATGTTCCATACATTATGTCCCGTATAGCAGAAGACATCGTCTTGAAAGAAGAGCTTCTACACACCCATCCGATTCATCGATGCCAAGCACTGATTTACAGGATTTCCCCCAAGCAAACACCTGTAATATTGCCCACAACGTGGGTCAGTACATCATCAATGTACTGGCGAGCGGTGCTGGCCCAACTCACCTAAGAAGACAGCACTAAGTAATCATGTTACAGAACATTATTATCAATGGTCTTTCTCGTTGCCTTAGGGTCAATTTCATGTTATAGCCGACAAGAAGTAAAGCATGCAAATCTCATAGCCAACATAATTAAAAGCATACTGTTATCACCCTTTGGTGATTCTTACCCACGGTCGTGTAGCCATCCCTGTACATTTATAATACTTACTCTGCCTGCACAAGACATTGTTAGAAACAATATCATGATTCAATATGAATATCACCGTTCAGGTGATTCTTACCAACAGCCGACATCCTTCCCTGTATTTGAGTAATAACTTACTCTGCCTGCATAAGACATCATTAGCACCTGACCTATCTATATGAAGGTCACTGGCGACACACCATCCTGGACCGTCTTACTTGGTACAACGGCGCCCTTTCAGTGCGGGTAGCTAGCCCCACTGCAAGTCCCGTTTATCGATGCCAGTACGTCGGCACATTCCTTGTTTCCCCCTAGGACGAACCGGGTTCCATGGCCCAGGAATACCGTTCGAGAAAACTACCTTGTCGACAAGTTGTCCATGACCATGCAACTATATGCAACTTATCTAAGAAGAAAACATATAATACATGATAAGGAAAACTAAGCAAAACCATCATTCTCATTCGTATTGCCATCTTGCCATCTAGCCATCTTGCCTTGAGCCAATGCTCACATTATCATCTGCCCAATCCAGGGTCTTGGCGTAATCAACATTCTACATCAGCGACAGGATAGTAGAATGTTGTTACCCAATACCTTGCCACATCTTTGATACCAAACATCTTTCCAACCAAACTCAATGTACTCACCGCCCAATTCCTGGGACTTAGCATCTGTTTAGCATACATCCATTCGGACATAATTCAAGCATACTCACTGCCCAGTTCTTGGGTCTTAATATCTGTGTTATCAACTATTCATCAAGCCAAAGCTTGATATACTCACCGCCCAGTTATTTGGAACTTTGCCTTCACCTGTCATGTATTTCATTGCAATAGCGTACAAGCATATAATTCATTTAGCCACAACAGTTTACGTTCAGGTGATTATTATCTTTTATTATCTTTCCAAATTCCATGCAATGTGTTATTGAGCAATTCAACAAGAAACATAGCATACTATCCTTATTTTAAGCGTGAAGCTAAAGGATCTTTGAAGGGTTCAACACTACTCACATTCTTAGGACGATTCCCGCCACGATCGCATAGTCTTCCAAGCGATCCTTCGCAAAATCCCAAGTCCAACAAGGCTTCATCGAACCAACCATCCAACATAAGGCATCTTGCGGGTCGGGGCACTACAATATATACCACCCAGAAAAAGTTTCGTCCTCGAAACTTAAAACAAAACTCATCCCCAAAATTTCAACCAACTCTTCATGAAACTTCTCAACGATCAACTTTGCACCATCTAATATTTCTCCGTAATCTCTCGATTGATTTCAAGTAATGTACCGTCTCGTTACAGCATCCCAATTGATTCAACATAGTTTACCATCTTTGATCTTTCCTCCGACACTCGTGCAAATCCTTAGCACATGATAATCCTTCCCGTGGCTTCGTTTGAATTCAGCATACCACTTAGTCGGAATCATACACATATTTTAGGCGTCCCCAAAATACATGCACTTCAGCCAAGTTCAGTGATAGAGAAAACGAACGAGCTACGGTGTACCTTCCTTTTCGAACATCAGTAATTCTTTTTGAGCATCTCGTATAATCCCACTTTGTTTATTCGATACTCCAACCAATTGATAACACAATAGATGTTGCTAATTCAAATCATGACATTTTCCTCAACCGATCCAACATTTTCCAAGGTATTCGGACTTAGATATGTCAAGTATTCCTTTCAAGTTCATTGTCATCCATGCCACCAAAGTTGATAAATCCTATTGCCACATTTCATTTCGATACCCCGATTCTCGTCGGTCAAATCTTGTACTCATCATCGTTTGCATCCATATACTTTGTTTGCAACTTGTAAATTTCTCGATCATGATTCATCCATCAAATTGTACCATCATCCCACTCTAGTAACATTTCTCATTGTACTCAAATATTTTTTTTGTATTGATCAAGCCAACAATATTATCCCCTCACATAGGCAACTATCATATTCCAGCAACATTAATTCTGAGGGTCATTCATATTCACATTCGCCGATCTCGGCTACATGCACTATCCAATTCCGTTATTACACTTATCCTTAATCTTGATCCGGTCAATAAAATTATTCCAACTATCTCAAAGCACTACCAACAATTTTCGCAGCTCAATATCAATCAACCGATCCAACCAGTTCTAACAATTCCCAACATTTCAACCAAGGCAACTCAATTTTTGAAACCAACATGATCCGTCATCCCATCCAACATTATAACATCAAAATTTCCCAAATATCTATTCCATTCCAAAGCCTACCTTCCAACACATCTTATTCATTCCAACTATACTCACGCAACACCAATAGGGACATCCTACAGTTTTCCAATAGTCAACTTAGCATAAAATCAAGTCTCTACGGTCAGCTAATCTAAGCTAAACCAGTCATTCAGCTAACCCATATGAGATGAGTAGCTATCAGGGATATACTTATCTCTTATCTTAGAGGCAACCAATTCTCAATATAGGGCAACTCTATGGTCTGACCAACTTAGGGACATGGGACACCACCCCAATCTTATGAACTTATTCCCAACACGGACAACTGAAAAACATAGCCGACCAATCTGAAACTTGAGCAACCAACCAATATTCTAGGCAACCAACCGACACTCTAGGCAACCAGCCGACAATCTAGGGTCAAGTCTTTCTACCCATACTCATACTCGGGTCATACCCAACGAAGTCTCATTCTAGACTTACCCGCAACCGACAAAAATCTATCCGACAATTCTATCCAACAATTCTTATGGGTCAATACAAAGCTATCATATAAAACTCCTCAATCGAATATCTAACTTTTAATTTCCACTTGCATAGACATAGCATCACTTGTTCAATCCGACTTGCATCCTCATATCGTACTCAAATTGTCTATTCAATCTGGTCAACTATTCTGAATCATCATCCGACATTGTTATCTCAATACTTTATCACTTATGATCTCTTTCCTACAGTCTCTTCGCGACATATTCGTTTCCCACATTCTTAGATCATCGATACGGTCCGTACTCTTTTAACCAACAAAAATAAGGCAACTATAATCATATTTCTTCCGAGGCATCATTTATAAATTTTCTAACACCAACACGGTCATCTCTTAGCAATTCATGTTAACCATCAATATTAGTTTTGTATCATCTCCTTCTGATTCCATAAGAAGATTTACTATTCATGCACCAATCCAATCTCTATAGCACCAATCATCTCGCATCATATATCGGTCATCTTAGTGGACATGACATAACTCATCGGCTAAGTCATAATCCAACAATTCTATATTCCATCCAACTTGTTATTCATGCGACAATAACATCCACCAACAGGGTCTATTACATATCGCTGCACCTCGATACTTATTTGTATTCCAGCTATTCGACTCTCGTAAGGAGCATCTATTCTTTCATGCATCAAGGGATAAGTACTCATTCTCTATGCCTCAAAATAGTCAAGGGTCATAACTTGTTAATTCGGGACATCAATTTCTCCCAAGCACACTGCACCACGTGCTAAGATCATCTATTCCACAAGCCCATTCTCTAACTTTTCGGTCGTCGATGCAACTCTCTGCATCTTCTAAATCATTCGCAACATCCCAATAAGCGTCTAACATTACCATCAGTTCTATCGATATCCAACATACAATTTCTTTAACTCAATTCCAACATCGTTCAATATTCGGTCCATAGTTATTCCCGCAAAATCATTCGATAGCAACACCACACTATCGTTACCAAGCCTACAATCCTTCTACCCAACTGATTCAAGTACTCGCCTGAATCTAAAATTCTTTTCTTTCCCAACCAAGGCATCATTTCATATTCTCAATTCTCTTATTACCCAACTTAATGCTAACCGACAAGGTCTAGCGATGGTTCATCTGAACACATCAAAATCTCACAACGGTCATCCAACTTAACAATCAAGGAACACGCCTAGCCAACATGTATCAATCGTAAGCTCAGCTACGATTCGATACCACCCACTACCTTATAGGTAAACCAAACACAAAATCATAAACACATCAAGGGTCAAGGGACATCTTATCACGATGAGGGTATATGCAATATACCACCCAGAGCTCAAGCCATTCCGACACAATATTCTCTCACATCAAACCAACGTCTAACATGGACAATCTATCCTGCAGTGGTTATGCTGACCACAAATACCGACTCATGATTCTGTCGATTCCCATTCACTGAAATCCATGCACATTCCGTTCCAACATACCAAGCCATCACCCACGGTCGATTGCTGTATAACAATCGACCCAAAGAATCCCACACATACGTCATCCAGCATACATCACAAACTTACGTATCGCATCATTGTTATTCTTTTTGGTATCTTTTAGAAATTCAACAAAGCACACATATCACAGCCCACATATTTAGACTTATTGTATGGAACACCCAGTGAGAGGTTAGAATGATCAACGGACTTTCAGTCAAGGGTACAACATAGAATAGTTTGGAAGCAACACCGAATAATCGCAGAAGCACTATGAGTCATCATAGAGGCAACTTTGATTTCATCGCGAAAGCAACTTTGAGTATTCGTGGAAGCAACTTTGATTCACCGCGGAAGCAACTTTGAATAATCGCGGAAGCAATCTTTGAATCATCGCGGAAGCAGCTTAGAATCATCTTAGTAGCAACATTGATTCGAAACAAATCGAATAGGAATCCAAGGACGTAAAGCCGTGCTCTGATACCATTATGTCACGCCCCGATCCCGGAGGATCGAAAACTAGCTACTGGGCGTGATGCCGTACAAGTCTAGATTGCACTTGTACAAGGCAAAACTATTACAGTTTCTAGTAATTCTCAGAAAACATCGACAACGCAGCGGAACCAAGCAGATAAATTGAAGTCACACAATTTATATAGAAATGTATCTCTTTATTGATAATCAAAATAGATTACAAGACTTGCAGCAGAATACAGAGTTTACAACTGTTTACAAGACTCGCAGCGGAATACAGAGTTTACAACTGTTTACAAGACTTTTGAATAGCCAACTGAATGTATACACTTGTCCTTTAGGCTACAATGAATATACCGACTTCTTTACAATGAACTTGCCAATATGGCTACAATCTCACTGGTACAACTAAGTTCCCATGTTCCATATATTATGTCCCGTATAGCAGAAGACATCGTCTTGAAAGAAGAGCTTCTACACACCCATCCGATTCATCGATGCCAAGCACTGATTTACAGGATTTCCCCCAAGCAAACACCTGTAATATTGCCCACAACGTGGGTCAGTACATCATCAATGTACTGGCGAGCGGTGCTGGCCCAACTCACCTAAGAAGACAGTACTAAGTAATCATGTTACAGAACATTATTATCAATGGTCTTTCTCGTTGCCTTAGGGTCAATTTTATGTTATAGCCGACAAGAAGTAAAGCATGCAAATCTCATAGCCAACATAATTAAAAGCATACTGTTATCACCCTTTGGTGATTCTTACCCACGGTCGTGTAGCCATCCCTGTACATTTATAATACTTATTCTGCCTGCACAAGACATTGTTAGAAACAATATCATGATTCAATATGAATATCACCTTTCAGGTGATTCTTACCAACAGCCGACATCCTTTCCTGTATTTGAGTAATAACTTACTCTGCCTGCATAAGACATCATTAGCACCTGACCTATCTATATGAAGGTCACTGACGACACGCCATCCTGGACCGTCTTACTTGGTACAACGATGCCCTTTCAGTGCGGGTAGCTAGCCCCACTGCAAGTCCCGTTTACCGATGCCAGTACGTCGGCACATTCCTTGTTTCCCCCTAGGACGAACCGGGTTCCATGGCCCAGGAATACCGTTCGAGGAAACTACCTTGTCGACAAGTTGTCCATGACCATGCAACTATATGCAACTCATCTAAGAAGAAAACATATAATGCATGATAAGGAAAACTAAGCAAAACTATCATTCTCATTCGTATTGCCATCTTGCCATCTAGCCATCTTGCCTTGAGCCAATGCTCACATTATCATCTGCCCAATCCAGGGTCTTGGCGTAATCAACATTCTACATCGGCGACAGGATAGTAGAATGTTGTTACCCAATGCCTTGCCACATCTTTGATACCAAACATCTTTCCAACCAAACTCAATGTACTCACCGCCCAATTCCTGGGACTTAGCATCTGTTTAGCATACATCCATTCGGACATAATTCAAGCATACTCACTGCCCAGTTCTTGGGTCTTAATATCTGTGTTATCAACTATTCATCAAGCCAAAGCTTGATATACTCACCGCCCAGTTATTTGGAACTTTGCCTTCACCTGTCATGTATTTCATTGCAATAGCGTACAAGCATACAATTCATTTAGCCACAACAGTTTACATTCAGGTGATTATTATCTTTTATTATCTTTCCAAATTCCATGCAATGTGTTATTGAGCAATTCAACAAGAAACATAGCATACTATCCTTATTTTAAGCGTGAAGCTAAAGGATCTTTGAAGGGTTCAACACTACTCACATTCATAGGACGATTCCTGCCACGATCGCATAGTCTTCCAAGCGATCCTTCGCAAAATCTCAAGTCCAACAAGGCTTCATCGAACCAACCATCCAACATAAGGCATCTTGCGGGTCGGGCACTACAGCACCCACCGGCCACCGAAACCCTCCGGCGAGATCCCAGCTCCGCCTTCGCCTAAGCCTCCAGCCGCCGCCCGTAGATGCCACACCCGCCGTTGCTCACTTCCCCTTGCCGCCGCCGCGCCTAGCTGTGGCCACCCGCGACTAGCGCGCCCTGCCGCCTCTTTCTCCCCCTTAGCCCTCTCTCCGACCGCCCGATCCTCCGCAACTCCGCACGCCGAGCCAGCCTCGAACTTCCCTCGACTCCCTCCGCCGCAGCCGCCGACGGCCTCCAGTCTCCCGACCGCCCTTCCCTCCGTCCAAACTCCCCCTCTCTCCGCCGAGACTTCCCGCTGCTCCGACAGCCCCGATCCCCCTTTCCCTCTTCCAGCTCCCACTTCCTCTCTCTCTCTCTCAGACTCCTCTTCTTTTCTTTATTTTTTTTTTATTTTCAATCACTTTTTTTTTCTCTTTGAAGCAAATACATGGGCCTCTCTCGAAAAGAGAGAGCCACAGTAACAGTACAAGTACTGTTATTATGATAATTATTATTATTATTATTTTTTATTATTTCAATATCAACTGTTATTGTTGTTATTATTATTATTATTTCTATTATTATTTCTATTATTATTATTATTAGTATTATCATTATTATTTTTATTATTATTAATGTTATTAAATCTTCTCGCGAAACGAGGAGGAACAGTGAGTTATCATTATTTTTATTTTATTTTTATTATTAGTATTAGTATTAATATTATTAGATAAATAGATAGTTAGCATTTTTTAAAAATTATGTTTGACAACTCAGTAGCCCTAAAAATATTTTCCTAGATTTTTATATATATTTAAAATATTTTTGGACTAATGAAAAATTTAGTTTCTAACCTAGATATCCTATTTTGATAAGATTCGAGTTTTTGCCTAAAAGGTTATTTTGATCTCTAGTATTACCTACAAGTATTTTTACTAATGAAATATAGTTCTTTCTAAATCATATTTTTACTACTTAGAGTTTTAGACGAAAAACGATTTCTAACTTATAAGTACGTATTTTTATCTAAAATATTTTCCAATTTATTATAAATTGTTTTCTAAAATTGTATATATATTATTTATCTAATTTCCTTCGAATATCCTCTTGTCCATGACGCAGCCTATCTTCCTATTCCCTTACCAATTCTATACTACCCTATGTCAACCCTAACTATTTTTGACCCTTCTGGATCCAATGGAACCGACCGTGTCACCATCCGTGGTCACCTTGCATAGTTATTGCACCGAAGTCGAAGTTCGTGCCACATTGATTATCGCAGCACACCAGGCACTCTACCAGGCAAGACACCTTGCCATTTGCTGTTTACTTATTTTAGCTCATATTTCATGCATTATTTATTTTCTTTATGCAAAATAAACTGTGATACATGGCATAACCTGTTAGAACTTACTGTTCATTTATATTTCCTGATATGTATTATTTTCTTATCCATTAAACCTAGATTTAAGGGACCACCTTGTGTGTTGCATTCATTGGCCTTGATACGTGGTAAACATGAAGTTGTGTGTCGCATGTAGAACACGAAAGTGCGTGATTGGCTGGCCACCAGTACGTACAAGCCGTGCGATAGGAATAACCGCTAATAGAGATTGCATGCTAGCTTGACTTAGCGGTTATAATGGTTTGTGTTGTGGATACAACACAGTAGGCATTGGGCGGGGAGGACAATTCCTTAGCGTATGGGCTTCGATGCACTTCCCTTGTGACCCGGAATCTCCGCTGGAGATACGGGGTTGATGACCCATGATTACTGACGGCCACTGACGATTCTGCGGAACGTCATGCTCTTACTGATGGGGCCTCTGGTGCCCAAGGGGGGACTATGCCGATCCTATTCAGCCAGGGCCCATGCGCAGGAAGGTTTGTTCTTAACTACATATCACTTAGAACGGTTAGGCACCTTTATCCGTTAGGTACGAGTACTTTTGGTTTGGGTACTTGTATCTGACCGTGGCTTGGAACAATAACTTGTCGCGGATTAGTTCGTCACATCTTATCCTTGTTTGGTTGTAGGTGTGACTTACTACTTCGATGAGAAGGTATTGAACCTTGTTGGGGTCCGGATACCATATTAGATTCTTAGCATGGAAAGATACGTCACCGTGAATTAGTTTACCATCTCCTGTCCTTGTTTGGTTGGGAGGATGGTACGCTCGTTCAGTAGGTGCGTATTGGACCATGTTATAAATTCAATTGACTTATTTATTTGAGCAATATTTATTCAGTTTATATGGCATGATATTATGTATCTTGTTACGTCCCTCTGAGGACCTGGTTATCTCTCCAGGTGTGTGCTTTTGTCTTTCGCAGGTGCTTTAGCTCTAACCGTGATCGTTGCTATTTCTTCGAGGATGATTGCACTTGGATCGTCTTCGCTTCGCTCGCCAAAAATTATTTATTCTCTCATGTATTTTTTCTTTTACTTGTTGGTAGTGGATTTGTCTCCGTCCAACATATTGTATCAAGACAATTCATTCTCTTTATATGATATCTTTTATTCATTTATTTTGTGTGGATGAGATTAGTTATGGTTCTACTGCATTTTACAGCTTATGTATTCATACGAGATTTCCATATATTGGAGTGTACTTCATATGTATACAGCTGGCATGTCTACGTTCCTAGTCCTACGTATTTTGGGACTGGGGCGTTACAGTACATATGTATCACTTTTAAGTGATTCTTACCATAGCCGACCGTCCATCCTTGCACAAGACAAGGGTTAGCATAAACATGATAAAACTAACATTTTTCTCTGTTCGTCTCTGCATCGTTATCTCTCAATAAAACATTCTTTTACCGACTCATGCAACTCGATTGGCAGCTGTGACGCAAGGCTCAGCTCTGCACTAATATATACGTAGACCAGTAGTTGTGACGCTCCGGATCAGCTTGTACTGATAACGTACATACTAGCAACTGTGCGCATGGTTCAGCTCTTCACTAACCGACACTTATCTATATGATGGTCTATGAGAAACCCAGGATTTAGCCGCTGTGACTCTTGGGTTCAGCTCGTCGCTAGTGGACACTCTATACACCCCTTGGTCTCTTTACCGCAGGGTGTTACTCTATCCCCCCTAGGTCGAACGGCTCCGGTGCCCCGGAACCGGTCGTGAGGATCTATACTTGTGCACAAGTTGTCCAAGACCAATGCAAATTCAGCTATCAGATAAAACTATCATGCATCAATCGAGCAACTTGTAAACATTTTCATCTTCTTCTTTTTCATGTATCGAGCCAATAGCTCTACTCTTTTCTCTATACGGACAAGCCGTATCATCTCTTTTAACAGCACAATATGCCTTCTCTGTACATCTTTTTTTTATAGCAACAATCAAGGAACAATGAACAATCTTTATTTGAGCAAGCACAATATCAACAAGCATGAACTTTTCTCTTGATAGTCATACTCTATTCAGGGACATGTAAAAATTCTCTTTTCTTTTCTTATTAAGCATGGCAACCGTTCATTCATTCGAGGCACAATCTCTAATTTAGCACAACAACGTCTCATTGATTTAACATGGCAACATTTTATCGATCAAAGCAACATTCATTTCTTAACAAGGCATCAAGTCGTTTCTTATTAGCATACAACAATTCCTCTTCTTAGCATACAAATTAACTCTTTTCTTGTTCTTAGCAATAGCAACATGTGAAATCTCTTACAAGTATACTCAATGATTACCATCTTGTTATTAGCAACAACATTTATTCAAAAACTCTGATTCTTATTAGGCGCAAGCGAATCATAAAATGAGTCTTTGTCCACTCACCCAGATCAATCGTCTTCTGTTGCAGAGCCAACAATCCGATCCCTCTGTTTATCTAGTGCCTTCGCGGAGCGGAGCACTACAGGGTGTGCGTGTGGGACGATGATGATAAAATTAGTGTGGACAAAATTTGCACAAAGAGTCCGAAATGATATGACGATCGACTAAAAATCATGTGCGGGGGGGGGCATAAGATTTATCTGAGCCTGTACGTGCTGTTTAAAAAAACTATAAAAAATAGTCGAAATAGATTTAACTGAAAATTGCTGAGAAACCCAATTTCAGGGTTGGTTTTTATAAAAAATCCACCCGCATGATGAATTTTATGAAATGTCCAGAATTATATATTTCCATGTTAAATATTCCAAGATTTCCTTTAGATACTCTGTATTTACAAAATTAAAATTTTGATAATAACATAACTACCTCTTTCCATAAACTCAGATTTGGATTACGATTCTCGTCTTCTTCTACTTCACGAGAGATCTGAATTTCATTGCTCTCATCTTCAGCAGAGATCGCAAAGATCGTTCATAGTTCACTGTGCTATTCTTCAGTCAAACTTTGATCATTGCTCATCATCATCTTCCTGGAGAGATTGTAAGTTTTTCGGCGATTAGGTCAATTATGGAGAGAAAATCTTCTTCTTCTTTTCCATAAGAGTTAGCATTGTTTTGAAAAAAGAACGAAACTCTTTATTCCTGATAAATTTTTTCTGCAAAAAAATAAGGAATTAGGTTTCTGTCAACTGTTCTCCATCATTCTCCGTAATTTTAACATGGAGAATTAATTCTCCGTGATTTTAACGCGGAGAATGATCATTCTCCATAATTTTAACACGGAGAATTGTCATTCTCCGTGTTAAAACCATGGAGAATTGTTATTCTCCGTGTTAAAATGAAAGAGAATGGTCATTCTCCGTGATTTTAAGAACGGAGAATGGCCACTCTCCGTAATTTCTAATACGGAGAATGACCATTCTCCGTGTTAAAACCACGGAGAATGGTCATTCTCCGTGTTAAAATGATGGAGAATGTTTAACACGGAGAATGACCATTCTTGGTGGTTTTAACACGCAGAATGTTCATTCTCTGTGCTAAAATGACGGAGAACGTCCATTCTCCATTCTTAAAATTACGGAGAATGATCATTCTTCGTTCTTAAAATCACGGAGAATGACCATTCTCCGTCATTTTAACACGGTCCGTGGTTTGAACACGGAGGATGACCATTCTCCGTGTTAAAATGACGGAGAATGGTCATTCTCCGTCATTTTAACACGAAGAATTGATTCTCCGTGATTTTAACACGGAAAATGACCATTCTTCGTGATTTTAAGAACGGAGAATGGTCATTCTTCGTGATTTCTAATACGGAGAATGACTATTCTCCGTGTTAAAACCACGGAGAATGGCCATTCTCCGTGTTAAAATGACGGAGAATGGACATTCTCCGTCATTTTAGTACGGAGAATGGTCATTCTCCTGCATTTTAACAAGGAGAATGGCTATTCTCCGTGATATTAACACGAAAAATTGCCATTCTCCGTGATATTACCACGAAATGACCATTCTCCTGCATTTTATGGCCAGTTGAAACTTTGGAGGGCTATAACTTTTGACTGGGAGGTCGAAACGAGGTCCAGTTTGTCGCAAAATGAGCATATTTTCAAGGAGCCTGAGATAAACGGTTCTACCATTTATCGGCCTTTCGAAATTTTAGAATCGCAAAAAAGTGATGTTTAGACCTCCGTTTTAACAGTTTTACCGTTTGTCGGTCTTTCCGAAATTTTTCGACTAGTTTTTGATGGAAGGTTTGAATATTTTGGAGGAGAAAACCTATATTCGAAACTGAGCGGCGTATGGAAGAAGAGAAAATATCGAAACGTTTTTTTAATAGTAGGGTTCGGAAGTGTTTTCAATAAATTAGAAGGGTAAAAAGGTCATTCAAAATCCCCTTTATATATTTTTCGCTAATTCTGGACACACGATGAAATGTTATTTTGCGGTGGATTTTACATAAAACTTTTACAATTTTTGGACATTTCATAAATTTTTTCTAGATTTAATATTGAAATATCGTCATAACTTTATATTGTAATTTAAGTTAAATATTTACAATGTGTCAAAATTTGATAAGGTGATCTATCCAAAATGGGGAAATAAATAAATTCTACACATTTGTATCTATTTTTAGTATTGTTCATAGTTTTTTTTTAAGTATCTAATAGAAGTTTTGTTAAGGAAACTAACGGACCTAGTTATTTTTTAAACGGAAAATTCAAGCAGCACCTTATATCAAATCTTTTGGTGTCTTTGTGTATAACTTTGTTTTATATATACCTTTAGGTATGAAATTTGAAAATACACAAAATTTTCTTGTAGAACTAATTTTTTTTACTAATTATGTCATGTATTAACTATATAATCTTAGAAAGATGCTGCACAACTCGATGATATGATATAACTTAAATGACATTACATTTTTATATGATATATTACAATGAGGTGTAAGGAAAGGCACTAAATTGTTTTAAATTTAAGAAAAAAATTCAAACAAAATTGTGATTTATTTTTGTTTCTAGAAACCTAAATGGACTGATTATAACTTAAAATATTGTTTGTTTGCAGAAACTAGATAATTAAATAAAAATTTGTTCTAATTTTTGGCAATTTTGTTCTTCTCTTACTTGCTATTTGTGAAGCATGTTCTTATATTATAATTAATATATTTATTGTCGCTGCAGTGCCTACTTCATCTTTAGTGCCAACTATTTGCAAGAATAATTGCCATATTTGCCAGATAAAACAAACTTAAAATATATATACGAACAAGTGGAGATATAAAACTAACCTAATTTTAAAAAGGAGCCAAATTTCCGACTTTGACAAGAACCCATATAGTGATCAAGCCATTCACCCTAATCGACTATAGTATGGCTGATTGTCAGTCTTTTGCCTAATTGAAGCTTGCATTCTTCTTGGAAAAAAAATATGGCTTACTCCTAACTAATTAGTGATTAGGACATACTTATCTCATGAATATTAATATTTTCAATGTGAGTGCCCCCATTTGAGAAGGAATACGCAATAGCACAATAGCACCACTCCACTGCAAGTCCAGAAAGCATGCCCTTCCTAAGCCAACTTCCACATGGCCGGCCTCCGTTGTAGGGAAGAGGAGAGTGGTGGGGCCGAATGGACCCTGTTAGCAGGAGGGGTAGAGTAGGTTGTAAGGATGTCGTAAAAATTTAGTTGCAAACTTAGCATTATTCTTATTATTAGCAATGCGGACAACTAATTTTACAAGATATTTGTATTTGTTATTGGTCACCATAAGATGTAAACTTTCTTCCTATGCTTGTAACTCATATATAAAGTAATGCGGACACCAGACGAAATCGACACGATTCGAGTCCCCCAAACGTAAAAACGTGTCGGGGTGTGTGGATTGTAGTAAAAAAAATGCAAACTTTTCAAGTTTTGCGGATTCTAGGATGTGTGACCCCACACATCATCTGATTTCAATCTAAAAGGTTTATTACTATCTATTTAATAAAAAAATTACAAAATATTAAACGAACAATGTCGTAGCCGGGATATTTAAGTAAAAATAAGCTTGATTCAGTTGGGGTTATCCCTGCAAAATATTGAGATGTGATGGAGTATGAGTGAGTATTCGATTTATTAGATTTCGAACAAATCAAAATACTCAAAATCGAAATTCTAAAATTCTAATATCGAACGAAATCGAATCAAATTGAAAACAATTTAGTTTGTTCTATTGTGCTATTTTTATTGTTAATGATCGATACCCAAAAATGAACTTGTTGTTAAATTATATTAAAATTTTAAATTTATATATATATATATATATATATATATATATATATATATATATATATATATATATATATATATATATATATATATATATATATATGTTTGCTGTATTTCAAAGTTTGACTAATTGTTAAAATTTGACTTTAAAAAACATACATAGAATTGTAGTTTTTACAATATACAAAAAATATACACATTTTAATCATAAAATACATAAAATTAAAGTATTTAATAATGGCACAAGTTTTATTAACTTTTTGGTTTTGGACTGGAATCGAAACCGAATAATTTTTTTTTGTATTTTCAAAATTGAAATCGAACATATAATTTGTTAACTAAGCCGAATCTTTTATTCGATTCGGTTCGATTTTCGGTCCAAAATTAGATAATGCTCGCCAGGGCAGATCCAGCATATAGCCAGCGCACCAAAAAAATATATTTCATTGGTTCTTTATTTTTTTCTTATGTTTTTTTTTCCTTATTTTGTGATTTTTTTTATGTTAGTCCACTTGGAAGCCGTTGTAGTCTATCCCTAACTTCAGTTTCCCAATCCGCCCCTAATGCTTGCCCCTAATATGGACCATGTCAAAGTTCGAGAAAGAAGGAGGTATAAAAGCTTTGATACCTCTTTTGTATGACAAGTGAGCTTATCCTCAAACTTTATGTCAACCAGGGCCGGCTCTGAACTAATGGGGGCCCAAGGCGAAACTTTCAAAATGGACCTCCATACATAATATAAAAAAGTTTTAAATAAAATAAAATTTTGTTGTAGTCAAGATTTGAACCAAAGACTCCTAAATATAAGTCTAGCACTATAGCCACTACACTACAATGCTTTTTGTTAAAAAATGGCACATGATACATACTAGTTCTATTGTAGATAGTTCTATGTTTGTGCCCCCTTTCGTTAGGGGGCCCTGGGCCGTCGCCCGGCCTGCCCTGGGCCGTCGCCCGGCCTGCCCTGGGCCGTCGCCCGGCCTGCCCTGGGCCAGGGCCGCCCCTGATGTCAACATGTTTTATTAAGTGAGAGGGGGGCCCATATGTCATACAAAGTAAGTATCAAACTTTGATACATCCTTGTTAGGGATCATCATTTGACCCGAAGTCCATGGGCGTCTGAAAAGTCCGTCCGGCTCGATGGGCCAAAGTCCGATAGAGCCTGTCACATCTCGATTCAGAGAATCGTTCGTCCTCGCTTTGATTCACGCTGAATCGTTCGTCCTTGCTAAGGCGTGATGTCGTACAAGGATGGAGTTGCACTTGTATAAGGCATGCTCATGTACATTTTATAAAAGAGATATTTTGAATATAGTTCGCAGCAAGTGTCACGACCCGCACCCTAGGTAGAGGCACAAGTGCGTAACAGCGCCCAGCCTTGTGAGACTCGTCTCACAGTATCGGTATTTATATACGGATACGTATTTTTGTACTGTATTTTGTATTTTCTTGATTTTCGGAATGTTTTAATTTTTTTTCCAACTTATAGATTTTTTTTTGACCGGCATACCGCCAGTATACCAGTGTATGTCGACTGCATGACTGTCACTCCCGTTTTCTGTTATACGTATTTTCAGTATTCGTATACGAAATTCTGGCCTTTGTCAGGTGACCTGTATTTTGATTTGTCTTCTTAGCCTTGCTTTGGTTTAATTTTGACTTGGTTTAATTTGGTTTGGTTCAACTTGGCATGACTTGGTTTAGTTGGTTTGAGATGAGATGGTTTTGTATAAAACCCAAACTTCTCTCTCTCTCTCCTTCATTATTTCATTTCTCTTCATCTTCTTCCTCTTCATCTTCTTCCTCCAACCTAAGACAAGTACATCTTGCCAAATGTTGGACAAATATTATTTTGTTTGTTCTAAACTCTTTCTTACATGATTATAAGCCTCTTTAGAACTTGAAGTTTTTTATTTTCATCAGTAAATTCTTGTAGATCTAAGTTTACTTTATTTTCGATTTTCTTGGGTTTTGATCTACCAAACTTCATTATTTTCAAGTTTTGATTGTTCTATGTTGTAGAGAATTTGATTCTACCCAATTTTGACCTTAAAAAGTTAGATTTTGACTTGTTTTGTGGAAGTTATGGCCAAAGCAAGTTTTGAATATCTTCTATGTTCATCTGTCCTGGTTCTGGCAAGGACAATGAATAGTGCCGCATGATGAATAGTGTCGTAGGATAAATAGTGATGCATGGATACATAGTACCGCAGGATGAATAGTACCGCAGGCTTGCATAATGCCGCAGGATGAATAGTGCCGCATGGATGCATAGTGCCGCATGGCTTGCATAGTACCGCAGGTTTGCACAGCCGCAGGATGAATAGTGCCGTATGGATGCATAGTACCGCATGGCTTGCATAGTGCCACAGGATGAATAGTGCCGTATGGATGCATAGTGCCGCATGACTTGCATAGTGCCGCATGGCTTGTATAGTGCCACATAGTGTTTATTTTGGCTGTTTTATGTCCTATTTGGCTGATTTGTGGCCAGAATTTCTTCCAACTTCCAACATAAAAGTTGTAGATCTTTTTATTGGCTTCAAGAATCTTCTTGTTTCACTTTAACTGGAGTTCATATGCGATTGATAACTTCAATCATAGTTTTGATCTTTTGGCATATTTTATGTACTTGACGTTTTGAGGTTTCTTAGACTGCAATAAATTTCTTAACATGATTTGATGATCTTGTACAGTTAGAAAATGATTGTATACCCTTTGTACACCTAACCCTAGCATAGATTCAATTATTATTTTTTATGCCAAGTAGTTACTTTATTTATTCCCTTCCATGCCATGATACCCCATTTTGGACAAGTTCTTACTTACATGCTATACTTGTTGCCATTTCTCTTCTTTGCTTTACATGATAGTGAATCATCGTGGTGCACTTATGCTACACGTCTTTTCTTTGTTTATACCAGATAGTGACCCATTGTGGTGAACTATGGTACATGTCTTTCTTTGTTTACATGATGGTGACCCGTCATGGTGTACTATTAAATATATATGTCTTTACATGCTAACATGATAGTGGCCCATCGTGGCGCACTCTTAACAAGCAACCTTAACATGATAACTCTTGATAGTGGTCCGTTGTGGCACACTCTTGACATGACAAGTAAACCTAACATGACATGTATGATCAAGATGCTGTTGCGACGACTATTCTCCTTGCTAATACAACTCTTTTGGACACCATGGTTGAATGTATTGTGTATGAGTGAAGAAGCTACATGTCTCGTCTGCATCATGTCTAGGACATGAATTTTTGGTTACCACGGTCAGGGATTCATACTGAATCTGACTAGGTTAATGACTAGATTGATCAAGTAGTTCATATAGAGAGATTTTTCAGTCACATGCGATCGCGTTATCTGGGCATTTTAATTGGACTTATAGCCTGCCGTCGAGTAGGACGCATTTCCAGCATACTGTCATGTGTTGTACCCCTAAGTTACCATGGGATACATTTGTCTCCTGGGCGATGTATCCACCTAATACAACTCTCAACCTGTGGAAGGATAAATGGATAGCTGCAGGGCTTGTGACTGTGGGAATATCTTGTTGCACCTTGTTAGTAACTAGGCATGTGATAAACCAAGTTAGTTAATATATTAAGTCATACTCATTGCTTGGCCGTGTTTGATGGATGGAGTCAATCCAGTCCAGTCTAGTTTTGTCTAGGCAGTGTCTGTATGTTTATTTTAGTACATCATTATTTATGCTTTACTTTTGTCGATAAATGATTAGAGACAAAGTTCTGTTCTGGAGAAGGGTTACAACCCTGGTCCTTGTTTGGTTTACGGGTTGTAATTTGACTTTCAGAATAGCTCCCGAGTCATCTTATCATTGGCGTTCCAAAATTATCACAGGCTCTTATGCCCTCGTTACATAACATGCTCACATGTCTCAGTTATCTAACATGCTCACATGTTCCACTTACCGTACATGTTCGCATGTACCATTTCTCTAACATGGTTTAGCTATGTCACAAGTTCTCTGTTTAATTCACATGTCCACAGTTTACATTATGTCACATTTCAATTACTTATGTCACATGATGCTTTACTTATTATCTTTTCTATTCTCGGGATGAGTACATTGGTAGTGCACGAGTCTCGATCTGCATTTACTTATTGCTTTCTCTAACCATTGCTATGTTAGCTATTGCTGGTTTTAGTCCGTAGTTTGGCTTCCTTTGTGGTACTTGCTATTTGGGGTCTGATCCCACTGGTTTAGTTTGGCCAGATCTGATAGAGGAGCCCAGAGGATCTTCCGTACCATCTACTCGACGGTAACTATCCGGAGCACCAGAGTACCTGAGTGGGTTTCTTGTTTCATTCTTCCACTTGATATGTACATTATTCTTTTGTGGCGTTTAGCCTCCGAGCACGTGTTTAGCTCGTGTTTTGGTTCTTGACATTTAGCCTACGGGCCTAAACATGATGTACGTATTCTAGACTATAGCTAGAGCTTATCATGTAAGACTATTACTCTTGCTAGTTTTCTATTTTTGTATGACTAGCTTCATGATCATCTATGTATAAATGGTTTAGGACGCTTTACTATTGTATGTCTGATGATCATTGTAATGCCTATATCTCGTATTACGTATTTAGAATACGTGTACATTTTTCGACCCGTATTGCATGTCTCCCTGCTTGATTTATTTTGGCATTTCATTGATTGGTTTATCTTGGTTCGGCTTGGTTTTGCATGGTTCGGTTTGCTAGATTTTATGTGGACCAAACCACTCCCACCTACCACCACCTTCATTAAATATCCCACCTACCACCATCTTCATTAAATATCCCACCATACCTTTCTCTCACCTCATTAACTCTTCTTCTTCCCCACCATTACTTCTCTACCAACCTGAGAGAGTGGAGAGCTTAGGCAAGTGCATCTTGCTTCATGGAGGAAGTCCATTTTTATTGTTCCATTGTCTTCCTCATGTGTTTCTAACCCACTTTAGTACTTAGCACTTTTCATTTCTGTGGTTAATTTATTGTAGATCTAGTTTTGTGGTATTTTCGGTTTCCATGAGTTTTGATCCATCAAACCTGTATACTTTTGCTAGTTGATGGTTCCATGTTGTAGAGAATTTTATTTTTTCTAAATTTGACCTACGGGAGTCTGGATTTGGGTTCCTATTGTTGTTTGGTGGAGCATGGAGGCCATGGTATTTTCTATGGACATGTTCTCTGTGAGAGCCATAAATTGCACTTTTGGCGCATGCAACATTGAGTTGTTGAGCCGCATGAGCATATTTGCTCTGGGCCGCATAGGCCAATGCCATGTATATTTTAATGCATAGCCTTAGCATTCACGTGCATGGCCTTTTCTTTTTATTTATTATTATTTATTGCATGCTTTAATAGGCAAGTTGTATGCATTCATGCATTAGTGAGCCGTATAAAAATATTTAAGCATGGCCGCATATGGGGACAAGCATGCCGCATGACCCTTAAGCAATTGCATAGCATTACGTTAAAAGTGAGCCGCATGGCCTTCCAGTGAAAGCATTTGCATTCAATGCTTATAGTTTATGCATTTGCATTTAATGCTTATGGCATTAGCATTAATGCCTTCCAGTGAAAGCATTTTGCATTAAATACCTATAGTACATGCATTTGCATTTAATGCTTATGACATTAGCATTTAATGCCTTCCAGTATTGACATTTGCTTATATACGGCCGCATGGCTATATTGGCATTTGCATGCTTAGCCATTATTTTGGCCGCATGAGATTCATGCTTGCCCGCATGAGATTCATGCTTGGCCGCATGAAGTTAACTCCACTCTCGGCCTTAGATATTTTTGGCCACTTAGTATATTTATTTATTTTGTGCTTGGCCTTTGCATTATTATTTAATGCTTGGTGGAAAGGCACAGCTTGCATTATTGCATGGAGGGTCCCATGCATATATAATTTGGTCGCATGGCCACGCATGCAATTACTTGCATTGTTTTTCTTGACATTTATTTCTGGCCGCATGGCCTCTCTTACAATTTTGGCCGCATGGCCCCTCTTCACTTGCATGGCTTATTTATCATGTGTAAACAGTTACATGGCCGCATGGCCATAATTTGCTTGGCTTGGCCGCATGGCCATTGTACTTTTGGACTTTGAATTTAATATTGGCCGCATGGCCCCTTCCACTGGCATGGCTTATTATATACAAGTAATCATTGCTTCATGTGGATCATTAATTAAATGGTTCACGTGAACTTTCCTTCCTTGCTGCATTGATTGTTGGGTCCCACTTGGCTAGAATATATATATAATTAGGCCACATGGCCCCAGTACTTGAGTGGCCACGTGTCCTTTTCTTTTGCTTGAGTGGAAGCTTGTATTTATTGAGGGTTCTTCTATCCTTGTCTTCTCTGGTTGCATGAATATTTCTTGCTGGCCGCATGGCCCCTTCAGTTATTTTTTGGCCGCATAAGCTTTGGTTGACCGCATGGGTGGCTCTTCCACTCTCTTTGGCCGCATGTATGTTCTACCACTTTTGGGCCGCATGGGGTCTACTTTGATTGTTTAAATGTTTTATTTGCCCGAATTATGGTCAGAATTTTTTTCCACTCCCAACATAAAAGTTGTAGAGTTTCTCCTTGGCTTCAAGAATATATATATTATAAATATATTATTATTTAATTGTGCAAGTTTCTCTCCTCCTTGATAAATGACATGACTTGATAGTGACCCGCCGTGGTGCACTCCTGACAAGATAACTTGACCTGACAAATTTGACATGATAATTTTGACATGATAATTTTGACATGATAATTTGACATGATAATTCTTGATAGTGGCCCGCCGTGGTGTACTCTTGACAAGTAAACCTGACATGATATATATTTTGAATGCTGTTGCGACGGCTAACCTGACATGATAAGATTTATTGATCTGGATACCATGGACGATTGTGCTTGTACAAATGAACCCGTCTTGTCTTGCATCATGTCTAGGACAGGGACCCCTGAGTACCACGGTCAGGGGTACCTACTGTAAATGGCTAAGGCTAATAACTAGAATAATACAGTAGTTCATGAAGAGACTTTTCCAGTTACCTGTTGCCCCTTTGATCCCGGCCTTATATATATATATACATGGGACTTGGAGCTATCTGTCATGATGAGCACATTTCCAGCCTGCCGTCGAGTGGGGCACCTCTTTAGGACACATATATCTTACTGCAGTGTGTCTGCTATACTTATTTTTCTTTTGCTGGGGTCACTCAGGTAGCAGCAGGCGGGTAACTGGACTTGGAAATCTCTTTGCATCTTGCTAGTAACTAGGCCTGTGATAACCCTAGTTAGTTAAAGAATCAAGTCGTACTTATTGCTTGGCCGTGAAATGTTGGATGGAGTTTACCAGTCTATTCTTGTCTTGATTCTGTACAAGATTGTTACATGTCCTGATTTCTTATATTTACCTTGCCGATAAATGGTGGAAGAAGCCAAGTTCTGTTCAGACGAAGGGTTACAACCCCGGTCCTTGTTTGATTTACGGGTTGTAACCTGGTTATCTGAATAGTCCCATGGTTATCTCATCGTATATCACCTGTCATGCTTGATACGTTTTACCTTACCAACAAGGTTTGGGAGACGAAGTTCTATTCAGGCGAAGGGTTGCAACCCCGGTCCTTGTTTGGTTTAAGGGTTGTGACCTGGCTACTTGAATGGTTTCTTCGTACTCAGTTTGCTGTTGTTATCAAGCCTTTTCATTACTGTCTTTTATGTAATTATATTCTTGTGCTAATTCTGGTTTTAGTTCCTAAGTGAAGCCTCCTTTGTGGCGCTTGCTCTTTCTGGGGTCTGACCCAGCTGGTTTTGTATGGCCAGATACCGGAGCAACTCCAGAGGATCCACCGACTTTCCAGCCAGATGGTGACCACTAGACGGAATCCTGGCAATGAGTGGGTTTATTTTGACTCTCCCACTCTATTGTAAAATATTTTTTTGAGGCGTTTAGCCGACGAGTACGTGTTTAGCTCGATTGCACCTTTATTTATTGTCTGCCTACGGGCTGTAACATGATTGGCAAATCCTAGGGTTGATCATGTATTGACTAAAACTCCTGCTAGTCCTCACATTTTGTAACGACTAGCTTCATGATCAGCTGAATATGTAATGTTTGGGACGCCTTACTATTGTATATTTGGTAATCTTACATCTTGTAATATTTATTTGCTTGCTTGTGATTGAGACACTAGGCTTGTTCTTGACCCTAAGAGACTGATGGCTTGTAGATAAACCCTCATATATCTAGACAGCCGTGACCGTATAGTGGAGTGGATTCCATTTCATTATACGTAGCTGGCTATGTCTGCCCCTGCTCTTCAGTGTTCTGGTTCTGGGGCGTGACATGGTTTAAGTGGTGGCCCATGCAGGTCTTGTAAATCAAGATATGTGAGGGTTTACCGAATAGATGTCTCAATCAGTACTCGCCCTTGATCTCTGCTCGTATCCTCTAAATCTCGGAACTCTTGACCTGGTCACATGCTTGCAATCTTTGATCTATCCTGGTCCTTCCTTATTGTTCCTTATGTCGTCTTCTTCAGCGGCATTGTTCCTGGACCTGCCGATCAGCAAGGCGGAGCACCTTCCGTGGACCAACAGCAACCAGAAGATCAGGCCCAGCACTCAGAAGCAGCTTTTTAGTAGCAAAGAGCTCAGCAGTATGCCCAGGCGCAAGTTCAGTATAGGCGGAGGAGATTCCAGCAGAGACCCCAGCAATATGCTCTGACCCCAGCTTGGATTCAGAACCGGCAGAGAGGATCCTAGCAGGATGTCTTCCCTCTTCCTCATACCATCAAATTCCTTGTTTGCATGATTAATTGTTTGATTGATTGCTTAGTATAGCTTGTCCTTGCATCTCTAGCCACTTGATTAAATTCTGAGGACGAAATTCTTTTAAGGTGGGCAGAGTTGTAATACCCATATCTCGTATTACGTATTTAGAATACGTGTACGTATTTCGACCCGTATTGCATGTCTCCCTGCTTGATTTATTTTGGCATTTTATTGATTGGTTTATCTTGGTTCGGCTTGGTTTTGCATGGTTCGATTTGCTAGATTTTATGTAGACCAAACCACTCCTACCTACCACCACCTTCATTAAATATCCCACCTACCACCATCTTCATTAAATATCCCACCACACCTTTCTCTCACCTCATTAACTCTTCTTCTTTCCCACCATTACTTCTCCACCAACCTGACAGAGTGGAGAGCTTAGGTAAGTGCATCTTGCTTCATGGAGGAAGTCCATTTTTATTGTTCCATTGTCTTCCTCATGTGTTTCTAACCCACTTTAGTACTTATCACTTTTCATTTTTGTGGTTAATTTCTTGTAGATCTAGTTTTGTGGTATTTTCGGTTTTTATGAGTTTTGATCCATCAAACCTGCATATTTTTGCTAGTTGATGGTTCTATGTTGTAGAGAATTTTGTTTTGTCCAAATTTGACCTACGGAAGTCTGGATTTGGATTCCTATTGTTGTTTGGTGGAGCATGGAGGCCATGGTATTTTCCATAGACATGTTCTCTGTGAGAGCCATAAATTGCACTTTTGGCCGCATACAACATTGAGTTGCTGAGCCGCATGAGCATATTTGCTCTGGGCCGCATAGGCCAATGCCATGTATATTTTAATACATAGCCTTAGCATTCACGTGCATGGCATTTTCTTTTTATTTATTATTATTTATTGTATGCTTTAATAGGCAAGTTGCATGCATTCATGCATTAGTGAGCCGCATGAAAATATTTAAGCATGGCCGCATATGGGGACAAGCATGCCGCATGACCCTTAAGCAATTGCATAGCATTGTGTTAAAAGTGAGCCGCATGGCCTTCCAGTGAAAGCATTTGCATTCAATGCTTATAGTTTATGCATTTGCATTTAATGCTTTTGGCATTAGCATTAATGCCTTCCAGTGAAAGCATTTTGCATTAAATACCTATAGTACATGCATTTGCATTTAATGCTTATGACATTAGCATTTAATGCCTTCCAGTATTGACATTTGCTTATATATGGCCGCATGGCTATATAAGCATTTGTATGCTTAGCCATTATTTTGGCCGCATGAGATTCATGCTTGGCCGTATGAGATTCATGCTTGGCCGCATGAGAACTCATGCTGGCCGCATGAAGTTAACTCCACTCTTGGCCTTAGATATTTTTGGCCACTTAGTATATTTATTTATTTTGTGCTTGGCCTTTGCATTATTATTTAATGCTTGGTGGAAAGGCACAGCTTGCATTATTGCATGGAGGGTCCCATGCATATATAATTTGGTCGCATGGCCACGCATGCAATTACTTGCATTGTTTTCCTTGACATTTATTTTTGGCCGCATGGCCTCTCTTACAATTTTGGCCGCATGGCCCCTCTTCACTTGCATGGCTTATTTATCATGTGTAAACAGTTGCATGGCCGCATGGCCATAATTTGCTTGGCTTGGCCGCATGGCCATTGTACTTTTGGACTTTGAATTTAATATTGGCCGCATGGCCCCTTCCACTGGCATGGCTTATTATATACATGTAATCATTGCTTCATGTGGATCATTAATTAAATGGTTCATGTGAACTTTCCTTCCTTGCTGCATTGATTGTTGGGTCCCACTTGGCTAGAATATATATAATTAGGCCACATGGCCCCAGTACTTGAGTGACCACGTGTCATTTTCTTTTGCTTGAGTGGAAGCTTGCATTTATTGAGGGTTCCTCTCTCCTTGTCTTTTCTGGTTGCATGAATATTTCTTGCTGGCCGTATGGCCCCTCCAGTTATTTTCTGGCCGCATAAGCTTTGGCTGGCCGCATGGGTGGCTCTCCCACTCTCTTTGGCCGCATGTATGTTCTACCACTTTTGGGCCGCATGGGATCCACTTTGATTGTTTAAATGTTTTATTTGCCTGAATTGTGGTCAAAATTTTTTCCCACTCCCAACATGAAAGTTGTAGAGTTTCTCCTTGGCTTCAAGAATATATATATATATTATAAATATATTATTATTTAATTGCGCAAGTTTCTCCCCTCCTTGATAAATGACATGACTTGATAGTGACCTGCCGTGGTGCACTCCTGACAAGATAACTTGACCTGACAAATTTGACATGATAATTTTGACATGATAATTTGACATGATAATTCTTGATAGTGGCCCGCCGTGGCGCACTCTTGACAAGTAAACCTGACATGATATATATTTTGAATGCTGTTACGACGGCTAACCTGACATGACAAAATTTATTGACCTGGATACCGTGGGCGATTGTGCTTGTACAAATGAATCCGTCTTGTCTTGCATCATGTCGAGGACAGGGACCCCTGAGTACTACGGTCAGGGGTACCTACTGTAAATGGCTAAGGCTAATAACTAGAATAATACAGTAGTTCATAAAGAGACTTTTCTAGTTACCTGTTGCCCCTTTGATCCCGGCCTTATATATATATATATACATGGGACTTGGAGCTATCTGTCATGATGAGCACATTTCCAACCTGCCGTCGAGTGGGGCACCTCTTTAGGACACATGTATCTTACTGCAGTGTGTCTGCTATACTTATTTTTCTTTTGCTGGGGTCACTCAGGTAGCAGCAGGCGGGTAACTGGACTTGAAAATCTCTTTGCATCTTGCTAGTAACTAGGCCTGTGATAACCCTAGTTAGTTAAAGTATCAAGCCGTACTTATTGCTTGGCCGTGAAATATTGGATGGAGTTTACCAATCTATTCTTGTCTTGATTCTGTACAATATTGTTACATGTCCTGATTTCTTATATTTACCTTACCGATAAATGGTGGAAGAAGCCAAGTTCTGTTCAGACGAAGGGTTACAACCCCGGTCCTTGTTTGGTTTACGGGTTGTAACCTGGTTATCTGAATAGTCCTATGGTTATCTCATCGTATATCACCTGTCATGCTTGATACGTTTTACCTTACCAACAAGGTTTGGGAGACGGAGTTCTATTCAGGCGAAGGGTTGCAACTCCGGTCCTTGTTTGGTTTAAGGGTTGTGACCTGGTTACTTGAATGGTTTCTTCGTACTCAGTTTGCTGTTGTTATCAAGCCTTTTTATTACTGTCTTTTATGTAATTATATTCTTGTACTAATTGCTGGTTTTAGTTCCTAAGTGAAGCCTCCTTTGTGGCGCTTGCTCTTTCTGGGGTCTGACCCAGCTGGTTTTGTATGGCCAGATACCGGAGCAGCTCCAGAGGATCCACCGACTTTCCAGCCAGATGGTGACCACTAGACGAAATCCTGACAACGAGTGGATTTATTTTGACTCTCCCACTCTATTATAAAATATTCTTTTGAGGCGTTTAGCCGACGAGCACGTGTTTAGCTCGATTGCATCTTTATTTATTGTCTGCCTACGGGCTGTAACATGATTGGCAAATCCTAGGGTTGATCATGTATTAACTAAAACTCCTGCTAGTCCTCACATTTTGTAACGACTAGCTTCATGATCAGCTGAATATGTAATGTTTGGGACACCTTACTATTGTATATTTGGTGATCTTACATCTTGTAATATTTATTTGCTTGCTTGTGATTAAAACACTAGGCTTGTTCTTGACCCTAAGAGACTGATGGCTTGTAGATAAACCCTCATATATCTAGACAGCCGTGACCGTATAGTGGAGTGGATCCCATTTTATTATACGTAGCTGGCTATGTCTGCCCCTGCTCTCCAGTGTTCTGGTTCTTGGGCGTGACAATCATACTTCTTGTACCTTGTATAATTGCCTGTGATTGAGATACCTAGGAATGCTTAACCTAGGATCGACTGTTGGCTTGTAGAAGTAACCCCCATGTCTTGACAGCTTATACGTGATTTCAGAGTACTGGTGTAATTTGTTATTACGTAGCTGGCCTTGTCCGTCCCCACTTGCCAGTATTCTGGTTTTGGGACGTGACAAGGCTACTCCGTAAAAACGGTATAGAACGTTGTAGGTCTGCTAGCTAACAAACAGTATATAATTGTCACCCCCAGTTTTCGAATTAGGGGTATTTTTGTCATTTTTCAAGTTTTATAATTTTTAGGAATTTTATTTGATTTTATGTGATTTTTTGGGATTTATTTTGTTTGGTTTGGATTTTATCCAATTCGGACTCAAATTGGAGACCCGGGTAGCCTGGACCCTAGTGAAACCCACATACAAGCTGGACTTGGCCCACATACCATCATAATTAGGTTAGAAATCATAAACCCTATTTCCATGGCTTAATTAGTCATTTTAGAGCTTAATTAGTTCATTAGAAACAAACCGAACCAAACCCGAATCAAACCGAACCAAGTTTATTGGGTTGGGGACTAATGGATCCTACCCAAAACCCAATAGGGCCCCCACCCACATGGCCGGCCATGAATAGCTCCCCCCCCTTTTCTTCTCCACAAAGCAAACTCTCCCTCTCTCTCTAAAATTTTATTTCTCTCTCCAAGCTTTCTTCCTCCAAGGAAAACCAACCTAGGTATGCTCATAATTCTCCATTTATTCCTCTTTACCATTTAATGTCTTCACAATAATTGGAGAGGATGAGATTCTCCACATTTGCCCCTAGAATTTATTAGGTTTCCTAAAATCTAGGTTAGAAGATTTATTTGGGGGTTTTCTAACTAGAGTGGTATATTCATATATGTAGATATATATGTGTAGGTATATATATATATATTGATATGTATGGGTGTCATGAGGAATGGTGGTGGTGTGTGAGAGTGGTAGGGAGTGTGTGAGTGTGTGTGTGTGTTTGTGTGAGTGTGTGTGAGAGAGTGTGAGAGGGTGGTGTGTGTGTTTGAGAGTGGTATTTATGTATGTATATATATGTATATGTATATATATATATATATATATATATATATATATATATGTATTTGTGTGTGTGTGTGTAGAGAATGGTGGTGGTGGTGTTTATGTCATGAGAGTGGTGTGAGAGTGTGAGTGTGCTTGTGTGAGTGTGTGAGTGTTTGTGAGAGTGTGTCTATATGTATATATACGTAAATGTGTGTGTGTGTGTGTGTGTGTATTTATATACGTATATATATGTGTGTGTATGTATGTATATATATATGTAGATATGAGGGTGTTTGTGTGTCTATATATATATATATATATAGAAGGTTAGATAGATAGAGGGATGGATATTAGATTATATATACATTTGTATGTAGATATATATATATATACATATATATATATATATATATATATATATATATAGATAGATAGATTGGAGTATAGATATATATATATATATAGTTATATATATATATAGAGTAGGAAGAGAAGAAGTAGGAGGAAGAGGAGATGAAGAGAATAAGATGCAGCAGCTGCAGCAGCCGCAGCAGGTTGCAGCAATAGCAGCAGCATGTGCAGTAGTAGTAGCAGCAGTAGCAGGATCAGCAGTAGCAGGAGCTGCTATGGCAGCTCCTTTCCCCTCCCCCCCCTTTCACCCCCTTTAAGCCCCATTGACCCCCCCCCCCCCCCCATTATATATATATATGTATGTATATATATATATATATATATATATATATATATATATATATATATATATATATATATATATGTATATATATAGGTTGAAAGATAGTTAGAATTAGAGAGAATAGGAGAAGAGAATTAGAAGAAGTTTAGGAAGAAATTAGAAAAAGAAAGGTTAAGAGGAAGGGAAAAAGTAGAAGAGTTAGAAGAGAAGTAGAAGGGAATAATAGAAAAAGTTAGAAAAAGAATGAGAAGAGGATTAGAAGAGAATAGGAAGGGAGAATAGAGATTAGTAAGGAGGAGGAGAATTAGAATGGGAAGAAGAACTTAGAAGAGGAAATTAGAAGAGGAATTAGAGTGAGAGCTATAGAAGGATTTTGGAGGAAAGCGAGTTAGAGGGTGAAACGGAGCCCGGAGTATCGGAACGCGATGAAACTTGGCATGGAGTTCAAATACGTGATTTAGATTTTGCGGGTAGGCTCCCGAGTGGAAATCGGCGTCGTAGGGCGCCGGTATCGCGCCGTATCAGTGCGTATCTTAAAATATTCAAGATTTTGGCAACGGGCCGTATCATGGACCGGATGTCCACGTTACCTAGGTATTTTGGTAGGTAATATATGTATAGGCTAGTATCATACTACCGTGGGAAGATTGGGTCAAAATATCAAGCGTAGGTAGGCTAACTAGATAATCGCCGAAGGTAGAATTTTACCCTTTTTAAGGGTAAAATAGGATATTGGCCTATGGTCAAGATATGAGTATCGAAGTCCAAGATGGACTTGGATATGGGTTGTAGAGGTTGGTAATGGGTAGAAATAGCCGTCTAGACGTAGTCTTGACCCCGGTTGACCACGGTTGACTTTTTAGACCAAAAGTCAACTATGGGTCAACACTTTGCCCAATTTAGTTCCAAATTCCATTAGACTTGTGCAGTTGACCAAAAGTCAACTGTTAGTCACCAGTGACCTAGAGTTAACCTAGGGTTGACCAGAGTTGACCAGGGTTGACCAGAGTTGACCAATTGACCAAAAGTCAACTGTAAGTCAACCGTTGACTCAAATCGACCTAGATTAATTCCGTTTGACTTGCATTGACCCAGTATGACCTAGCTAGACCTAAAATGACTTAGATTGACCTCGTGCAGTCTAGTTTGATGTGTCTTGACCTAGAATGACTTAATAGAATTTAAATTAATTTGACTTTATTTCCTAGATAGAGTATTGATACGTCTTGTTCTCTATAGGTCCTCGAGACGCTGCATTTGCTCCAGTTGATATACCATATCATATTTCAGGCGAGTACATTCTCTGACACTTTTCCAATTTATGATAACTTTTATAATTCATGTAATTAGTGTAGATATGCTTGTTCTCGACACATTGGTCACACGGATTGGTATTCATGGATTCCGACATGAGATGTTATTCCTCGTTATCTTGGTATATCTTGTGCAAGCTCCCTTGTAGTTCTTGTGCAGTATATGGATGCCGATTCTCGAGGAGACTTGCTCCCTTCTCGTAGAATCCCGTGTCGTAACGTGTCTTGCTTGGATCCACTCTACCAGTCGGGGACGGGGAGTACTAGTGTAGATGTGTGGTCATTATCCACCTTGTTACTCTTATAGACCTTGTGAGTGTTAATCATACACTTCACGTATGATTAACCAGGCCAGTAGACCTTGTGCAAGACCCAAGCCGGCCACATGTTGTAGCTAGTACTCACACACCTAGAGATATGATTCTTGATTCTTGTACATGCCATGATCAGTTTACTTGCCTTGTTCTAGCTCTAGTTTTATAGCTTACCTTGCCATGATACTCACATGTACATTCCATGATTTTCTTGTATATACTCTCTATTTACTGTCTTATAGCTTTTGTCATATCTTGTGAACTGTTGTTAGTAGATTGTACTCGTTCCATCCTGACAGGATATGTTGAAAATATTACAGATGCAGATGAGGGAGACTACAGTACCTACTACGGTCCAGATGACGTAGTGGGCCTAGACCTGGAGACTTTGGTCCAGCAGGGCTTAGCTCCGCCTTGCGAGACCTTACCCCCTGCTTAGTTAGAGTAGGTCTTTTGTACTGGACTTTGTCTCCAGCTACTTTTGAGACTGTTATTATTATGGACTGTATTAGAGACTTGGACTTATATATATTCTTGTGTTGGACTTGACAGGTTATTATTTTATTATCGTCTTGTTGTCTTTATCTTTCAGTCTTTACTTTGTTATCTTAGAGTCGTGATTGAGTACTTATATATATTCACTGCTTGTCCTCCATTCGGAGTTGACCATATTCTCGACAGGTTTTGTTATATATATAAACTGTTTAGAGTAGGAAAATCTACAGCATTCTACGCCGATTTTTCGGTGAGGGCTGGACGTTATCGCGTCACGCGTCCTTTTAGCGGGTGCGGGTCGTGACAATAATAATCTGTCATCTCCGTACGGAGGATATAATATAAAATATTGATAATCTCAATCACAATATAGTAGGAAGAATCATGGCACGAAATCAAGATAGATATAAACCACAAAGTGTAATATCCAGCTCAACAGAGAGAAGAGAAACACAAAGTAATATAGTTATATATATCCCAATATAATAAGCATAAGTAGTAAGCTAGAGACAAGATCCAGTCCAAAATCTACTCTAACTAAACTATAGCTAGAGGCTCATCGGGCGGAACTAAGCCCTGCTGAACCAAGGTCTCCAAGTCTATGCCCACTACGTCATCCGGACCGTAGTAGGTACAACAATCCTCCTCACCGTCATCTGTAATATTTTTGTCAATATATCCAGTCAGGATGGAACGAGCACAATCAACTAACAATAATTCACAAGATAGGATAAAAGCTACAAGACTGTAAATAGAGATTATATACAAGAAATCATGAATGTACATGTAAGTATCATAGCAAGGTAAGCTGTGAATCTAGAGCTAGAACAAGGCAAGTAAAACTGATCTTGGCATGTACAAGAATCAAGAATCATCTATCTAGATGTGTGAGTACTAGCATTCGATATGTGCCCGGCTTGGGTCTGAACAAGGTCGAATGATCTAGCCAATCATACGTGGAGTGTATGATTAGCATTCATAAGGTCTACAAGAATAAACAAGGCGGATAATGACCACACATCTACACTAGTACTCCCCGCCTCCGACTGGTAGAGTGGATCCAAACAAGACACGTCACGACACGGGATTTTACGGGAGGGAGCAAGTCTCCTTGAGAATCGGTGTCCATATACTGCACAAGAACTACAAGGGGCTTGCACAAGATATACCAAGATAACAAGGAATAACATCTCATGTCGGGATCCACGAATACCAATCCGTGTGACCAATGTGTTAAGAACAAGTATATCTACACTAAGTATATGAATTATAACAATTATCATAAATTAGAAAAGTTATCAGAGAATGTACTCGCCTGAGCTGTGATAAAAATATGTCAACTGAGTCCAATACAGTGCCTCGAGGACCTACAGATGGAATTTTGTATCAATATAATATTCTGGAAGTAAAAGCAAGTCAAAGTAAGTCATACTAAGTCAAAGCAAGTCAAACTAGATCAATCTAAGTCAAAGCAAGTCAAACTAGGTCCATCTAAGTCAAAATTGACTTACAGTTGACTTTTGGTCAATTGGTCAACTCTGGTCAACCCTTGGTCAACTCTAGGTCAACTCTAGGTCAAACTTGATAAACGTTGACTAACAGTTGACTTTGGGTCAACTGGTTACTCTGGTCAAGTTCTAGTCAATTCTAGGCTACAATTGACTTTCGGTTGACTTTTGATCAAAATAGTCAACTGTGGTCAACTGAGATCAAAACTAGTCTAAGTTCACTATTTCTAACCATTACCAACCATAATATTCTAATTATAACTATATCTTAAAGTAGTAAACTCATACCGTAGTAAATAGGCATTACCTTAACTTACCCTTTCCTACCTTTCCAAGGTAATCCCATTACCTTAACCTCTAACTCAAACTCTAGACTTCTCTACCCTCATTCTAAGTATTTCCCAACTCTCTACTATGGTATTCTAACATTTATCCTAGTATCTTGATACCATACCATGGTATATTGATATCTCACTTGCTAAAAAGGTAAATATTTCATTACCTTAAGGTAAAGGGTAAACTTGAGATACCGTATTGGTATCCTAAAAATACCACTCTTAACTAAACTCTAACTATCTTGGTATCTCAATACCAAGTCTCTAACATCCTACTAACTAACCTTCCTAGGATACTATAACACACTCTAACTTATCTAGGCTACTAATAATATCTATTACCTACTATTTAACTCATCTCTTAACTAACCTTATCACATATTATCTAACTCAAGATACCCACAATATCTAACTCATATCATACTAACTTCTAACCAATGAACCAAACACACTTACCCACTAGATTCTCACTCACTCACTCACTAGAAACTAACACTCTAACTCAACTACAAACTCACTCACACCCACACACTAAAACTTACAAGAAAGAGCACACAAAGGGGGATTAAGTGGCTGCTTATTGCAGCCACTAGATGCTGCTACTGCTGCTGCTGCTCTCACAGAGAAGCATATAATGTTATTGTTGCTGCTGGATCACAGCAGCAGGCTACTGCTGTTGCAGTCCACATTGGGGGGCTGCACATCCCAGAATAAGGGGCTGCTGCTGCTGTTTTTTTTTTTTTTGGGGGGGGGAAGGCTGCTGTGGTGGCTGCCTATGGCACTCCTAACACTCCTTCAAACTTGTAAACCCCCGTTCTGATTTTTTTTGAAAGTATTTTTATGACTTGACCTGAGATGGTGATTTTGAATTTGTAGATACTTCTTTTAAATTAAACTCTAGAGGTTATGTATATATATAAATGACTTAGCATTAGAAGATGAGTTTAAACATGAAACGGTTTGTCAAGGGAGGGAGTAGATTTATGAGTCCATGGGCCCAATTTGTTTGTTTGTTTTATTATTAATTTTATTGTTGACACATAATTTTTACTCACTAATGTATATATAGATAAGTTAAAAAAAGAAGAAGAGAATATTAGTTTTGCAAAAAAGGAAATATGGAAAGGGTTTCTTCACTAATGTTCCAAATTCAAATTGGAACTTGGCCGACTCTGTTGGGGATAACTCTGTTGAGTTTAAACCAAAAACTCGATAGGAACTCTCCTCCTAAATCCAGTTGATCAGATCGACCCAAAAATTTGTTTCTTCTTATCTCCTCCTAACAAACAAACCCTATATATATACAAGAAGGGCCGACAGACCTTTTGCATCTATAAACCCTAGAAGGATCGATTACAACTGTCATCGTGGAGCCGTCGTCAAAACTTACAGGAACAACCAAGGTTAGTATTGATTCTTGCAATTTTGTATTCAGCTTTCTTTGTACTATGAACACCATACGTTCGATGAAATAACCTAGACGGCTAGATGGTAGTTGGGTTGTGCTATGATGAGAAGGGTAGATCAAATGTTTAAACTATCAAGTTAGAAATTCGTAGCCTTGCCAAATAACCATTGGTACATTTGGGGAAGACTGCGAGCGTATCAATTGAGGTTTAAGGGAGTATCATAAACAAGGGGGAGAGTAACTACTCAAATGTCAGAGGGATCGAGTTTCTCATAATTAGTTACTGGTTTTAGTTGCATTACATATATGTTACACAACACAATAGTCAGTAGCTATTACTTAGACATACAGACTTAGAAACCTTGTAAATAGATATACCTTGTAGGCAACATATAAGTCAAGATGACCAACTGACATGTTAAACACTTATGGTACTCGAGAGCCACTATTTTGTTGGATTTTAGTTTGTATCCAATTGATGTTGGCAGGTTGGTCATTCTTTCTATATCCGATTAGTATTTATACCAATTAGCTAATTTCTTGTTACCTGGCATCTTAGACTAACCTAGCATTATGTTGCTGTTACGATTGCTGTTGTAGCCTATTACCCCATCTACTCACCGTTAGGGATATAAAACTTGTCTCAAAATCTATCCTGGGTCGACCCTTACATAGGCTACCAGCGATACAACCAGGGGATGATATATGCAGCAGGACAGGAACAGGAGAAGCATGGCATGGGGGTGCCTTAGCCATTTGGTCGAGTCTTGGGTCAGGGTACAACCTGAGAAGGAGTGTTATGTTTCACCTATAGGAGGGAAGCTCTATACAGATTGATATAAAGGGAATCATCAGAAAAAAGGAAACCAATTGGCAACTTGAAATTTATGCTTCATACTAGTATGATATATCGAAACTAGTTTTGTGAACTATCTATATATTATTTTTCTTGTATGGGTAAACATCCCCATTGGAGGTGGCTCCATTAGTTGTTTGAATTGCAACTGTTCTACTGATGAAATATGGTTGATGATCTTCAACAATTCAGTCTTTATGAGATATTTACCATATCGTGGCTTAAATTGACTGCTAGAAATTTTGTTCATTGCTACTAATGCTTAAAATTGCGTTTTTGAGGTTTCTTGGGATACATGGTATGAGACTAACAAGATATGGCTTATTATGGATGCACAGATCCATTAAGGAATAGAGGGATGGTCCAGCCTATAGGTGATCAGTTGGAGGCTACCATGGGTTAGATGGAAACAACTGTAAAACCTTTAAAGTACAGAGCAATACTTATATAGCATAAATGTAGGTTGGACTTTAAACTTACTCACCTTAAGTACATAAGTTCATTAGAGTGTTTAAGAACAGCAGTTGGGGATATAGTGAATTCATGAAGTAAGAAGTGGCTCAAGTTACAAAACAGGTAATCAAGTAGCTTGAGTATCTCTTGTTATTGTACACCATAATCTAAGTGTCATAAATGGTCAATACCTGCTAGTGAATGGGTAGTAGATTAGGGGATGAGGTTGTGTGCATTATTTAACTAAGAAGAGGCCTATATAACTACTACCATTGAAACCACATGAGGGATACCTGACCAAGTTGGGGCATTTTTGGACGAATACTCATACCACAGTATATTATTTTTAAGATAAAATTGGACTGTAGTAGCATAGTTGGTTCGATACATTTGGGTTGCCTAGGACTAAGGTGTACCCTAGGATACCTACTTGTGCAAATAGGCAAATAGGAACAAATAGATATAGCTTTCAAACCCAAGTATATGGATTGAACCTAGTAACATAAAAACCCAAATAGATATGGTAATCTTGATTTGGGATTACTCATTAATTGTTATAACTTTATACAACAGGTTACTTGGATCTCGATACGGACACTCGACCCGTGCCAGCAGCTCAGGACACAGGCAAGTATACTTTGCCTGTCTCTACAGTTTTATTTACATGCATTACATTTCATTATTCAGTCTTTTGACTGTTTATGGACATGTGCTTTTCGTATTATATTCTGTTGAGTTGTTTTCATTGACATGTAGCCGTGTTCGTGTTTGGCCTTGTAGTTACATTTGGAGTTGTTCTCACCAGTACCTTGCTTGAGTCGTGTCGTAGATCGAGTACGTGTAGTTGAACTGCTAAATCCTTGATTATCGTTTTACACAACCAGAGAGTCCACACTCGGGACGAGGGTGTTTGTCGTGTTCATTGGCACCAGAGAGTCCACATTCGGGACGAGGGTGTTTTCCTTGAGCTAACCAGAGAGTCCACACTTGGGACGAGGGTTTGTGCTTATTTCAAACCCGTGAGTCCATACTCGGGATGAGGGTTTGGTTTTTCATTAATCTCGTGTTCATTTCATCCGACAGTTCATTTATACGTAGTTGTTCTAGTGTTCGTGTTCATAGCCACTTGTCGTATTATGTCTTTCTTGATTATTTTCTTACGCATGATAAAACTGTTAGATAGACATATTTATATGTATCTTGCTAGTCCTCTGAGGACCTGATGATCTCTTCAGGTATTAGCCAAGTTTGAGTCAGGAGCAGACGAGCAGTTGTGAGCCAGCATCCGACCACGGTGCCTTGCAATTGAGGTTGTCTTGATTAGCAGTTTGTACTCAGTTGGTTTATTTCATGTATTTCTCTATTTCCGTCTTTTGGTAGTGGATTTGTGTCCATCGGACGTGACTTTGATTCTTGGGAATATTCAGTTTATATTCTTTTTTACTCAGTTTTATGGATATTCATTGATCTTGGTTGTGTCCTGATTATTCTGTGGATGAGATATAGATCTCCAAGTGAATCCAGACTGCCATGACTTGTGTATATTAGACAGCGTTCTACCGCCAACACTGCGGCGTAGGCTGGGCTTGGATATGTTTCGTATCCGAAAAGCGCGTGCGGGTCGTGACAAAACCACTCTATAAACCCTCTCTAACTCACCCTCTATCACACATACAACACAAACAAAACCACTCTAACTCTCACTCTCTAAAACCACCAACCAATCTAACACTACCACCACCACTTCCTCACACACACTAGATCCACACCAACCAAGAAGGATGGATATGAACCCCCCACTCTCTACCACACATAGCAACCCCTACCACACATGCAGAAACACATGAATGCATACCAAATAGGCTCAAAACAGTCCACTATTCATGTATATACAAAATAACATATAGACATATGTAAATATGACATGTAGGCCAAAACCACATGCCCAAACTTGTAGGAAACCTAAAGACAACCATATGAAACATATCTAACATGACTAAACTAACATTTAACTAATCTAAATCTGAAATTAGGCCTCAACATGTCCATTTTGGTATTTTCTCAAACACATGGTGTGCCTCCTTTGGAATCTCTCCATGGGAAACACTGATATCAATGCAAACACCAAAAGAGGACTCTAATGAGCCTCTAAAACATTCTAAAGGGTGAATCTTTCATGTGGGGTGGGTTCCTATGGGTCAAATCCACTAATACTATAAAAAATGGCAAGAGGGCGAGAAATATACCTATTGGGAGTTGATTCCCAATAAAAACTCCAAAGGAGACGGAACCAACACGGACTCTTCTTCCAAATGGACACCCCTCCTTGTTCTTAGCTCCACCTTGGTTGTAGCTCTTTCTCCTTGCAAGAATGAGAGAGTTTGGTAGAGAAAAGAGAAGTTTTGGTGGATAAATCTATGAGATTTGCTCTTAAGTTTGGGAGGAACCCTAAAAATGGAATAGAGGCTATGTGTGAAGATGAAAGAGGATGGAAAGGATCCCTAGTATGGCCGGCCCTATTAGGCTAGTTTAGCCATGTTGAAATGACAAGGATGCCCCTCTCTAAGTCTCCTTTGGCTAATTTAATGAATGGAAGAGGTTGGGGTCAAAAAGGTCAAGTTTAAGTCATTAATCTAACCATTCTAATCAAGTGGGATTTGAATAATTACACTAACATAAATAGTAGGATTTATGGGTCATGGCTAACTAATCTTGAGGTCCCGACTATAGTCTAAACTACCCGGTCACTGACTCAAGTCGAAACGAGACGAAACTCAAACCCGACTAACAAATCCCCAAAAATACAATATATGATAAATAAATATTCACAAATATTCTAATATTGAAAAATAACAATTTTATCCTTATTTTGAAAAACTGGTAGTGACAGCAAGTCACAGAGAAATTGAATAATACAGATATGGACTGAAATAAGCACTTTATTGATAACTTTGCATAGAAAATATAAGGCTCTCAAACTGCCAAGATGAAATGCCAAACTTGGCTTACAACTTGCAGAAATATTGAAATGAGATACAACTTTTTTTATACATCATATTCCTTTATTAAAAATACAGAAATAACCACCTTCAGCAAAATGCCTTTTTCTTCAAGTGAAAACTTTAAGGAAGTGTGAAGCTTCTAAAGAGTCGGACATCAAGCCTTCAACGTCTAAGATTATCAACTAGGTTTTAGGCACCTGTGGAGATGAGGATCAGTACATTACTACATATGTACTGGTGAGTGGCTGTAACCAATCTCACCATAAATCAACAGTAATAAATTATGTGAATTACACTATTGATTTTGTGATCTTTCTATCTTTCCTTAGGGTCCATTAACAATTCATATCTGATAGAAAACATAAGCAACACATATTGATGATAGAAACATAAGCAATTCATATTGTTCACCAATTTAGTGAATCTTACCTACGATCGATATTCTTTCCTGTACATTTATTAATAATACTTACTCTGACTGCATAAGACATTGTTAGCTATGACATCTGTCTATATGAAGGTCACTGACTACACGTCATCTTGGATATCGTGGTCAAACGGCTTCTCTTCAGCGGTGGACAACTAATCCGACCAAAAGGTTTTCAAATAATCGTGCTGCTACTTCAGCACTATGTTCCCCCTCAGCCTAACCGATTTCGTGGCCTCGGAGTACCGTCCGAGGAATAACCTTGTGCACAAGTTTTCAATGATCATGCATGTGAATGCAACTTAACTAATAAGAAACATACATGCATGATAACATAATTCAAGTACATTAGCCATAGTTCTCATTCATCTTGCTAACTTGCCTTGAGCCGTAGGCTCGCATACTCATTTATCCAACCAAAGGACTATTCATTCTGTGTTACCATTCTTTCGAACCGAAGCCCGATATACTCACCATCCAATACTTGGGTCTCTGCATCACCTGTTCAACATTTAGAATCGCAGCATACAAGACATCAATTGATTTGCAACATAATCCTAGCCATGTGATAATTTATCTTTCATTATCTTTCTGGGTTCTTACTAAGCATCTTTTATTAAACACCAAACGCAATAACAAGTCATCCTTTGTTACGCGTGATGATCAAGGATCGTCGAAGGATTAAAGCCACTCACTTGTTGGTGAATTACCGAGAGAAAGAGGTCTTCTATGCAACGTCAAGCTCGGTTCACCGCGTTAGCACCTGCATTGGCACCAACATCTGGTCAGCATACTTCTTTCTCTTTCTCTCAATTATTCGATATGAATGTGTAGACAGTGAATGTAAATCCAGGAAAATATTTATAAAAAAATACTCAGAAAAATGCACACAAAAATCAACAGCGAAAGCGACATCGAAAACCAGCAGGGCTATGGCCTCGGAGCAAGCGACTCTTATATATAATTTTTTTCCAAGACGCAAGCCACTGCATCTTGGGCATCATTTCAAAAGAGTCCAATCCACAACGAGGAAAGGAACTCAATTCATTATCCCGCGATCCTGGTAAAATTTTCCAAGTAATTTTTTTCTAATTTTATCCGACTTGGCCATTCGGCCGCTAGTCCAATCCGTGCTCCGCAACGGAATCAGGACACTACAGAGTCCGATCATTAGGGGTAGCCCGACCCGGTCCATATTAGTATAGGGCCGTACTTGGGCTATGCATCCGCCCGTCCAAGCCCGGCCCGAGGCCCGTCCGATACAAGCTTGGACTATGTGTCCATATATTAATTATATTAATATGCTTGGCTGTAATTTGTGAGACTGGCTAGCTAGAGCTAGTTCTGATGATGCTTTGAGTTTTCTGTAGACTAGATAGTATCCATGCTTTGTGTAAACAACCAACTTATCATTGCCGGACTTGAGCATACAAATTGTACACAAAGCGGTACATATTAGCTAGAGCTAGTTCTGACTATTTGTCGGGCTTCCATGATCCAACCAACTTATCATTGACATATGCACACAAATATGAGCCATATAAAAGTCCAAACTGTGTATTTTGAAAGAGTAAAAGATGCAAATTATCAATTTTTATAGAGCTAGTCCGGCCCGATCCAACTTGGTCCGAAAAGTTCGACTCTTGTAGACGGACTTGGGCTTCATAAATAAAATTTAAGTCCAACCCAAAAAAAAATTAGGACAAAAAAATGGTTCATGTCCGCCCCGAGTCCGTACTTTATGGACTTGGGCGGCGAGGTCCGGCCCAGTGCCGATCCCTACTCCTTGTGTATCAAAGTTCTCTCCGCAAGTTTGTTTGGCAGCCGAGCCATTAGCCAACCTCTACCAATGGGAGACCAACAGGTAGCATGTGATCATTGATCATTGTGATGTGAGTGGGGATTCCTTGCCATTGCCATCCCAAGGAGTAGAGCCAAAGGGATGGATCACTGTTGGTAGCAGAAACATGACACATGAATCATTAAATGGTCATCAAATTGAGTGGCTGAACACGCAAAGGACCTCCAAAAATGAGTTAATTAAGCTCGTACCAAACTACATGATGTGGTGAGTGAGTGAGTGAGTGAGAGGGGATGGACAAGGATGGAGAAAGCCATGTCCAGGAATGGTTGCACCCAGTGACCCAGTCGGAAGTGCAAATATCATTGCAGTGGCCAGTGGGTGGGGATCATGAGCAATGGGCTCCCACTTGAGTTCATTCTGCCCATTAATGGTGAGGGAGGACGGTCTGGGTATTTGGTTTCCAAAGCCTACGTGAATTGTACCAGAGAACTGGATTTTTAGGGAGTTGTCGTGAAATTGGAGAATAGATGATATATTAATTTCGAGGGAAAAAAGAGAGAGGCAAAGTTGGAACACGACCGGCTTTAACAAAAAATATGGCGCGATATCTAACGACAATAATTTTAGATATGTAAAATCCATCTCTGCTAAAAAAACAAAAACAAAAAAAAACTCACTCACTCGAATTTCCCTCATCAGCTCTCCCACTTTCCCCACACGTTCTCTCAACCCCTATAATTCCTCATCAAACCACCAGCTCTTAATTTTCTCTCCTTCATTAAACCTCCACCTTTACTTTTTCCTTCACAAAGGAAAACAACACACACCTCACCCACACGTTCTCTCCTCTTTCCTTTCCCTAAACCAACAGCCCCCGGCCGCCGCTGCTGCCGCAGCACCCGCGCGCCCGAAGCCGCTGCTGCTCCCGCAGAACCCGTGCGGCCCCTCGACCGCGCTGTCAGCCCCGCGCGTGCGCCCCGGCCGCGCTGTCAGCCCCGCGCGCCACCGGCGACACTGCCAGCCCTGCGTGGCTCCGCCCGTGCGTCCGATCAGCCCGCCGCGCGTCCTCCCCCGCGTGTCAGCACGCGTACCGCGTGTGCATGTGCACGTGTCCGGCTTTCTTGGACTTTCCGTCGTCGTTCCAAGCCCGAGGCCTCCCCTCGGTGCTCCTTCGTGCAACCTGTGGGTAAATTCTATTCCTAATTAGCTTCTGACTTTCTCACCGAACCCATTTTGTCATCTTGGCCAATAGATATATATATGTTCTGTAGAATAATGTTTAAATTCTTGTGTAGGACTTGGTAGTAATGGTTAGAATGGAATTATATTTTTAGGTAGTATTTGTTTAGATTGCTGGTTGCATAACTTTGATTAATTTATTTAATTTTAAAATGTGGATATATGATTTAGATTAGAAACCTAGAAATCATTTAGTAGGTTATTTATAAAAGTCCTTATTTGTATCTAGGCATTAGTTAATAAATAGTGGTTTATAATTATTATTCTTTAAAAAATAGTTTTGCTATATATATATATATATATATATATATATATATATATATATATATATATATATATATATATATATATATATTATAGAATGGTTTGGGTTTGGCTCCCATCGGGTGGAGCCCCGCCTCTTGGGTTCCCCCAGGCGACCGCGGTCGGGCGTCCCTCCCGCCGCCGTGTGCCCTCACTCCCATTCAATCTCCCCCTCCCGCGGAGCCCACCCTCCTTTGGCGTCTGCCCGACGTACGGCTCCCCCTCCTCCGCCCTTCCTCGGACTCGAAACCTCCGCCGCTCTTGGCGACGGAGGAGTCGCCGCGCCAGGCGCCTGCAGCCATCCCAGGCTCCCTCTATCCTAGGTCCCCCTCCAGGCGCGCTTGCCGTCGAGCGTGCGGTTCCAGGCCCGCCCGCCGTTCACGGCGTAGCTTCCCTTCCGTCTGCGGGGCCTCCGGCAGCGACCGTCGCGGCTACCCTCCCCGCTCCGACTCCCCTCCCTTCCCAGGCCCCTCCGCCGGCGCCTTCACTCGCCTCCCCGCCCGAGCTGGCAGCCCCTTCCCCCGAGCAGCCCCTCGTCCCCCCTTCCCCAGCCCTTCTGGTCTCATCCTCCGCCCTCCCCGTCGTCCCTCCTATCCTCCTCTCGGCGTCCCCTCCCCCCGCCCCGGAGGAGGCCCCCCTCTCGGCGCCACCCGCCTCCGCGCAGCCCACCTCGACCGAGGACCTCCTCCCGGCCCCCCTCGCTCCGCTCGAGGATGTCTTCCTGGCGCCCCTCGCCCAGTCGGCCAACAACCCCCTGTCGCATTCTCCTTCCGCTCCTCTCCCTTCCCCCACCTCTGATCCGTCTCTCCCCTCCTCAACCGGAGCATATGTCACGACCCGCATCCTAGAGTTAGGGCACGAGAACATAACAACGCCCAGCCTACGTCGCAGTGTCGGCGGTAGAACGCTGTCCTAGTCTCAATGCATCTAACAGTATAAGACTAAACAGTTTATACTCCCCGAATGGGGGTGACATAGCAGATACAGACTCAACACATCTAAGGTAGAGCATGATAAGGATAGATAAAACATGAAATCCAAATAAATACAGGAGATAGAAGTCTAAGTGTCTAAGATACATGAATCCAGAAGTACATCTCAAAACTCAAATAAAGATACAGTAATCCACAAAGTAAATACAACTCCAGACAAAATGAAATAACTACCTAAACAAACCCTACTGTGTCTCCTCTAGGCTAGCAGGCAACCTCCAAGCTATCTGTAAAATTTATCAACAGGTCCAGTCAGGACTGGAGTGAGCACAGTACATCTCAACAGATCATAGCAGGTTAGAAAACATATAACATACAGTAAAGTAAGATACAGGTACTGAAGAAAAGCAGTATGTAAATAGGAAGAGCTGTAATAGAAATATCTACTATAAATAGAGAACTAGCAGTGACTAGTGAGTCAGAGTACAATATGAACATGTAAATGGCCTGGAATGATTCTGATGCTACACTATGGAATGATTCTGATGCTACACTACTGGTGTAGTATTCACATGTCCATTTATACTCCCCCGTACCCCCAATCAATACACAAGGATCCAGCCAGGTTATGTTATATGATGCTATGTAACAGACTCCGAAGGTGATAGACCCCGAAGGTGATAGACCCCGGAGGTGATAGACTCCGAAGGTAATAGACCCCGAAGGTGATACATAGTAGTCCCATAAATGGGATAAGGATTCTAGGAAGACACTACGATCATAAGAGTATATGTCGTAAGTGATCAAAGAACCAATGAAGCATATGATACGCTATGTAAGTGAAACGCACAGATCATGTAGTACCCGATGCTCCCTAAGGATAACATCTCAAGAAGGGATCCATATAGTACCAATCTGTGTGACCAACGTGACAGTACAAGTAAAGTAATCTACTGCAGGAAATAATTCTAAACAGGATATGAAATGATCAGAGAATGTACTCGCCTCGATAACCTGAACAGCTGATAAGTATATGGGGTCCAACTGAAGCCACAGAGTCCTATTTAAAGCAACACAGGTTACAAGGTGTCTGGCTCCTAATTAGAACAGCACAAGTCACAACATGTCCAGAAGGGTAATATAAAGCACTACAATGTATTCTACATGAATCTAGGTCAAACTAGGCCAAAGTCAACCCTTGGTCAACTCTGGTCAACTGCACTAGTCAAACTAGGTCAAACTAGGTCATGTCCTAACCCAACAAGTCTTACTAGGCCTAACCAAGATTATCCTAGCAAGCACACATCAATACAAGGCTATACAAGCCAACATACACCCGACTCTATATAGCATGCAATTATTCAATACTCAAATAGGCAAGAATTCACATTGGATATACACTAGGTAATCTATTACTTTAAGCTATATATGTCTACACATATATACACATGCATATATTAGTATTCAATATTAGGTCTATAATCATGGTATTTCAAATGGTTATATAAACTTATACATATTACAACACAATATGCTAACATATATATAATATACATACATAGCTAAGTTAACTATATTCATAAATACTTATTTAAGAGGCTATGTGTGTGTATGTGAACATGGCAAAGGGGCAAGTGAGGGTTAAATGGGCATACATAGTGTATACATATCAAAGAGTATCAAAGTGTAAGTGAACAAAGTGTCAAGTGTGATAGTGTCAACATAGTGTAAGGGGTACATGAGGTAATATAGGATTTGTGTTAACATAGAACATTACATCTCATTAACTTGTATATTGTATACATTACATCTATTATTACATTTCATTCATGCTTGCATTCATTGATCATTCATTTATTCTCTTGCACTACTATATGCACCATACATTACATACTATGGAACCTACATATTCATTACAAGCCATACTTATACATGCTTACATTAGATAGGATACTTACACCTCATACATCATTTATTTAACTATTTACTCATGCTTGCATTCTCTATTTAATTACATAATGTATATACATTAACATGGGTTAAAATTAAATAGAACATTATATTACACACAAGGGTGCACAAAATGCATATGCCGAATAGTAACTCCTACTAATAATCAATACTGTACCATCTCAGCATGAATTAAAATCTAGGATTAAAATATGTTATAGATCTATGTGTTAGCTTTTTGAAACTTCAAACGGATTGCATTTTCGTTTCCGGAAACTACCGAAATCGCGAAAACACCGAGAACGCGTTTGTCTTTCGTACAGCTGATACTCAAATAATTCTCTAGAAAGTTACAGAAAGAATTAGGCCTGTTAATACATGTTTTTGGAAAGGTAACTTCAATACGCTTCTTTTTAAAAAAAATGGGAGATTAAACCGAGCTTTGAGCTAGAAGTTGTGATATTTCTAAGTTAGGGCTGAAATTAAAAACGTGGATAAAAATCATGACGGATTTAGATAGTTTGAGCCAAAAGAATACACAATATATATCCTAATTATCCACAACAATAATAGCAATAATAATATGAGGAACCACACTCACAAACTTGATTATATAATCATCATGAACCATTTATTACATATATAAATATAGATACACTCTCATTACAATATATATATATATATATATAAATATATATATGTAACATGAACACATCCACAACACAAAGGACACTCCTATGACCTCCAAATGGACACAAAATGGACACAAATGGAGATACAACCATGGGGGTCATTCCTATGGGTTCAAAATAGACCTATATGTATGAGGAAATAAAAAGAAGAAGGGATTTATACCTCCCGGTAGATCGAATCGAAGAAAAACCTTCCCGGAACGACACCGACACGTAGAGATTCCAAAAGGACACGAACGAGCTCCGAATCCTCCCAAACTTGGGTAGCTTCCTCTTTGGCTAGAATGGAGAAGGAAAGAAGAAGATTTGGTGGTAAAATAGAAGGATTTGGTGGAGAAATTGCTAGGGATTGCTCTCTAGGAATTTGGGGAAGAACAAGAGAGAGAAAAATAGATGGATAATGACAAATGGGAGGCTCAACCCTTTTCTTATTGTGGCTGGCCATAAAGGTGGTTTTGTCCTATTAGGAAAAGTCCAAAAGCCCCCACTAACCTATTCTATGAGTATTAGGAAAGGGCTAATTGGTTGGGGCTAAATTAGTCATTCTAAAGTCTCTAATCACACTAACCTTATCCATAATAATTAGTCTAACCTCTAACTAAAATATTTCTATCATGTGGACTAAAATTAATATCATGTGGGCCATGCCTAACTAGTGTGTGGGTCCCACTAGAGTCAAACTACCCCCGGGTCCCCGTTTCAAGTCGGATTGAGTTGAAATTCGAACCCGACTCAAATAACCCCAAAACAAAATTATAAATAATAAAATAATATCAAAATAATTCAAAGAGGTCAAATGAAAAAATATCCTTAGGCCAAAAATGACATTAAAATATCATAATCACATAGTTAGGCTCTAGGTCAAACAGTCTCTAGGGTTTCACTAGCAAAACGTCAAAACCACAAGTCATTGATTTAAATAATGTTAAAATAATTTAAAATCACCAAAAATTATATCATGAATTAAATATCATTATTAAAATAATTATAAACACGAAATTTCAAAATTACCCTTATTTGGGAAATTGGGTGCTACAACTCTACCCACCTTAGAAAAATTTCGTCCTCGAAATTTAAGATCGATAGTACTCCTTCTAGAGCCTCTAACCTACCCAATATATAAGGTAACACTTCCTAACACTGGAATAATAAACGGACATCTAAAAAGTGTCAATCTAGGAATACCTCCAATACTGCTCTGCTGTACGACGGTAATGGAACTTCAATAAAATATGGACTGGAACCTATATCCAAGGGACTGGACCTATTTTAAAGTGGTCTTAACTAAGGATGAAAGGGAACTGATCATAGACTATAGGTATGCTCAAACTATTATCTTCCTATTAACCATCTATTAATACATTCTATTACCATAGGAACGATGCATTACTAAGACATATAGACCCCTATCTCTCATAACACATTTATACTCACCAAAAGACTAGTACATCCTATCAAGGCTGATACTATAATCTCTCATAAATCTCATAAGCTATATGTTTATAGACACACATCCCCACATCCAGGACTAACCTATATATATCTACAACTGATACTAATGGGATGACGTCCCTATTTCCCAACAATCAAGGTCTAAATTTTTTTTTTCTAAATCATGCAATTTGAAGGAATAATATACAAGGTCAGGGCATACCGTAGCAGTTGGAAGTCTCACCTAGGTATACTAGTCATGCTAACCGAATCGGTCATAGGGTATCAAAACACACAGGCAGTCTAGGGTGCTAAACAAAAATTACAAAAATAACAAACTATCAAAACTGTAAGGCAGTCTACATCCTATATGAAAACTGGTACTTATCATAAAAATAAAGAAAACTAACTACCCATTATCTTTAAAGGGTTCAGAAAAAGAAAAAGAAAAATCAGAATCAACGTTAAGGAATGAAAGCCAATTTCATGAAAATTTCCAATCACAATACGTATTAAGAATATTTAGTCTCGATACGATCTAAGTTGATCAAATTGGGGAAAATCAAGATTTAGGCAATATGGAGGACAGGCTCAACATAAAAACACAAGTGTAGGCAACTCTAGAGGGGGGTGAATAGAGTTTGTGTCAATAATCACCAAATAAAAAATTAACTCTATATCACCTCCACAAAACAACTATCAAGATAGTAAATAAATCAGAGAGAAATGCGGAAGTAAATAAAGATCAGAAGAGCATACGCAAATACAGCAGTTTTAACCTGGTTTCCCTCGTGGAGGACTAGTCCAGGCCTGAGAACTCTAGCTCAGGATTCAAATCCACTATTTGTGAAATAGTAGTTTACAACCCGTGCCTTTTCTTCAGAAGAGCACGTCAACTTCTTACAGAGGATCGCAGTGGCGATTTGCTTGGAATTTTCCAAGCGACTTGGAATTGTCCAAGTGACTTTTCTTTTCAACTCTTGTACAAAAACTTCTAGCTGAATCGCACTTGAGTACCTTGGGGCTTAGGAAGTTTTGTGGCTAGTAGATTGGAAGAGTAAGGCTCTTGACTATATAGGCTATGTAAGAGAAGAAGAATAGAAGAGTGGATGGTTTCAAATGAGAGAAACCAAGGCCTATTTATAGGGTTCGGGACAAGCAGAATTCGGCCAAAATTCGGTATGGATAATTCAAATTTTTGGCCGTTGGACAGCTTGTAGCAAGCAGGCCCTAAAAATCAGGGTGCTGAAAATCAGGGGACAGAGTTCGGCCCGAACTCTGTGTGGAGGCAGAGTTCGGCCCGAACTCTGTCTCCAGCAGACAGAATTGGTCCATTGGGCTTTTGGACTTTGTGGAGCTTGGGCTTGGTTCAGGAATTGGTCTGTTTGAATGGTAGAGCTTGGAGAGATATGTCTAGGGGTTGAGATGACTCAGTGCGACTCAACGTACACATTCTTCTAGACTCAATAAATTGAAGATTACAGACTTAGAACAATTAGGAAAACCAAGAGCCCTCTGATGATGCCTTTCTTCTGATATTTGAGCAGCCATGAAGACATCTTTTTCCTTGACAGCAGTCGTCCGGGCAGCGAAACCCCCGATGCGAGGTCCCGGATAGGTCGTTAGGCGGTTCGGAGAAATCCCTTTATATGATGCCGTCTTTGGTCCAACATTAATTCTTCATTGCCTATGTCCTGTTTGATCATGTTAGATCATGCTTACTGCATGTCTACAAATACATGTTAGGCCAGCAAAATATGTTGCAGTACGATACAAGCATAGCAATACAATATAGGACAATTAGGACATTGCTAAGTTTAAGTAAGAACATGATAGCATGTTAGGCCAACAAAATATGTTGCAGTACGATACAAGCATAGCAGTATAATATAGGACAATTAGGACAATGCTAAGTTTAAGTAGCAACATGATAGTGAGTATATGAATATTAGTGACATCATTATGTTAAACTTAACTGATTAGCCATATTCAAAAACACAATGTAATCATTGGGCCAACACAACAAAGTCTGAGATCGAGCATACAAGGATAGAGATTCAGGTCACAATCAAATTTAATTCAATTTAGTACAACCCAAGATATAAATATGATAAGAAAAGATAATCGAATTCGATTTGGTCGTGATTAAGGAAACTAGGATTCAATGATATTGAAAAACCTTTTTAGAGAAAAACAGGAAAAGATTTCATGCGAAGTCAGTAAATCATCTCTCTCCAATACTATCAGTTTATCATTTGCCAATCATATTTTTCTCACAAACCCAAATATAAAATCAACCTTCATATGACTACCCTCAAAATTTTCTATAACCTTCAGTCATCTAAATTTTACCATGATCACCATAGACAAAAAAATTTAACTTCCAAAACATTTTCCACAAAACGTATCCCTCTTTTTAGGAGTCGACACTTATTCATTTAATCGAAATTTTAAATTTCTTCACCTCGTTTTAAATTAGATCCGAAACCTCTAAATCCGATTTATGAAATCCTTGAATTTGTTTAAATCAAGTCTCGTATTCACTAAACTCCAATACCACTATGTCACACAAATTTATTCTTGTTTATAAATTAACCTTCATATTTTCTTCAACATTTACCTTCAAATGTTATCCTTTTGAATTCCACAATTTCTTCCAATCATCTAAAATAATTTCTATAACGTAAAATCCTTGTGTTCTCTCTGTCTCTAGTCACCCTCTTACAATATCTAGTTCAATTTCGCATAATCATTTAATACAATAAAAAAAATTTACTTCTTTTTTTTAAAAAAAAATTCTACATAGCCTCAGAGTAAAAGTTTTTCCAAAATCAATAACCAAGATTTTCCAAGTTCTCAAAACTAGGTTGACCTCGAACATCCTTATTAGTTTTGAAATACATCCATGAATTATCCATAACCAACTTTCTGTGATTGTTTCTAAATTGATAACATTTATCCCTCGATTTCATTTTAAACCTTTACCACATCTCCATTTCAAATTTTTCATAACCAATTACATCATTTCCGAACTAGATGATTTACGTCACTTCCTCAACATTTTTCAGATAAAAAAAAAGAACGACATAAAGATTCAAGAGTTTTCAAGGTATAACTGACAGAATTATATACGAGACGGGGAATTGATATAATCAGGACAGGTATATAAGACAAGAATGATGGTAATAAAAATACTGGCAGGAAAAGAATGATAAAAGAATATGTTCTGCTTATCTGTTTTAAAAGAGGAAACCATTTTAAAATCCAGAACTAAAATATCAAATCCAAAATAAGGCCTAGCAAAATCACTGATTTATTGTATTAAGAAGAAATAAATTTTTAAGAAGTTACACAAGGTTTATAAAAATAGCTAAAGCTACATCCTAAGTAAACAATGAGAAACAAAACAAAACAAAACAACAATAATTCCTCTTTTTCTTTTGAATGACTGAAACAAAAGTAGCAAAAACATGTTCGAAAACATTTAAGGTACAATCTGATAATCATATGCGTCTATCCAAAATCATGGTACTCTAAATCCTCGTCATACTAGTAAGCAAGGCTACGATAATCACAGAGCCCTTGACTTATGCACATATCTCTAGAATCATGGTATTTAACATTTTTGCGGTGCCGCATGCTTGGCTGCGAAAACCTTAAATTCCCACACCCGAGAAATATATCCAGAGTCAGACTATATGTCCTCACCATGCTGGCTAATGTGACTATAGAAGACTAGGTTCCATAACATAGATGACCTAGCCCATATAATTTCATCTTGCCAAAAATTAAATTAAATCAATAATGAATACTCAAAAATCAAATCAAATTTATTAACGAACATCAAAATTTAAAAATGAACAAAATCCATCAAAATACAAACTCGAATACAGCAGTTACCATCAAAATTCAAAATCCAAAAATCTTCCATCAAAATTTATAAATACAACTCAAATTCAACAATAAACCATTAAAATCAAATTCAACAACAGAAAATAAAAATAAAACAAATCAAGGAAAAAGAGTTTTCAAATCGAAGTTAAATAAGATTCTCCAGGGTCGTCCCAGGAATCTCTCAAGGGTTCATATCTGTGATTGAGTACCTTCAAAAATATATCCTAATCCTACTGCAGGCTGTAGTGGTACTCAAGTTCGAATACCACTACACTTTAGTCTCGACCTGCATGGGCCACCACTAAAAACGTGTCACGACCCGTACCCTAGAGTTAGGGCACGAGAACGTAACAACGCCCAGCCTACGCCGCAGTGTCGGCGGTAGAACGCTGTCCTAGTCTCAATGCATCTAACTGTATAAGACTAAACAGTTTATACTCCCCGAATGGGGGTGACATAGCAGATACAGACTCAATCACATCTAAGGTAGAGCATGATAAGGATAGATAAAACATGAAATCCAAATAAATACAGGAGATAGAAGTCTAAGTGTCTAAGATACATGAACCCAGAAGTACATCTCAAAACTCAAATAAAGATACAGTAATCCACAAAGTAAATACAACTCCAGACAAAATGAAATAACTACCTAAACAAACCCTACTGTGTCTCCTCTAGGCTAGCAGGCAACCTCCAAGCTATCTGTAAAATTTATCAACAGGTCCAGTCAGGACTGGAGCGAGCACAGTACATCTCAACAGATCATAGCAGGTTAGAAAACATATAACATACAATAAAGTAAGATACAGGTACTGAAGAAAAGCAGTATGTAAACAGGAAGAGCTGTAATAGAAATATCTACTATAAATAGAGAACTAGCAGTGACTAGTGAGTCAGAGTACAATATGAACATGTAAATGGCCTGGGATGATTCTGATGCTACACTATGGAATGATTTTGATGCTACACTACTGGTGTAGTATTCACATGTCCATTTATACTCCCCCGTACCCCCAATCAATACACAAGGATCCAGCCAGGTTATGTTATATGATGCTATGTAACAGACTCCGAAGGTGATAGACCCCAAAGGTGATAGACCCCGAAGGTGATAGACCCCGAAGGTAATAGACCCCGAAGGTGATACATAGTAGTCCCATAAATGGGATAAGGATTCTAGGAAGACTCTACGATCACAATAGTATATGTCGTAAGTGATCAAAAAACCAATGAAGCATATGATACGCTATGTAAGTGAAATGCACAGATCATGTAGTACCCGATGCTCCCTAAGGATAACATCTCAAGAAGGGATCCATATAGTACCAATCCGTGTGACCAACGTGACAGTACAAGTAAAGTAATCTACTGCAGGAAATAATTCTAAACAGGATATGAAATGATCAGAGAATGTACTCGCCTCGATAACCTGAACAGCTGATAAGTATATGGGGTCCAACTGAAGCCACAGAGTCCTATTTAAAGCAACACAGGTTACAAGGTGTCTGGCTCCTAATTAGAACAGCACAAGTCACAACATATCCAGAAGGGTAATATAAAGCACTACAATGCATTCTACATGAATCTAGGTCAAACTAGGCAAAAGTCAACCCTTGGTCAACTCTGGTCAACTGCACTAGTCAAACTAGGTCATGTCCTAACCCAACAAGTCTTACTAGGCCTAACCAAGACTATCCTAGCAAGCACACATCAATACAAGGCTATACAAGCCAACATACACCCGACTCTATATAGCATGCAATTATTCAATACTCAAATAGGCAAGAATTCACATTGGATATACACTAGGTAATCTATTACTTTAAGCTATATATGTCTACACATATATACACATGCATATATTAGTATTCAATATTAGGTCTATAATCATGGTATTTCAAATGGTTATATAAACTTATATATATTACAACACAATATGCTAACATATATATAATATACATACATAGCTAAGTTAACTATATTCATAAATACTTATTTAAGAGGCTATGTGTGTGTATGTGAACATGGCAAAGGGGCAAATGAGGGTTAAATGGGCATACATAGTGTATACATATCAAAGAGTATCAAAGTGTAAGTGAACAAAGTGTCAAGTGTGATAGTGTCAACATAGTGTAAGGGGTACATGAGGTAATATAGGATTTGTGTTAACATAGAACATTATATCTCATTAACTTGTATATTATATACATTACATCTATTATTATATTTCATTCATGCTTGCATTCATTCATCATTCATTTATTCTCTTGCACTACTATATTGACCATACATTACATACTATGGAACCTACATATTCATTACAAGCCATACTTATACATGCTTACATTAGATAGGATACTTACACCTCATACATCATTTATTTAACTATTTACTCATGCTTGCATTCTCTATTTAATTATATAATGTATATACATTAACATGGGTTAAAATTAAATAGAACATTATATTACACACAAGGGTGCACAAAATACATATGCCGAATAGTAACTCCTACTAATAATCAATACTGTACCATCTCAGCATGAATTAAAATCTAGGATTAAAGTATGTTATAGATCTATGTGTTAGCTTTCCGAAACTTCAAACGGATCGCGTTTTCGTTTCCGGAAACTCCCGGAATCGCAAAAACTCCGAGAACGCGTTTGTCTTTCGTACAGCTGACACTCAAATAATTCTCTAGAAAGTTACAGAAAGAATTAGGGCTGAAATTAAAAACGTAGATAAAAATCATGACAGATTTAGATAGTTTGAGCCAAAAGAATACACAATATATATCCTAATTATCCACAACAATAATAGCAATAATAATATGAGGAACCACACTCACAAACTTGATTATATAATCATCATGAACCATTTATTACATATATAAATATAGATACACTCTCATTACAATATATATATATATTAATATATATATGTAATATGAACACATCCACAACACAAAGGACACTCCTATGACCTCCAAATAGACACAAAATGGACACAAATGGAGATACAACCATGGGGGTCATTCCTATGGGTTCAAAATAGACCTATATGCATGAGGAAATGAAAAGGAGAAGGGATTTATACCTCCCGGTAGATCGAATCGAAGAAAAACCTTCCCGGAGCGACACCGACACGTAGAGATTCCAAAAGGACACGAACGAACTCCGAATCCTCCCAAACTTGGGTAGCTTCCTCCTCGGCTAGAATGGAGAAGGAAAGAAGAAGATTTGGTGGTGAAATGAAAGGATTTGGTGGAGAAATTGCTAGGGATTGCTCTCTAGGAATTTGGAGAAGAACAAGAGAGAGAAAAATAGATGGATAATGACAAATGGGAGGCTCAACCCTATCCTTATTGTGGCTGGCCATAAAGGTGGTTTTGTCCTATTAGGAAAAGTCCAAAAGCCCCCACTAACCTATTCTATGAGTATTAGGAAATGGCTAATTGGTTGGGGCTAAATTAGTCATTCTAAAGTCTCTAATCACACTAACCTTATCCATAATAATTAGTCTAACCTCTAACTAAAATATTTCTATCATGTGGACTAAAATTAATATCATGTGGGCCATGCCTAACTAGTGTGTGGGTCCCACTAGAGTCAAACTACCCCCGGATCCCCGTTTCAAGTCGGATTGAGTTGAAATTTGAACCCGACTCAAATAACCCCAAAACAAAATTATAAATAATAAAATAATATCAAAATAATTCAAAGAGGTCAAATGCAAAAATATCCTTAGGCCAAAAATAATATTAAAATATCATAATCACATAGTTAGGCTCTAGGTCAAACAGTCTCTAGGGTTTCACTATCAAAATGTCAACACCACAAGTCATTGATTTAAATAATGTTAAAATAATTTAAAATCACCAAAAATTATATCATGAATTAAATATCATTATTAAAATAATTATAAACACAAAATTTCAAAATTACCCACATTTGGGAAACTGGGTGCTACAGCATACTGGCTAGATCCATTCTCCGGCCGGTGGTTCTGGATCCCCGCCCATCTCCAGGCGGAGGCGGCTCTCCTCGCGCTGGGCGTGAGGCGATACCCCTAGCCAGCCCGTCGGCGGCGCTCCCGCAGCGGCGCCCCACCGGCTCCTCCGCCCCTGCGGATCGCGGTCGACGGTCCCCTCCGCCTTGGTCAGCCGGCGTCTAGTCTCCCCAGCGAGCTCCTGCCCCCTCCGCCGGAGTCCACGCCTCCCCCACCCCTTCTTCCCCCCATGGGGGATCCCTTCCCCGGCGGCCCCCCTCCGCCGTCCCCCTCCGTCCCCCTCGCGCAGGATGTTTCTGCCCCGTCGACGGAGTCTCTCAGCTCCGGGCGGTGGGACGGGGGGGGGACCGAGGCCCTCGGTCCGTGCGCCAGCCCCCTCGAGCAGTGCGCTAGCCTCCTCCTCGGGCCACGAGGGATGCATGGACGCCCCCCTCGGTACGCGCGGGACGCGTGGCCCCCCCTCGGTCCGCGTGGATCACGTTACCACTTCGGGCCCCGTGCGCTGTGCGTTTCCCCCCTTGGGGTTTCGGGCTGCTTTCGAAATTTCGAATTTTTTCGAAATTTTGTTCATTTTGGGCTCCACTTTTTGTTAGGTTGGACCGGGCTCTGTGTTAGCCCTGCTCTCTCTTGTATGCTTTTCTGCTTCTTTCTGTTTCAATAAATTGTTTCCTTAAAAATATATATATATATATATATATATATATATATATATATATATATATATATATATATATATATATATGTATGTTATAAATTCTCTTTAAAATGTTTTTCAATCAAAATGTTTTCGGTAAGTAGATTAATAAAGGAAAACTGAGTAATTTTCATAAAAGAGTTTTATTTGTTAAAAATAATTAGTTTTTGGTAAAAAAAAAGATGGTTAATTAGTATTAATAATCGAAATATTTTGTATTAAATTTAAAAATCATAATTTTGGCAAGAAAATCGTATTTTTATGCAAATGTGCTATTTTAGTATTTAAAAAGTTAATTTTTCTTTTAAATTACGAAAAATGGTTAAAAGGTATTTTTTTTTAAGGAAAATCGTTTTTGTTAATTACTAATCCCAATAAATAAATTCTAGTTTCAAATATTATTTAGATAAATCTATTTTTCCTACAAAATTATTAATTTCAAAGAAATACATTTTTTATGTAATTTTCCTTAATAAATATTTATTTACGACAAAACCTATATTTACTTAAACAGTTATTTATTAATATCAGTTTTGTAACAAAACCTATTTTTATGTACAAGTGGTTTCCAACTAAGATCACCAACCTGTAGACTTGGCCTAGTTTTGTACCTTAGATTTAGGGCGTAATTCTGGTTACTAAAACTGGCGTTACGATCTTGTAGGTTTTGATCTGTAAACTCTAGCAGTCACTTTCTGGTTGCTGCCAAGTCAAGGAATACTCTGAGACAAGTTTCATATCTATTCCATGTCTGCGTTTTATTTTGATAATTAAATGTATGCATCAATGAAATAAATGTAGTATAGTTACACTGATTCACCGTGGATCCCTTTCGGACTCCACATAGGTTGATGGATTGCTGGATGGCTATTTTGACATGTTAATTATTGACTTATTGACTCATTGCTTGGGGATTGATTGTGTAATGCCCCGCTCCGCAGGGTGGATTTCGATGAGTCGTTGACTCGAAGAGTTATGTTGACCCGATGAAGTATCGATGCGAATCGATACAAGAGTTACGTTAGCCAAAGGTAAGCTTTGAGTCAATTGGAATCTATGAATCGAATCGATGCAAAGGATAAGTCCCGCTTGAGCAAGTACTGATCTCGGTTGATCTGGTGTACAGGCTATACTTTTACGCTGGATTGCGGATCGTGGCATGGACACGGTAGGCCAAATCAGTCGAATAGTTCAATGGGATGGTTAAGTCAGAAGAGTTAGCTATACAACCAAGTTATGGAATCGAGCCGCATCAGCTCGGCGGAACGACAAGGGGTATCGACCTAAGGTGGGCGGATTCTTGACTCTCTCTCCCTATTCCTTCACGTCTAATAAAATACATCCTTGTATGCGTAAGTTGCTGTCAAGTAAGTGAGCGTGGCTCGAAAGAATATCTCAGTATGTATCGAACATTAAGGTAGAACATTGAACATTGAACAATTGAAGCGACGTGCTTCAAGTGTACGGGTCGCGATAGGGTGGTGATAGTAGAACATTGAAAGACAACATCGAGATGTGTATCACGTGCACGACTCCGAGAACATTGAACACTAGGCTTAGAACATTGATTATGGCGAGCGTGCCCTCGTGTACGGAAGCTACGAAATAACTAAGTAACTACGGAACTATGATTATGTGAATCACTTATGAATGGAACGCGTTGAGTATAAGTACGAGATGTCTAAGCCGTTGGGCACATTGTATCAATACGGATGTGTTGGGGCATAACGTCGTAGGAACTTGAGATAGAGATGAAAGATTATGTTTATGGAACATGAGATTTGTTGGAATGATATGAATCATATGCTATGGCACGTATTGCATGGTCAATGGACTCGGATGGCCCATGCACGGGTGTGGCTTCCCTCGGACAGTTACGACCGGGGCACCGAGACCGTTCGGCCTAGGAGGGAATTATGTATGGTATTTATGGTGCACATCATTAGGACAGATTACGATCGTTCGGTGTTGTGATAAGCTATGATATCAGTAAATTTGGGATCCTTCGGATACTAGGCTAGCAACCCGTATCGAAATGATCATAGGCTTACACATAAGGATGCCAAGTCCATTACGGTACGAAATACCGTAACCTTCATATAGATAGGGCCGGTGCAGGCGCAGGGCCTGCTACCCTTATGCATAAGTCTAAGTATGATTGGTTGGTTGCGTGAATCCTACAATTGATTTTGTAAAGTTCTAACCAGTGCAGGCTAAGCAAAATGGGACGGAGATATGCACGATCACTATGTTCATGTTCAGATTATGTCTAACTGTATCTGTTACAGGAATACGATGTTGGACACATTTCCATTAAGTTGTTATGCATCAAATATTGCCATGAAACTGATCCTAAGGCTAAATAGAAAGATCACCAATTTAAGATGCATGTTTCACTAAATCCACTTAGTGTTTGGTTTGGGTGTGAGTGGATCTTGATCAGTGCAGCGAGGACAAAAGCACTAATCCCCCAATAGTTTGTGTGCAGGTTCAGGTTATGATCGGCTCGGGACAGGGCTTGGCTTGGACGTGTTGAGGCATGGGGTTCTTAGCGTTTCAAGAGGAGCTACCGCATAGGCGTTCGGACTTGCAACATGGAGATGTTCGGCCGAAGACTACTTGTTGGCTATAAAGAGGCATAATGTATGGAACAATATAATCCTTTGTGAGCTAGAGAGATCATGAGTGTTGTAGCCAATTGGCATGTTAAGTTGGGCTATTCAGAGCCTTTGTAATCTCCAGTTCATTATCAATAAAAGAGATTCTTATGTTATACTATGTTTCCCTTCCGCTGCTTATGTTATCAATTTGAGATAAATACTATGTGAACCGTTATCTTGCCTTGCACGAGCGCAACTCCAGGCTCGTGCGGCATCACACCCCAGCGAGGACGATGATTCGGGTGAAATCTAGCGAGGACGAGCGATTTCTCGGATCGGGGCGTGACAAGTTGGTATCAGAGCGGTTTCATCCTCTGGACCGTGAGCGAATCTCTTTGGCCCTCGGTTGCTTCGATATCGAAATTCAGTTGACACTAAGTTGTTTCCGCAACCGTATGGCTCATGGATCTGCTCGACGCTACATTGGATGTTCCATACAATAAGTCTATATTAAGTGCGTACGTCTGCCACAAGTATGTCGTGATTATTACGCTATCTCCGAGTGCCATCGAAGAATGTTGGTTGCACGAAGTACAACAAGTTATGAAATGTTGGTTGCACGAAGTGCAACGGGTTATGAAGTTATGGTTTCCCGAAGTGCAAGAAAGTTACGAGTCGTTGGTCGTACGAAGTACAACGAATATGGTGATGCTGGTTGCTTGATGTGCAATGATATACGTATTATAGATAGCACGAAGTACGAGAAGTGTGTTGTTGGTCGCACGAAGTGCGAGGAGTTATGTGTTATTGGTCGCACGAAGTGCGAGAAGATATGTGTTGTTGGTTTTATGAAGTACAGCGAGTCGATATATAAGGCGATACGAGTCATGTGGCTATGCAAATGGTTATGTATTATTGGTTGCACGGAGTGCAGCAAGTCGTGAACCGTTCGTTTGCATCGGTGCAACAAGTCGACATGGTATGATACATGTTGTATGGCTATACGGATGGATAGCGATATGTTAAGCGAGATTGGATAATGACCTTAAGTATCGAGAATAAATTGTTGCACGAGTTGCAATGAGTGAGATTGGAAAATCGCGAATGCGATAATAACGAGTCGAGTTGGTCGCTAAGTCGAGCTTGAGTAGGCAAACGTTTATGTTGGCCGAATGTCGCGTTGAGCTTTGAATAAGCGAAAGTTGCGTGTGTGATCGATATGATCGCCAAGGAACGGTTAGATTGAGTGTATGTCAAACTTGGATGAACGACTATCACGTTGGTCCAGTTGTTGTGCCAACTCGAGTAAGAAGAACGCTAGAGCTGGGATCGGAAAAGATCGCCACACGGGATAGTTGATTGGGAAATAGATTTCGGACCTATGCGGAGTGTGATGTCGAGTAATGACTCGATTTCGAGTGGTATAGGCAATACCACTTGTGCGATCAATGTAGCAAAGCATTGTATCGATAACGATAGGCTTGATTTCTGAGTGGTATATGCAATACCACTCAGCTATAGTTATGTTAGGCCGTTTGGTGACTTACAATAGATTATGTCGAGACGATTGTATTGTTATGATATGTTTGTCCTCAACGGACGGAGTAGTACCGAGACTCGTATGGGAATGATGACGGTAGAAGTCGATGCAAACATGCTTCGATGAATTGAGTTGAATGATTATGCGCAAAGTCGTGCCCATGGATGATACGTCAGATGAGGAGTCGTTAAGTGTAAGTCAAACGATAGGCTGAGCATAGCGAAGGAATGTTGCATTGAGGAAATAGTCGGCCCGGTCGAATTTATGTTGAGTTAATACGAAGACTTATTCGGAATGAGTTGAGTAGGTACGAAGAAATCGTGCGAACGAATTTGAGTTAGCACGATGAGTCGGTAGTACGATTTGGAAGTACGAGTTTGGATTATGAGAATGGATATTTGAATTAGAAATTGTGTCGCGATGATGGTAGTTAGTTACAACGGAATGGATCTTGATGTGTGCAAGACTTGATTCGTATTCGAGTTCGGATAATGGCAGTGATTGCAATGAATTGGAGCTTATAAGAGAGAAAAATGTTCAAGTTATGCATATCAACGATGGTATTGAGACGTATCAAAGACGATATACAATAACTCGGGGATACTCTGATCAAATGAACGAAAATTATGTTGAGCATTGTTGTTGGATGAATAAGAGGAAAGTTAAGTTATGCTAGTTCAGATAAAACGAAAGTGATTGATTGTTTCGAGGATAACCACAATGTTGATATTCTTGTCTTATACGAGTGCAACTCCAGCATCGCACATGCGTCACACCAAATTAGGGCGATCATTCCGCGTGAGCACTGGTATGGTGATTCATACAGCGGGGATGATCAAACTTACAAGGCATGGCAAAATTAGATTTGACTTGTGGTTTGATGCGAAAGTTGTTCGAGGATGGTTTTGATGAGTATGGAATGTGTCGAACTATGATCACGAATAGGTAAACTCAGACTTGAGGCGAGTAGATGTCATACGACAGGCAAAGATAGTCGGCGGTAATACATGAGTGATTCGAGTAGTAACGGCATACAATGTGCGTAAGTGATTCGAGTAGTAACGACGCATCAGTTGCACGGGGATAGAGAAATTTTGGATTGGTAAATTATGTCGAATTGGATAAAGTCTCATAGGAATTGTCGAGAATTAATTTGGCTCCACGATAGGATATAGCATGGTTCGTAGCAACTGTCCCTCGTTGATGATCTTCAATTATCGAGCGTAGTTTCGGGGCAGATGACCCTAGAAGACTTGACCGCCAAATCGAGTAAATATTGGAAAACCGTAGGACGACCCTAAAGAAGTCGCATAAGAAATTGTGTCGAGGATGAAGGATGAAGTATTGCATGTTGAGAATAAGTCTAAGCGAGTAAATATCGTGTTTTGTAAGTTAGCGAGATTCGACTAGAATGATATGGTCAGAAAAGGAAATCTATGATCGATCGAATAAGTACATAAATAGACTTGGTTGGTCGATGATCAAATATATGTTGAGGAAAGTACTTAGCATAGTGATGCGGTAAGGCAATTGCAAGAATTCTGCAATGTACGAGAGTGACGAATAGTAGGATGACCCTAAGAGTTGTGTCGTAGATCGGTTGAGTAACGGTTAGGCTATGTGTGTTTGAGCGCGCGATCTATGTTATGAAACGAACTAGTTGGTATTGATTCAAGGATTGAGTAAGGAATTCCTATTCGATCAAGAATCGGAGATGGGCGTATCGTAAGAGACCTTGGGTCGAAAAGATTATTGCCTTTGAGTATCGTAGACTCAAGTCGACCTCTTGTGTAGGAAGAGATTAAGCATGATGTCTGGATAAGTTACCTAGCGGAGGTAGCCCCAGACGCAATGCGTAGGTAGTTCGAGAACGTGGATTGTGTTGGAATAGTTGTATGCGAGACTTAGTGCAAATGGTAGGCAAAGAAAATTGAGACATGTTGGACTTAGTCCATGTCGTTAAGGCCAAATATTAGAAACGACTAGATGAAAGACTTGAGTTATGTGAGAGATAGAAAACGGTCAGGCGAATAGGCGTTGCAGAGAATTGTTGCGATCGGATGCGCAATGACTTAAGGCAATGCGAGTGTTAGGTGGCCATCGAGAAACTTATGGGATCAAAGTAACAGTTTTGAGTTAAGTTATATGCAAAAAAATTTGGAAGAGGATCACGTGTTATGGAATAATGCATGCGAGAAGTATTTTGGAAATATGTGCTAAGATTTGACTAAGTCGAGTATGGAATAGCTGGTGCTTGAGGACTTAAGTTGAGCCTATTAGTTTGTCCCGATATCCTACAACTAAGCTTGGCTGAAATACATATATTGGTGGGATGCCTAAAATATGTGTATGATCCAAACTAAGTTGTATGACTCCAACGATAGTAGCACGAGATCGTGAAACGATCTAGCGGGACACTCGGATTAAGTATTGATTTCAGTTCGAGGACGAACCTTATTTTGAGTGGTATATTATGTAATACCCCGCTCCGCACGGTACATTTCGATGAGTCATTGACTCGAAGAGTTATGTTGACCCGATGAAGTATCGATGCGAATCAAAACAAGAGTTACGTTGGCCAAATGTAAGCTTTGAGTCGATTGGAATCTATGAATCGAATCGATGCAAAGGATAAGTCCCGCTTGATCAAGTGTTGATCTCGGTTGATCTGGTGTACAGGTTATGCTTTTACACTGGATTGCGGATCGTGGCATGGGCACGGTAGGCCAAATCAGTCGAATAGTTCAATGGGATGGCTAAGTCAGAAGGGTTAGCTATACAACCAAGTTATGGAATCGAGCTGTCACGACCCGCACCCGCTTTTCGGATACGAGACGTGTCCAAGTCCAGCCTACGCCGCAGTGTCGGCGGTAGAACGCTGTCTAGTACATAAACAAGTCACAGAGGCAGTCTAGATCTCATCCACCAAATATGATACAATCCACTAACACAAATGAAACTGAATAATGAATGATGATATAAATAGAGTATCAAGTTTATCAAGAATTTCCAGTTACGTCCGGTGGACATAAATCTACTACAAATAGACGATAATAAAAATAGAAACAGGGAAATGAAGTAACTGAGTCCAAATTATCAAGAGTACCCTCAGCTGCAGTGGTAACGTGGTCCGATGCTAGCTCAAACTGCTCGTATGCACCTGGCTCAATACTCGGCTAAACCTGAAGAGATCATCAGGTCCTCAGAGGACTAGCAAGATACATAATATACAAGCCTTTCTAATAGTTTAACATGCATGAAAGAAAACCAGGATAGAAGCGGGAAAACTAAACAAGCGCGAGACATGAATGTAGGAACAGCTACGTATAAATGAACTGCTGGAAACAAGTAAAACAAGAAAATCAAGGTAATACCAACCCTCGCCCCGAATGTGGACTCGCAGGTTAGTTTCGAGACAAGTCACCCTCGCCTCGTGTGTGGACTCGCAGGTGCAATGGACAACCCTCGCCCCGTGTGTGGACTCGCAGGTTGGAAAACAAACAAAATAAGAAAATAGCAGTTCAATCTATAACGTGATCGTCCAACGATACAACGCAAACCAGTATAAGAGGAAAAGCATGTCCAATACAACTACAAGGCTAACAGTGAGCAATAGCGAAGCACATGTCAGCAATCAACTGAATAAGGAAAGCAGATAAGCATGTAAATAAAGCTGTAATGAAAGACAAGGTATACTTGCATGTGGTCCTGAGCTGCTGCACGGTTCGAGTACTGAGTCGGAGTTCAATTAACCTGTATTTATGAATTTATATAATCAACACACAATAAAGAGTGTAAATAAGCCTATCTATTGATTTGTTAGGTTACTAAGTCATTTTTCCCTTAGTTGGCTTGTTGGTTGGTAATCCTCTTTAGGTAAGACCTATCTATACTGTTGTTAGCCAACTCTGTACTAGCCTTGTGTATACATGTACACAACCACCTGTACAGCAGTAGGCACAACAACCTACCAATAGAATCATCTCTTGTATGAGCCCTTATTACCAAGTCCCCCTCTATATCTGATATTTAGGCCTCTCCTATCATTACCTGCACAGGAGGTTAGCTCCTTCCTAAAGCCTCCAAACCCAGTTTCAATCCAACTCATACTACTCCCCTTGTTACACAGGACACTCTCTAAACACTCTTTACCACAACAAACAGCAGGACCCCATGTTCTCTTGCTGCTACTGTTGAATGCAGGGTGTGCACAAGGCAACTGATTTAGGACCTGTAGGAGCCTAGTGCAGGACCAACATGCACCTTCACTGGGCTTGCCTTCTAGGGGACTAAGTCCCTGCACACTCACTCTAACACTGACTGATACAAGGATCATTGGGAAGAACAATAGACTAAACACATAACTTGTATCTGAACACATAACTAGTATCTGAACTATTTGAATGAATGATTGAACAATAGAGTGTATTTGGACTGAATTACAAATTGAATATAGGGCAAGGTATGAACTAAATATGACCAAAACTAAAAACTGATGAATGTGGGACTAATACTAAAATTTAAACCACTTAAGCCCCTATACTGTTTGTGTATTGGTACACACAGTTGCAGGGGGACTGATGCAATATGGGTAAATGAACTTAACATAATTAAAAGACTGGACCACAAACCCCCTTATACAGAGCACAAATCCTTTGCTGCTAATCAGAGTAAGGTATGGTAGTCCAGGCATTGTCCTGTTTTGGACATTCTTATGTTACCTGTCAATGCTTATTGTTCTGTCACTCCTACACTTCATACACTTTCTTGGATACGTACTTTACATTTCAACCTACAAGGAACACACATATATTAGCATGAGTAATTTCACTATTGGCCAATATTCTCCTGCATTTCCCAGTTTGGTTTTATACAGGAACCTTACTTGTCCTACTCTGATACCCTCTGTAATGTGTGCTACTTGATACCTTATGTGAAAACTGATGCGTTAGTACATTAGTTTGTAGACTGCTGTGTTAGTGCAACCTCGACTCCCTATTGCATACAAGTCCCTATCCATACAGGGACAACAACTACCTACCTACTGATACTTACTAAACACGGGGTATCGTATGCTATAGGCATATGTTTTCTGAAGGCTTCACCCCTATATGTATAGACTGGTACCCTTACTCCCAACTGCTAGTTTCTAACACCTCACACGCATACAGTAAATTGGATATCAAGGCTGCAGTAATAATATCTAACTATGACCTATAAACTCTCTAAATCACTAGTGCGGACCCAGGTCCACATCACCCCTCTGATACTTACCCCCATAGCCTACAGGAAGGAATTGCAATATGATACTTAAGGGGACATGAGTTATAGGAGGACTGACTGAATTAAAGGAATGCAATGAAAAGAGTCAATGTAGACAGATGTAAATTCACCTGGGTGTGAGGCTAATAAGGCCACCCCTACATACATGGCTAATGGTCTGAACATCAAACAAGCTAAACAATTTCCCTCAAGTCCCTAACCCTCTCTAACTGATAATAGTGTAGCATGGTGCTACCCGGTACTTATAATCTAGGATTGATATCCTAAAGTCCATACGAGGCTGGTACAGGGTTGTACAGGGATTGAACCTTATCCTTAACTGACACAAAAGCATTAGAATGATCAGCTTTAGGAAATCTGGACAAGGAAGGCATGATACCCAGGTTCTCTATCTACTTAATGCTAATAATTATAGGGTGGTAAGTTGGGGCCGCACAGGACAACTCAATAAGCCCCTCATGGTCTGCTTTTAAACTCTGATACTAAACTGATACCAGGTATCTCATCGAATACCAAATTTGAATCTGGTATCAAGTGTACAAAACTGAATCAAAGTATCAAATCCGACGCTCTGAGCCAGATGTGATACTGAATATCAAAATCTGATACCAGTACTCGAAAGTGCTACCAAGCATCAGGTTTCGTAAGTAGAACCAGGCACCTTAACCATCTAGTTTAGGATTCGAATATATGTATATATATATATATACATATATACAAAACGTCTACACGTGCTCGCATCTTATTCGACACATGAGTACTGGAATACTCTCCCCCCATCTACTCTGGTACCACCAATCCCATAAGTTCTAGTAGGCACTAAATCGAATACTTCACCAATCACACACTATTACCTTATAAAAGGCAGAACATTACCTTTAGAAGAAAAGAGCTTTACCTGCTTGAGGATCGAGAGCTCTCTTCGCCAAACTTCCTTCCCGATCACAAGACCTTCACGAACTCAAAGTGGTGGAGAAGAAGTTAGGTTTTTGTGATCGGCTACCGCTCCCTCTATATATAATATGGGAGAGTTTTAGGTTTGATCGAAGAAAGATAGAATAGAATTCTGTTTGAATTTGATTTCAGTTGATCCCGATCAACTGCAAGATATGGAGGGAATCCTCCAATCGAGTTTGGGTTATATTTCCAGAGTCTAAATCGAGAAGGGGCCGGCCAGACTCAATTGGGTTTGGGAAAATTTGAATTGGGTGTTTTGCATTTAGGCCCTTTAAGTAACCAGTCTTGCAAAAGGCCACACTTCCTTTTCTTATTTAACTACCTAGGGTTTATCTAATGGGAGGCTTTAAACCAATGAAATGCAAATACCCCCCTTGCTGCTTTTATAGTTACTAAGAAACAATAATAAATGTATATATTACATATATACATTTATTATTCAAATATCTATTCATTACTTTAACAATTCAGCTAAATAAAATTTAAAAAAAAATAAACAGGAAAACTGGGCTAAGGGCTCACACGAGCCGCATCAGCTCGACGGAACGACAAGGCGTATCGACCTAAGGTGGACGGGTTCTTGACTCTCTCTCCCTATTCTTTCACGTCTAATAAAATACATCCTTGTATGCGTAAGTTGCTGTCAAGTAAGCGAGCGTGGCTCGAACGATTAATATCTTAGTATGTGTCAAACATTAAGATAGAACATTGAACATTGAACAATTGAAGCGACGTGCATCAAGTGTATGGATCGCGGTAGGGTGGTGATAGTAGAACATTGAAAGACAACATCGAGATGTGCATCACGTGCACGACTTCGAGAACATTAAACACTAGGCTTAGAACATTGATTATGGCGTTAAGCGTGCCCTCGTGCACGGAAGCTACGAAATAACTAAGTAACTACGGAACTATGATTATGTGAATCACTTATGAATGGAACGCGTTGAGTATAAGTACGAGATGTCTAAGCCGTTGGGCACTGTCACTTCCCGTTCCCAGAATACGTATTTTTAGATATATACTGCTTTAATATATTTATTTAATAACTATCAAGTATTGTTCTGTATTTAAATCCCTTTAATTTCATGTTAATTTTATTTCTGCATTTTATTTCCTGCTTTTATACTCTGCTTTAGCTATACTTTGGGTTCGGCTTGGATTGGTTTAGTTAAGTTGGTTCATCATGAACTGAAACAAATCCCCACCTACCACCATCCCTTCCATTTAAAGCCTACCCCTTTTCTCTCTCTTCATTACTTTACCATTAATCTTCTTCTTCCTCATAACTCCTCCTCCCACCTACCAGCCGCCAAGGCAAGTGCCAAACTTGCTTCTTGATAGATCACCATTATTATTGTTCCATCATCTTCCTTACTTGATTTTGAGCCTCTTCAATACTTAGTATTTTCAATTTCCATGGTTCATTTCTCGTAGATCTAAGTTTAATGTATTTTCGAATTTCTTAGGTTTTGATCTAGTAAACTTTGTTATCTTTAAGTTTTGATGGTTACATGTTGTAGAAAAATTCGTTCTATCCTATTTTGACCTATGGAAGTTCAGATTTGGGCTTGGAATGAAGGATTTAGAGAGCTTGGAAGCAATGGTTTTCATGGTTCTGTCCTTAGAAAATTCGGAGAAGAAGAACAGATCCTGGCCGCATGACAGTGCTTGACCGCATGAGTCTTCATACGGCAAGTCATCCTGGCCGCATGGGCTTAGTTAGCCGCATAAGTTTTAGCTAGCCGCATATGCATTCAGTCCCACAGCCGCATGACGATGATCATTCTCAGCCGCATGGCGCTGCATGACCTCTCAGCCGCATAAAGGCTTGTACTTATTTTAGCCGTATGAAATTTTCTCTGGCCGTAGGGGCGTAGATCATCCGTAGCCGCATGAGATATTTCTCAGCCGCATAGGCGCGTGTTGCTTGTAGCCGCATGAATTCAAAACCCGAGCCGCATGAGGGTCATCCCCGCAGCCGCATGTGAACTGTCTTAGCCGCATCACTGCATATCATCTTAGCCGCATAGGATTTCTTTCTTGCCACAGCTTAGTATTATGGGACTTGTATAAATCTAGCCGCATGGCGTTGATCATTTCCAGCCGCATGGCGCTGATTCTTCTCAGCCGCATAGCGCTGCATGACTTACCTGCCGCATGAAACTTTACTAAGTTGGCCGCATGAGACTATTCTGTTCCGGCCGCACGGAATCATCCTTGCCTAGCCGTATGAAACCCATCCACCCACGGTCACATGAAACCCAAGTTTCGCAAGCCGCATGACTCTGACCCCAATGTCTTTTCGCCTGATCCTTGCTCCAAATTGACATTGATTAACATTGATTGACATTTATTAGCATTAATTATTAACATGACATTAATTGTTGCCTTAGCATTTGTTTGACATTAGTTGACATTGATTGACAGGGATTGTCATCTTGATTTAATAATTGATCATGCGTTCCTAATTGGAACTAAGAGACTGGCTAGTCGTCTTATTAAATTGAATGAATGAGACACATTCATATTAACTATGAACTATTACAATCGACTGGCTAATCCCGAATGTTGGTATACAGGCACATGCAGGCTTAAATTAATTAATTAATTTATTTATTTATTTATTTATTTATTTATTTAATTTCTACAAAAAGCAGCATGTGTACTTTATGATCAAGGCATGATTATTCCGTGGTTAGTTTTGATTGTTGCATTACGCTATGTAAGACCTACAACCTAACCGTATGGGTATCGTTGTAGAGTTGTGCATATCGTACCCCGTACACAAGTACTCATTCCGAATGACCATGATCCACGGCATGGGATTTCACTCAACGTAGAGACTATTAAGGTAAATAAAATAATGATTGCATGGAGAGAATGGATTCTCGAGTTCTTACGTGACAGCCCTCTTGGGACTAGTAGTGCCCGATGTAGAAGCATAAAAAAGAAGAGAAAAATGATCCAAGCGGCCAAGGAGCCGCATGCGGCTCAGGAGTCCCATGCGGCTCAAACACATAGGCAGCTCGAGTGGACTCCATGCGGCCAGCAGCGAGAAGCCACGTGTCTTTTTAGAACGGCTGTACCCAGCGTCATTCAAACGCAATTAATGCTCTGACGGCTGACAATTAATGCTCTGACGGCTGACAGCTGACAGCTGACAGCCCTGACGAAAGTTAGTCATGATGACTGACACAAGAGCAACATCTTCCTAGGGAACTGAAGAAAATCTTCACAACTTCGAGGCTAGTTTATGCGGCCAGTCTAGACGAGTTCATGCGACCAGTGTAGAGAAACCTATACGGGTCAATCATGAAGGTCCCCCCATGCGGCTCGGCCATGAAGAAATCCATGCGGCTCGGCCATAAAGACTCTCATACAGCTCGGCCATGAAGACCCCCGTACGGCTCGGTCATGAACATATTCATGCGGCTCGGTCATGACAACCTTCATACGGTTCGAGTATAGAGACTATTCATGCGGCTCGGTCATGAAATCTTTTATGCGGCTTGGTCATGACGACCTTCATGCGGCCCAAATATGAACGCTCCTCATGCGGCTCAACAATGATGACAGGACACGTGTCCTAAAGATAATCAAAGTTTGGGTCAGATCCCAATGATTTGGGACACGTGGCAAGAGAATGAATTAAATTGATTCATTTAGATTTGCGGATATCAGCAAATAATCATGATGGGGATTTATTGCAATCAACATTAATAACTGACATGATTTGGCATAATCCTCATTAATGGCCCCGATCCTTCACGCTCAAGATTAATGGCCTAGATTGACCAATCCATAGGCCGCCGCCATCTCCAAGAAGCAATCATTGCAAACCCTAATAATTTCCCCCACTATTATAAATAGCAGGGTGCCATTCCCTTGCAGAGAGAGACTGAAAAAGAGAGATACGTACATACAGGGAGACGCTCCCCCAATAATCAGAGAGAAAAATCCACAGAGATCAATCCAGAGAGAGAGAAGCCAGAAGAGCAATACGAGGAGAGCAAGAAGAGCATTTCTTCGTCAATGCCAACCATCTCGTCGCAGGAGCCAAGCTACGTCCGATCGTCCAAGGAGTAAGGCAGAGCTGCCGTCGCTTTCCCGAGCCTCTATTGTCACACCCAGAATCAAAAATAAACAATTATACTTAGATTGCTGTACCTAGGTTTTCGTCCCTAGGCTTTCTTTGTACAAGCGAGTTTATAACGTGAAATAAAAGTCCAGTCCTTCCATAAAACTGTTCTGCTCTTTTATATTTTATGACAAACACCCGACAAGCCGGCTGGTCCCCACAGATACTGCAAATCTGCCACACGGGCAGGGAGCGGTATCTGGTTATATTATTATTGTATATTGTATATTGATGACGGGCGTCCCGCTGGGACTCGTCTAATTCATGATTGGCGTAATTGATTGACTGGGTAAACTAGCCTTGCTTGCACATAGTAAGAACTGAGGAATCCCTATTGCATAATTCCAGGATAACTTGGAACTCACAGTAGCAAGCCGTAGTAGTTGCATGGCCGTTTAAATTTATTTGTTTGTGTACTGTCTTTACTCTGATGACTAACTAAGATGATCGGAATATCAGGACATGACGGGTCAACTTCTGTCCTTGTTTGGTTGGGAAGTTGGTTCGAAGTGTCGTAATGTGATGTAAATCCCAGTAGCCACCAGATATCTATTTATTATATTTTCTATTTCTGGTTTATTCCTCATATCCTGCTTCCTTGCGGTACTTGCTATTAGAGGTCTAACCTCTCTGGTTTTGCATGGCCATATTTAGAGCCGGTCCCCGAGGATCCAGCTTACTTCTACCTCCAAGATGGTCAATACTAGAGGGATGATCGCAGGAGGACTCGAGTGGGTTTCTTATTTCTCCGCTCGTTTTGTTACTTACTTAAAACTTGCCGTTTGGCACCGACATGTTAGTCGGATTGTCTTGTACTTACTTTTACATAATTGTAACTAAAGTCAGGCTGCAGCTGATAAACAATTGTGTATACTTTGCTACATCATCTGGCTATGTTTTGTAAAGCCAGATATCAAGAATATTTTGACTGAGCATTTGGGACGCCTTACTGCTTCATCTTACATGTTCTCTATTTCTGTTTCTTGTTCGAATGATTGGGACAATAGATGTAAAGTGACCATAGGGAGACCTTCATGTAGTATGCACCCCCTTGTCTTGTAGACAGCATTGATCGTATTATACGGTATTCACCTACCCGTAATACGTAGCTGGCTGAGTCATTCCCCCGTTCTCCAGTATTCTGGTTCTGGGGCGTGACAAGGTTTTAGTGGTGGCCCATGCAGGTCTGATTTCAAACTTGTGGGGTGTTTTGATTTATAGGATGTCTCAATCACACATGTTCCCCCTTGATCTCGCGATTCGTCGTTCTCAATTCTAGCTTGACATTCCAGCATCTTTTGACTTCATTGATCTTTCCGGTCCGGTCATTTGATTGTTCTCTTGTCCCTTTTCTTAGGGGTACCTCGTCCGCATCTGTCAGAACTGGGCAACAACAACAAGGGCAGCATGGACAACCTGACCATGTTGATCAGCAACAAGGGCCAGTACTACCCCAAGAGACTATTCAGGAAGAAGTGATAGTGGAACCAGCAGTTGGACCACAGTATCCGAAGGTTCCTACACCACCGATAGTTCCGCCTACCCCTGTAGAAGTGGACACCCCGGCCCTTCTGGAGATCATGAGAGGGATGATGGACACTCAGCAACATCAGATGTTAGCCCAGCAGCGCATACACGCTCAGTTGCAAGAACAGAATATACTACTCAACCAAGGGTTACAGACGGCATTGGAAAGAGGGGCGAGGCCAGATTCAGGAGCATCAACCAAGTTTTGCAAGTACAACCCCCATCGTTTTGAGGGCACGGAGGACGCTATCACAGCAGATGCATGGCTTAAGGATATTGAGGCTATTCTGACAGCAGCTAAGGTGCCGGCAGAAGAACGTGTGGATCAGGTGAAGTTGTTACTTCAGGATCTCGTACGAGATTGGTGGGAATCAGAAGAAGTAGGCATCAGACGTCCCGTTGCTTGGGACGATTTTACAGCAAGATTCAAGACGAAGTACTATGGAGTTGTGGCACAGTTTGAGCTACAACAAAAGTTTATCAACCTCAAGTAGGCCGGCAAGACGGTATATGCTTATGCAGTGGAGTTCTGCAAATTGAGTAGGTTTGCCCCAGAGATGGTAGCGACGGAGAGCCAGAGGGCAATGAGGTTCCAGCAAGGGTTTCATCTTGAGCTCTTACAATTGATAGAGGGGCACAATTACCAGACTTTTGACGAAGTGTTGACGGCAACTCGAAGGCATGAGATCACCATTCAGAGGATCACGGCAAGGACTGGGGGTCAGAAGAGATCCCACAGTCAGATGGAAGGAGGAGGGGGAGCAGCGCCCCGAACAACAGCACCATCCCCTGGCATTCGTATCCATGATGTAGCGATACAAGGGCCAGCACCACCACCCAGGCAGCAGCAACAACAACCAAGGAAGAACCAGCAACCCCCAGCGGGCTGCACTTATTGTGGGAAGATGGGGCACACTAGAGATGTGTGTCGGGCATTAAACGGACTGTGTTTGATATGTGGAAATCCAGATCATCGGGTTACCACATGTCCCATGAATTCGAGGTCAGGAGGACCAGTACAGTAGTTTCCTGCTCTGTCAGCACCAGGGGCAGGACAGTATCGAAGACCAGCGGTAGCAGTGAGACCGTTGGCACAACGCCCGTTAATGTCGCAGGCTCAGATATTTCGGCAGCAGGGACCGCCGATGCAGCAATACCAGCATAGACCACCCCAGCATCATCAAGGAAGGGGCCAGCAGCAGCACCAGGCTAGGCCACAACATAGGAACCAGCAAGGAGGTCGAGGGCAGGCATTCACTCTATCCTTGGAAGAGGCATTAGCATCGGGAGATGTTGTGGCAGGTAACATTCTCGTCGTCTCATATCCTGCAGTAGCATTGTTTGATTCAGGAGCATCACATTCATTTATATCTGCATAATTTACGACACGGCTAGGAATGGAGTTCGAGGCATTGCCAGGGAGGTTGAATATACTCACTGGCAATGGGCTCGTAGGAGTTAGTAGAGTCATTCTAGCATGTAGTGTTATAGTTTGTGGGCATTTCTTACCCGCTGTCACGCCCCGATTTCGTAGAATCGATAGTCGTCCCCCGGGCGTGATGCCGTGCAAGCCTAAATTGCGCTCGCACAAGGAATAGTCATAAGGTTATCCGAAACACAACAACAAGAGAATGTACAGAGTAAATTGAACACACATTATAGAGAAGGAAATTTAAGCTTTATTGATAATGAACATCATTTTACAGACTCGATACAAAGGCGCCGTGCGGGCTTTTTACAAACTGACTCCATTACAAAATGAACGTCGACGAGATAGCCATTCTATACATTCATCCCTTGATTATACAACCAAAATTACAAAACCACCTGGGATGACGAAAAGTCGCTCCATCTGTCTTCTGGCCTTCGACAGCGGAGCCTTCAAAAGAGATTGGATCCAAGCTTCGACCGCACGGACTCAAAATGCACGAGCGTTGCCTCCCTTCACGTAGCACGCTCCCCCCGATCTACCGCACCTGTAGAGAGAGCGAGGATCAGTACAATCAACATGTACTGACGAGTGGCTAATTAATTTTTAGGCTCTCATTTGGTTCAAGAATTTAGATAAAAATTATACAACTTGCTTTTAGTGGTCTTTCTAGCCATTCTAGATAATTTCATAAGAAGTATTAAGTTACACCAAGATTTCCTCCGGCAGAGCGCGCCGTGTGACGTAAAACTTACCATCACTTTCCCTGTTAGTTGATAACAATTTATATCAAGTGTTTGATATGGAGGTCACTTGGCATTAACTAGCCATCTTGGACATAGCCTGGTAATACGGGACCCTTGCAACGCAAGTAGCGAGCTCCGATGCAAGTCCTCGTCTTACCGATTGCCTATTACCCAGCTCGGGTATAACCTGTTTCTTCCTAGGCCGAGTCGGTCCCGTGGCCCCGGGTTGCCGCTCGAAGAAACCATCACCCTTGTCGACAAGTTGTCCATGACCATGATAGGTTAACATGGTGTATTTTAGGATACCGTTGGGGCTTGTTATGTAATCAATTCATTTACTTGGTCGTTTTGCAGGCCTAAAATAATTCTCTCTCTTTTCAACACAACTCATTTCTTTTTCACTTCTAACATACAGGACTTGTATTCTGCAAGCAAATCATTCAATTTTAATATCATTACCCGAGTTCTCATTTTGAAATAGAGGGTCGAGACGAAGGAGGTCAGCCACTCACCTTAGTATTTACTTGAGGCGAGAAACTGGTTGGCCGCGCTAGACGTTGCCTACGCGATCACCTAAAATCGTACAAGCAACCGATTAGAACACTGTGTTATTCAAGGAAATTCGATATGAATGCGAAGTTCGAAACGTAAGCCATGAAAACCATGAAAAATATTCACGAAAATGCATTCAGAAAACAAAGCCAAAACCAACGCAAGCGGCGTGAAAAGCAGAGCAACGGGTGGTCTCTCCCGACTCAGCCGCAGAGTCAATCCTTGAGGCGCAGCCCGCTGAATATGGGACTTGGTTCTGAAGAAGCCATTCCATAACGGGGAATGGATCTTAATTCAACCGTTCTCGTTCGATCGATTCGATCGATCCCGACCTATCGGTCCCGACCGAGTCGATAGCGACAGTGTTCCTTTCTCGCGTACCCCGTGGACGAACAACGGGGCACGATGTAGGGACGGGGCACTACACCATAACCAACTAAGAAAAAGTTTCGTCCTCGAAACTTAAGAACAGAACCTACCTCTATGAAAACAATGAAGGAAACTTTTCCTTCATCTCTGATTCGAGTTCCCATGTCGACTCTTCTGCCGCATGGTTCCTCCAGAGTACGCGAACGAGAGGGATCGCCCGATTTTGCAGCAGCTTATCCTTGCATTCTAAGATTTGAACTGGCTCTTCAACGTAGGATAAGTCGGACTTTAGCTCCAGCTGGCCAAAATCCACCACGTGGCTAGGGTCGTGCACGTACTTCCGCAGCTGGGAGACGTAGAAGACATTGTGCACACCTTCAAGCGCCGGTGGTAGGGCAATTTTTTAGGCTACTGGGGTGACTCGTTCGAGTATTTCGAACGGTCCAACAAATCTCGGACTCAGCTTTTCCTTCGCGCCGAACCGAGTAACTCTTCGCATAGGTGACACCTTCAGGAACACGTGATCGCCCACCTGGAACTCAAGCGGTCTTCGATGGGTGTTGGCGTAGCTCTTTTGCCGACTCTGTGCAATCTTCAGTCTTTCCCGAATTAGCTTGACCTTTTCCACAATCTGTTCCACCAGCTCCGGGCCGAGTATCTGCCGTTCCCCGACTTCATCCCAACAAATGGGCGATCTGCACTTCCGACCGTACAAAGCTTCATACGGCACCATTTGGATGCTGGATTGGTAGCTATTGTTGTATGCAAATTCTGCCAGCGGTAGGTGGACGTCCCTGCTTGATTTGAAGTCAATTACGCAGAGCCGTAGCATGTCTTCGAGAATCTGATTAACGCGCTCCGTTTGGCCGTCGGTCTGAGGATGGTAAGCTGAGCTAAACTGCAACTTGGTACCTAGCACCGACTGAAGGCTACTCCAGAATCGCGACATGAACCGTGAATCCCGATCAGAGACGATGGATACTGGAACTCCGTGCAGCCGTACTATCTTATCAAGATAAATCTGCGCCAAGCGATCAACGCTCCAAGTAACTTTGATGGCGATAAAGTGCGCTGACTTGGTTAATCGATCGACGATGACCCAGACGGCGTCGTTCCCCCGTGGTGTCTTCGGCAGGCCAACAATAAAATCCATTGTGACGTGATTCTACTTTCACTCAGGAATAGCGAGGTTCTGCATCTCCCCGCCCGGTCGCTGATACTTAGCTTTCACCTGCTGACAGGCCATGCATTACGACACGAAGAGCACCACATCTCTTTTCATCCCGTGCCACTAGAAGGTCGTGCGGAGGTCCTTATACATCTTGGTACTGCCTGGATGCAAGATATATTTCGCACAATGCGCCTCCGACATTATCTCCTTTCGTAGTTCTGAATCATCCGGAACACATAGTCGGCCATTCATCCTCAGCACGCCGGTCTTATCTTTCGCAAAGTCGGTCGTACTACCTGTCGAAATTCGCTCACGTATTTTTTTCAGGTACGGATCATCCTTCTGAGCGGCCATGATCTTTTCCAGCAAACTCGGCTCTAACTGAAGCTGCGCCAATCGTACATCCCTGAATCGAACCTGAAGATCGATGCCCATTTCTTCTAGATCTTGTAGTAGTCTGCGGTTGATGGACAGCGAGGGAAGATATTTTCGACTAAGAGTGTCCGCCACCACATTTCCCTTGCCCGGAGTGTAGTCGATCGTCAAGTCATAGTCTTTGATCAGTTCGAGCCAGCGCCTCTGTCGCAAGTTCAATTCCTTCTGGATGAAGAGATACTTGAGGCTCTTGTGGTCGGTATAGATTGCGTACGCCATGCCATATAGATAGTGACGCCACAATTTCAACGCGAACACAATCGCCGCTAACTCCAAGTCGTGCGTAGGATAGTTCTTCTCGTACGGCTTTAACTGTCTGGAGGCGAAGGAGATCACCTTGTTTTACTGTATGAGCACACATCCCAAGCCCTGGCCTGAAGCATCGCTGAATATCTGGAAACCCTCTGGCCCATCCGGAAGCGCGAGTATAGGTGCCGAAATTAGCCGTTGTTTCAGCTCTTGGAAGGAAGCCTCACAGTCATCCGACCACTCATACGCGACTCCTTTTTGAGTGAGGCGAGTCAGAGGCGATGCAATCTTCGCGAAGTCCTTCACGAAGCGTCGATAGTATCCCGCCAAACCAAGAAAACTTCGAATCTCACTAGCAGACGCAGGCCGCTTCCAATCAGCAACGGCTTCAACTTTCTTCGGATCGACTGCAATGCCTTCGGACGAAATGATGTGACCGAGAAAGGATACGCTGCTTAGCCAAAATTTGTACTTACTCCGCTTTTCATATAACTCATGTTCTCGAAGTGTCTGGAGCACGGCCCGTAGATGTTCTGCATGCTGCGCCCTGTCCTTCGAGTAGACGAGAATATCATCAATAAAGACTACCACAAATTTATCAAGGAAGGGTCGAAATACCCGGTTCATCAGATCCATGAAGGCGGCAGGAGCGTTCGTCAGGCCGACTGGCATCACCAGGAACTCATAGTGGCCGTATCGAGTGCGAAAGGCGGACTTTTGCACGTCGTCCGACTTGATCTTGAGTTGATGATAGCCTGAGCGGAGATCAATCTTCGAAAATACCGAGGCGCCTTGCAGTTGATCGAATAAGTCGTCTATGCCGGGCAATAGGTACTTGTTCCGGATGGTGGCCTTATTCAGCTCTCGGTAATCGATGCACAGACGCATGGACCCATCCTTCTTCCTCACGAACAATACGGGCGCTCCCCACGGTGACACGCTAGGCCGAATGAGCCCTTTATCGAGTAACTCTTGTAGCAGGACCTTGAGTTCCTTCAGCTCGGCGGGAGCCATTCTGTACGGGGCCTTGGAAATCGGTCGAGTATCAGGAAATGTATCAATGTTGAACTCGATTTCTCGATCGGGGGGCATGCCGGGTAGCTCGTCTGGGAACACATCAGGAAATTCTGCCACAACGTCGGTCTGAACCGCGTTTGCACCATCCTGTCGCATGTCTCGGACGGACGCCAAATAGTCTTCGTACCCAGAATGCAGCATCCTCCGAGCAGAAATCTCCGAAATCAGCATGCAGGTCGATGACGCCTCACCACACGAAAAGCAGAATTCAGGCACTCCTGGAATGCGGAAGGTGACCGTCTTTCTAGCACAGTCTATGGTTGCGTTACACGGCCCGAGCCAATCCATTCCCAGAATAATATCGAAGTCCTTCATGTCTAGGACTATCACGTCAAGACCGATCTTTTGACCGCCGATACAGATAATCCCATCGGCGCAAACTAAATTAGTGAGTATTGCTGTGCCCGAAGGTGTGCTTACGCTAAGGTCGAGATCTAATGATATTATCGGAAATTTATGCTCGGAGGCAAAGTCAGCCGATATAAAAATATACGAAGTACTTGAATCAAATAGTACACGAGCAGGCACATTATTGAAACTAAGTATACCTGTCACGACCGTATCTGACGTAAGCACTTCATCGCGAGTCATGGCGTAGACGCAGCCCTGGGCATTGGGGCGACGGTCTTGGCCATTTTGCGGCACAGGTTGATGGGCTCGAGGCGCTAGGACTTGATTCCCTGGACCGTGCTGTTGGGGCGCCATTGGACGGTGCTGTTGGGGCGCCGTTGGGTTCGGCCTTCTGGTTGGACAATCAGCACGAAAGTGGCCCCTCTTGCCACAGTTCCAGCATCCATCCTCTGGTATCTGGCAGTTGTCGATCGTGTGACCGAGACGATGACATCGGTTGCAGTAAGGCCGTGGATTACGCCCTTGATACCCGCCTTGTGGCCCATTATTCGGACGCTTGGTCACATTGTTTCCTCCCGTGTGGCTAGGGCGTTTGTGATTGTAGGTATGCACAGCACCGGTAGCACCTGGAGGGTATTGGCTTTCAAGGCGGAGGGCGTGGTTGAGAGACTCCCCCATCGTTTGGTATTTAGGAACAGACACATGGGCGGAGATAGATGGTCGTAGGCCCACTTCGAACCGTCGTGCACGACTCGCCAGGGAGGACAAGAATTCTCCAGCAAACTTGGCTAACTTGTTGAACTCTGCTGCATACTGCCACACCGTCATATTTTCTTGTCTTAGCTGCATAAATTCATTCTCCTTCTCTTGTCGAACGGCTTCGGGAAGGTACTCGATCTCGAACGCCTCTCGGAAGGTGGCCCAAGAAATTGTCGTTGTCTCGTTGTTGCGTCTGATTGCTCGCTTTTGTACGGCCCACCAGTCGTGCGCGTTCAATCAGAGTAGAAGTTGAGCACATGCGACTTTCTTGGACTCATCGACACCCAGAAGCTCGAACCGGTCTTCTAACTCCTCCAGCCAATCGATCGCCAACGAAGGGTCTTCAGTACCACAAAAGGAAGTACGGAAGCTCTTTGTGAATTTTGACACGTCGAAGTTGAAACTTCTCGGTGCCGCAGGCATAAGCTCGGGTACCTCCGGTTCGACTTCACTTTATCTGGCCGCAGGCTCGGTCACGGCAGGAGTTGTCGCGGAGTTGTTGTTGTTGGCCACCACTGTCTGTACAATCTGCTGAAGAGTATCAAGCTGCTTCTGCTGCAACTTGAATTGTGCATCGAATCGGGCCTCGAAATGGGTCTGGCGTGCCTCTACCTCCCGTCGATGTGCCTCTGTCTCCCGTCGATGTTGCTCATTCAGGCGTTGATTCTCCTGAGCTTGTTGTTGTTGCGCTTCCAGCATACGCAACATCCGTTCCATGGCATCGTTAGAGGGTCCGGGCCTCGAGCTACTCGAGCCGCTCGAAGCACTTTCTTCGTTCAATGCCACGTTCACCGCTGCACCTTCTGGGATTTTGAAGGTAAAAATACATTAGTCACAAAACTTATTACAGACTCCCTCATATGGAACGACATATCTCATCGACACGAGACCAACGATTTGAGACTAGAAACTCGACACTAGAGGCCAAGGACGTAAAGTCGTGCTCTGATACCATTATGTCACGCCCCGATTCCATAGAATCGATAGTCGTCCCCCGGGTGTGATGCCGTGCAAGCCTAAATTGCGCTCGTACAAGGCATAGTCATAAGGTTATCCGAAACACAATGACAAGAGAATGCGCAGAGTAAATTGAACACACATTATAGAGAAGGAAATTTAAGCTTTATTGATAATGAACATCATTTTACAGACTCGATACAAAGGCGCCGCACGGGCTTTTTACAAACTGACTCCATTACAAAATGAACGTCGACGAGATAGCCATTCCATACATTCATCCCTTGATTATACAACCAAAATTACAAAACCACCTGGGATGACGAGAAGTCGCTACATCTGTCTTCTGGCCTTCGACAGCGGAGCCTTCAAAAGAGATTGGATCCAAGCTTCGACCGCACGGACGAAGCTTCAAAACGCACGAGCGTTGCCTCCCTTCACGTAGCACGCTCCCCCCGATCTACCGCACCTGTAGAGAGAGCGAGGATCAGTACAATCAACATGTACTGGCGAGTGGCTAATTAATTTCCAGGCTCTCATTTGGTTCAAGAATTTAGATAAAAATTATACAACTTGCTTTTAGTGGTCTTTCTAGCCATTCTAGATAATTTCATAAGAAGTATTAAGTTACACCAAGATTTCCTCCGGCATAGCACGCCGTGCGACATAAAACTTACCATCACTTTTCCTGTTAGTTAATAACAATTTATATCAAGTGTTTGATATGGAGGTCACTTGGCATTAACTAGCCATCTTGGACCTAGCCTGTTAATACGGGACCCTTGCAACGCAAGTAGCGAGCTCCGATGCAAGTCTCCGTCTTACCGATTGCCTATTACCCAGCTCGGCTATAACCTGTTTCTTCCTAGGCCGAGTCGGTCCCGTGGCCTCGGGTTGCCGCTCGAAGAAACCATCGCCCTTGTCGACAAGTTGTCTATGACCATGATAGGTTAACATGGTGTATTTTAGGATACCGTTGGGGCTTGTTATATAATCAATTCATTTACTTGGTCATTTTGCAGGCCTAAAATAATTCTATCTCTTTTCAACACAACTCATTTCTTTTTCACTTCTAACATACAGGACTTGTATTCTGCAAGCGAATCATTCAATTTTAATATCATTACCCGAGTTCTCATTTTGAAATAGAGGGTCGAGACGAAGGAGGTTAGCCACTCACCTTAGTATTTACTTGAGGCGAGAAACTGGTTGGCCACGCTAGACGTTGCCTACGCGATCACCTAAAATCGCACAAGCAACCGATTAGAACACTGTATTATTCAAGGAAATTCGATATGAATACGAAGTTCGAAACGTAAGCCATGAAAACCATCAAAAATATTCACGAAAACGCATTCAGAAAACAAAGCCAAAACCAACGCAAGCGGCGTGAAAAGCAGAGCAACGGGAGGTCTCTCCCGACTCAGCCGCAGAGTCAATCCTTGAGGCGCAGCCCGCTGAATATGGGACTTGGTTCCGAAGAAGCCATTCCATAACGGGGAATGGATCATAATTCAACTGTTCTCGTTCGATCGATTCGATCGATCCCGACCTATCGGTCCCGACCGAGTCGATAGCGACAGTGTTCCTTTCTCGCGTATCCCGTGGACGAACAACGGGGCACGATATAGGGACGGGGTACTACACCCGCCCAGTTGATAGAATTTCTTGTTGGAAATTTCGACGTTATCTTAGGTATGGACTGGCTGAAAGACAGTCATACGACAATAGATTGTCGTAGAGGAAGTGTATCCTTTGATATTCCAGGCATGAAGAGATTCACCTTAGTCAGACCAGAGGCAACTCAGCAAGAGCAGGGAGTAGTGACGGCAATGGAAGAAGTTCAGGTTCCGAAGGTAGTTGAAGAGTTTCTGGACGTATTTTCCGAAGAACTTCCCGGTCTGCCACCGGTTAGAGATATTGAGTTCAGCATAGAATTGGTACCTGGAACTAAATCGATATCAAATCGGGTTTACAGAATGGCAGATTCGGAGCAGGCCAAAGTATATCAGCACATAGAGGAATTGAAGGAGAAGAAATTTATCCAAGCTAGCGTATCGCCGTGGGCAGCACCAGTGGTACTTGTGGGGAAGAAGGATGGATCATCCAGATTGTGCATTGACTACAGGAAGCTTAACGCGGCAACAGTAAAAAAATAAGTACCCACTACCAAGGATCGACGACTTATTTGATCAGTTGAGCAGAGCTAGAGTTTTTTCCAAAATAGACCTTCGTTCAGGGTACCATCAAGTGAGGGTTCGGAAGGAAGATATTCCCAAGACAGCATTCATGTCGAAGTATGGGCATTATGAATTTTTAGTAATACCGTTTGGTTTGACCAATACTCCAGCAATATTCATGGATTTGATGAACCGCATCTTTATGCCATACTTAGATCAGTTTGTCGTGGTGTTTCTCGACGACATTCTTGTATACTCTGCTAGTGAAGAGGAGCATGAAGACCACCTCAGGAAAGTGTTGCAGGTTCTGAGAAAGAACCAGTTGTATGCCAAGCTCAGCAAGTGTGAGTTCTGGACGGATCACATTTCATTTTTGGGTCATATCATATCAGGAGCTGGAGTAGCAGTGGATCCCAAGAAGGTAGAAGCAGTAGAGAGTTGGCCAGTACCCAAGACCGTGGCTGATGTACGGAGTTTCTTAGGATTGGTAGGATATTACAGAAGGTTTGTATCAGATTTTGCAAGACTTTCAGCACCCATGACCCGCTTGACACGAAAGGATGTGCCATTCGTCTGGTCGGCAGAATGTCAGGCATCATTTAAGAATCTGAAGCAGAAGTTGATATCAGCGCCCATTCTTACATTGCCAGTTGGACCCGAAGGTTTTACTGTATATTATGATGCGTCAGGTAAAGGACTTAGATGTGTCCTCATGCAGCACGGGAAGGTGATAGCATATGCATCTAGGCAGCTTCGAGACCACGAGAAAAATTACCCAACTCATGATTTGGAGTTTGCGGCAGTAGTGTTTGCTTTGAAGCTATAGAGGCATTACTTATATGGTGATCGAGTGGACATGTACACAGACCATAAAAGTTTGAAGTACATCTTTACTCAGAAGGAGCTGAATATGAGGCAGAGAAGATGGTTAGAACTGATCAAGGATTACGACGTTGAGCTTCAGTATCATCTAGGCAAGGCTAATGTGGTAGCAAACGCTCTTAGCAGGAGAGGCGGCGCATTTATGTTGACAACACAGAAGCATATTTTAGAAGACCTTCAGAAGATGGGCATAGAAGTTATACTTCCTAGTGATGTAGGAATTCTGGTAAGTCTACAAGTCCAATCTGACTTGGTAGACAGGATCAAGGTAGCTCAGGCGCAGGATCCAAGGATTCAGAAGCTTAGGGCAGAATGTGAGTCAGGGCTCAGGAATGAGATACAAATCCACGAAGACGGTACACTTAGGTTTGGATCACGTCTATGTGTACCTAGTGGAGATATTAGACAGGAAGTTATGGCAGAAGCTCACAGTTTCCAGTATTTTATACATCCTGGAGGGACCAAGATATACCAGGATATCAAGCAACACTTCTGGTGGAATGGAATGAAGAAGGAGATAGCTAGATTCGTTTTCCGTTGCTTGATATGTCAGAAAGTGAAGGCAGAGCAGCAGAGGCCAGCTGGATTTTTGCAACCGCTTCCTATCCCGAAATAGAAGTGGGAGCACATCACAATAAACTTTGTGACCAGTTTACCGAGATCGCCAAGTGGTAAAGATGCTATTTGGGTGATAGTGGACCGGCTTACAAAGGTAGCACACTTTCTTCCTTTCAGAGTAGGGCAATCCACAGAAAAGTTGGCAGAGATGTATATGCAACAGATAGTCAGGCAGCATGGAGTCCCTGTCAGTATTGTGTCAGATAGAGATACCCGTTTTATGTCACATTTCTGGAAGAGCTTACATCATAGTCTGGGCACCAAGTTAAGATTTAGCACGGCTTACCATCCACAGACGGACGGGCAATCAGAAAGGACAATTCAGACTTTGGAAGATATGTTACGACTTGCACCCTAGATTTTGGAGGATCTTGGGAGAGCCACCTGTACTTAGTCGAATTCTCATACAACAATAGTTATCAAGCCAGTATCCAGATGGCACCAATTGCGGCACTATATGGTAAGAAGTGTAGATCGCCACTAGCATGGGATGATATCGGGGAGAGGAAGATGTTAGGTCCAGAGATGATTGTCCAAACAGTTGAATTGGTTAAGAAAATTAGAGAGCGACTCCGAGTTGCGCAAGATCGACATCGTCAATGGGCGGACCAGCATCGTAGGCCGCTAGAGTTTTCTGTTGGGGACCACGTGTTCCTACGGATCTCACCTACCCGTGGGGTCATCAGATTTGGCGTTCGCGGGAAGTTGAGTCCGCGATACGTAGGACCATTCGTTATCCTTGATAGGATAGGCGATGTTGCTTATCGTTTATCCCTTCCACCTTCATTACGAGAGGTGCATGACGTATTTCATGTATCTCAATTGCGAAGGTACGTACCGGACCCAAGCCATATCCTCGATCATTCTGAGTTGGTTGTTGGTACCAACTTGTCTTACGAGGAGCAGCCGGTGTCCATTTTGGACCGAAGAGAGAAGATACTCAAGAACCAAATAATTCGCCTTGTCCGGGTTGCTTGGGGTCATCACTCATTAGGAGAGTCAACGTGAGAACGTGAGGATGATATTCGATCACGGTATCCACATCTGTTTGACTCACAAGGTATATTTTTTTTCATGTACCTTGATTGTCTTAACCCCTCATGCTTGTCACCCTATGGATAGGACTATGTGATATCATAGATTGTTAATATAGATATGTTATCTGCTAGTTAACATTAAAGAATGATTGCTTGCTCAAGTTTCTTGTACCTAGATTAGTTTAGTTTTGATATTCCTATCCTGCTTGGATTTGAAATTCCGAGGACGGAATTTTTCTAAGGAGGATAGAGATGTCACTTCTCGTTCCCAGAATACGTATTTTTAGATATATATACTACTTTAATATATTTATTTAATAACTATCAAGTATTGTTCTGTATTTAAATCCCTTTAATTTCATGTTAATTTTATTTCTGTATTTTATTTCCTGCTTTTATACTCTGCTTTAGCTATACTTTGGGTTCGGCATGGATTGGTTTAGTTAAGTTGGTTCATCATGAACCGAAACAAACCCCCACCTACTACCACCCCTTCCATTTAAAGCCCACCCCTTTTTTCTCTCTTTATTACTTCACCATTAATCTTCTTCTTCCTCATAACTCCTCCCCCCCACCTACCAGCCGCCAAGGCAAGTGTCAAACTTGTTTCTTGATGGATCACCATTATTATTATTCTATCATCTTCCTTACTTGATTTTGAGCCTCTTTAGTACTTAGCATTTTCAATTCCAATGGTTCATTTCTCGTAGATCTAAGTTTAATGTATTTTCGGATTTTTTAGGTTTTGATCTAGTAAACTTTGTTATCTTTAAGTTTTGATGGTTCCATGTTGTAGAGAATTTTGTTCTACCCCATTTTGACCTATGGAAGTTCAGATTTGGGCTTGGAATGAAGGATTTAGAGAGCTTGGAAGCAATAGTTTCCATGGTTATGTCCTTAGAAAATTCGGAAAAGAAGAACAGATCCTGGCCGCATGACAGTGCTTGATCGCATGAGTCTTCATGCGGTAAGTCATCCTGGCCGCATGGGCTTAGTTAGCCGCATAAGTTTTAGCTAGCCGCATATGCATTCAGTCCCACAGCCGCATGACGCTGATCATTCTCAGCCGCATGGCGCTGCATGACCTCTCAGCTGCATAAAGGCTTGTACTTATTTTAGCCGCATGGAATTTCCTATGGCCGCAGGGGCGCAGATCATCCGTAGCCGTATGAGATATTTCTCAGCCGCATGGGCGTGTGTTGCTTGCAGCCACATGAATTCAAAATCCGAGCCGCATGAGGGTCATCCCCGCAGCCGCATGTGAACTGTCTTAGCCGCATCACTGCATATCATCTTAGCCGCATAGGATTTCTTTCTTGCCGCAGCTTAGCATTATGGGACTTGTATAAATCTAGCCGCATGGCGTTGATCATTTCCAGCCGCATGGCGCTGATTCTTCTCAGCCGCATGGCGCTGCATGACTTACATGCCGCATGAAGCTTTACTAAGTTGGCCGCATGAGACTATTCTATTTCGGCCGCATGGAATCATCCTTGCCTAGCCGCATGAAACCCATCCACCCACGGCCGCATGAAACCCAAGTTTCGCAAGCCGCATGACTCTGAGCCCAATGTCTTTTCGCCTGATCCTTGCTCCAAATTGACATTGATTAACATTGATTGACATTTATTAGCATTAATTATTAACATGACATTAATTGTTGCCTTGGTATTTGTTTGACATTAGTTGACATTGATTGACAGGGATTGTCATCTTGATTTAATAATTAATCATGCGTTCCTAGTTGGAACTAAGAGACTGGCTAGTCGTCTTATTAAATTGAATGAATGAGACACGTTCATATTAACTATGAACTATTACAATCGACTGGCTAATCCCGAATGTTGGTATACAGGCACATGTAGGCTTAAATTTATTTATTTATTTATTTATTTATTTATTTATTTATTTATTTAATTTCTACAAAAAGCAGCATGTATACTTTATGATCAAGGCATGATTATTCCGTGGTTAGTTTTGATTGTTGTATTACGCTATGTAAGACCTACAACCTAACCGTACGGGTATCATTGTAGAGTTGTGCATATCGTACCCCGTACACAAGTACTCATTCCGAATGACCATGATCCACGATATGGAATTTCACTCAACGTAGAGACTATTAAGTTAAATAAAATAATGATTGCATAGAGAGAATGGATTCCCGAGTTCTTACATGACAGCCCTCTTGGGACTAGTAGTGCTCGACAAGCCGGCTGGTCCCTACAGATACTGCAAATCTGCCACACGGGCAGGGAGCGCTATCTGGTTATATTATTATTGTATATTGTATATTGATGACGGACGTCCCGCTGGGACTCGTCTAATTCATGATTGGCACAATTGATTGACTGGGTAAACTAGCCTTGCTTGCACACAGTAAGAACTAAGGAATCCCTATTGCATAATTCCAGGATAACTTGGAACTCACAGTAGCAAGCCGTAGTAGTTGCATGGCCGTTTAAATTTATTTGTTTGTGTACTGTCTTTACTCTGATGACTAACTAAGATGATCGGAATATCAGGACATGACGGGTCAACTTCTGTCCTTGTTTGGTTGGGAAGTTGGTTCGAAGTGTCGTGATGAGATGTGAATCCCAGTAGCCACCATAGATCTATTTATTATATTTCCTATTTCTGGTTTATTCCTCATATCGTGCTTCCTTGCGGTACTTGCTATTAGAGGTCTAACCTCTCTGGTTTTGCATGGCCAGATTTAGAGCCGGTCCCCGAGGATCCATCTTACTTCTACCTCCAAGATGGTCAATACTAGAGAGATGATCGCAGGAGGACTCGAGTGGGTTTCTTACTTCCCCGCTCGTTTGTTACTTACTTAAAACTTGCCGTTTGGCACCGACATGTTAGTCGGATTGTCTTGTACTTACTTTTACATAATTGTAACTAAAGTCAGGCTGCAGCTGATAAACAATTGTGTATACTTTGCTACATCATCTGGCTATGTTTTGTAAAGCCAGATATCAAGAACATTTTGACTGAGCGTTTGGGACGCCTTACTGCTTCATCTTACATGTTCTCTATTTCTGTTTCTTGTTCGAATGATTGGAACAATAGATGTGAAGTGACCATAGAGAGACCTTCATGTAGTATGCACCCCCTTGTCTTGTAGACAGCATTGATCGTATTATACGGTATTCACCTACCCGTAATACGTAGCTGGCTGAGTCATTCCCCCGCTCTCCAGTATTCTGGTTCTGGGGCGTTACAGGCACATTGCATCAATACGGATGTGTTGGAACATAGCGCCGTAGGAACTTGAGATAGAGATGAAGGATTATGTTTTTGGAACGTAAGATTTGTTGGAATGATATGAATCGTATGCTATGGCACGTATTACATGGTCAATAGACTCGGATGGCCCGTACACGGGTGTGGCTTCCCTCGGACGGTTACGACTGGGGCACCGGGACCGTTCGGCCTAGGAAGAAATTATGTATGGTATTTATGGTGCACATAATTAGGACAAATTACGACCGTCCAGTTTTGTGATAAGCTATGATATCAGTAAGTTTGGGATCCTTCGGATACTAGGCTAGCAACCCGTATCGAAGTGATCATAGGCTTACACATAAGGATGCCAAGTCCATTACGGTGCGAAACACCGTGACCTTCATATAGATAGGGCCGGTGGGCTGAGATTAGAGTTGGGTGCAGGCGCAGGGCCTGCTACCCTTATGCATAAGTCTAAGTATGATTGGTTGGTTGCATGAATCCTACGATTGATTTTGTAAAGTTCTAACCAGTGCAGGCTAAGCAAAATGGGACGGGGATGTGCACGATCACTATGTTCATATTCAGATTATGTCTAACTGTATCTGCTGCAGGAACAAGATATTAGACACATTTCTATTAAGTTGTTATGCATCGAATATTGCCATGAAACTGATCATAAGGCTAAATAGAAAGATCACCAATTTAAGATGCATGTTTCACTAAATCCACTTAGTGTTTGGTTTGGGTGTGAGTGGGTCTTGATTAGTGCAGCGAGGACGAAAGCACTAATCCCCCACTAGTTTGTGTGCAGGTTTAGGTTATGATCGGCTCGGGGCGGGGCTTGGCTTGGACGCGCTAAGGCATGGGGTCCTTAGCATTTCAAGAGGAGCTACCGCATAGGCGTTCGGATTTACAACATGGAGATGTTCGGCCGAAGACTACTTGTTGGCTATAAAGAGGCATAATGTATGGAACAATGTAATCCTTTGTGAGCTAGAGAGATCATGAGTGTTGTAGCCAATTGGCATATTAAGTTGGGCTACTCAGAGCCTTTGTAATCTCCAGTTCATTATCAATAAAAGAGATTCTTATGTTATACTATGTTTCCCTTTCAATGCTTATGTTATCAATTTGAGATAAACACTATGTGAACCGTTATCTTGCCTTGCACGAGCACAACTCCAGGCTTGTGCGGCATCACGCTCCAGCGAGGACGATGATTCGGGTGAAATCTAGTGACAAATAATTGGTAACATTATATATCGTATTTTGTATTACTGGAAAAGGAGTCGATATATTAGCAATGCTAATTTAAATCACGCTGCTTGCGTTATATTGTCCATTTTTCCCAGCTTTGTTGATAACACGCAGGGTCGGGGTGTAACGGCTCAGTCCCAAAATACGTAGGACTAGGAACGTAGACATGCCAGCTGTATTCATACGAAGTACATGGGCCTCGTATGAATACATAAGCTGTAAAATGCAGTAGAACCATAACTAATCTCATACACACAAAATAAATGAATAATAGATATCATATAATCAACTATGAATTGTCATTGGTACATGTAGTTGGGCAGAGACAAATCTACTACCAACTATGAAAAGAAATACAAGATATACAAAATAATGATTTTGGCGAGCGAAAGCGAAGACGATCAAAGGGCAATCATCATCGAAGATATAGCGATGACCACGGCTAAAGCTAGAACACCTGCGAAAGACAAGAGCACACACCTGGAGAGATAACCAGGTTCTCAGAGGGACGTAACAAGATAGATAATATCATGCCATAAACTGAATAATAAAAGCTCAACAGAAAAGTATATATGACTAAACAGATAAAGGTCCTTAACCATTCTATGTGAAAATGTACTTTGAAGACAACGTTCCACACAAGGGCTTCCGAGACTAGAAACACGGCACGTTAGCGTTTCAACCGAGGTACTAGTGGCATCTAGAGGAAAAATAAATAAATGTACGGCACACTAGTCTCTCGGGTGAGTCACTAACGGCAGCTAGAGGAAAGTAAATACACGACACGTTTGTGTTTCAACCGAGGCACTAGTGGCATCTAGAGAAAAGTAAATAAGTACATGGCACACTAGCTCTCGGCTGAGTCACAAATGGCAGCTAGAGAAAAGTAAATATGTGAAAGCCCCTGTGCCTAATAACTGTCTTCCCCCTCCCCATGCACTACTCGTGCTGAATCCACACCACGATATTTCTTATAACCGCTAAGTCTTCTAGGCAATTTTATTAGCAGTTATATCCTAACGCTCGTCCTGTACGCACCGATGTACGATCGGTACGCAAGTTCGAATCTATATGAGATACGTGACAACGTGACACACAGGTGTCGGGCCAATGAATGCGGCACAAACAAAGGTGGTCCCTTAACTCTAGTCCAAATGCATAAAGAAAAACTAAAGTATAGTAATTTGTAACTACATACGGTTTTGAAAGAACAACTTATAAGAAATAAAATATGCATGATATTGAGCAAGAAATTAAACAGTAAAGGCAAGGTGTCTTGCCTGGTAGTACGTCTGGTGTGCTACAAAGATCAATATGGCATGAACTGCGACTTCGGTGTAACAACTATGCAAGGTGGCCTCTGATGGTGGCACGGACAGTTCTATTGGGTCCAGAAGGGTCAAATTAGTTAGAGTGGACATAAGGATGTACAAAATTTGGCGAAGGAATAGAAAAAAAGGACTAGTTATGGACAAGAGGATAATCAAGGAATTTGGATTAATAATGAATTTAGAAAACTATTTATGATACTTGAAACTATATTCTTATTAGCTTATAAATAGTTTTTAGATAAATGCTTTAAAACAATAAAATCGTTTTTGGATAAAACTCTAAGTTTGTAAAAATAACTTTATCAATGGAAAATATATCTTATTAATTAGAATAATTATTTGTATAAAAATCAAAATAAATTAATTTGAGGCTAAAATCTTTACTTTTTCAAAATAAAATAGTTTGGACAAAAACTCCTTGAAAATAGCTAGAACTATTATTAAATATATTTTATTTGATTATAAAATAATTATATAATAAAACTATTGTTAATACCTAATTTATCAAAAAAAACAAAAAACAAAGATAATACTATTACTACTACTAATTATAATAATAATAATATTAGTAATAATAAAAATTGTAATGAAAACAAAAAGGAACAAAACTAAAACAAAACAACACCTACTAAAAATAATATATATAACAATGGTAAAGTTATAATGAATATAGATATATATATAATAATAAAAATAAAAATAAAAAGAAATAACAAATAACAAAAAAAATCAATATACTTATACTGTTCTCTCCTCAAAGGAAGAGAACATTTGTTCAAAAATAAATTGGGAGAGAAGCACAGCTGGGAAGGGGGTTTTTAAAGATGAAGAGAGGGAGTGAGAAGGAGGAGTGGAGAGAGAAGAGAGGGTCGGTTGTAAAACTCCAGAACTTTTGGATTATTTTATTTATTTATTTATTTGGCTTAAATAGGATTTTATGAAATTTGTGAATATCTTTAAATTAAATAGTTATAATTATAGATGACCTTAGCCATGGTTGAGTTTGATATGCATGACGACTAGAAATTATGGCATGCCTAGCATTGTTAGATGCTTTAACTAGCATGCTAGCCATGTTAGGAGTGCCATGGTCATACAGTAGTCCCTTGCATGTTAACCATTCAAATCATGGCACAAGTCGTAATTTTTATTTAAATAATTAGTAAGAAAGCCTTTATGACTTTTTAGTAGACCCGGTTGCACCAAACCTTCCCAAACCTCTTCCAAGCCGAACCCAACCCTATGTAGGCATGTTGGGCATTAATAAATATTAATAATTATATTTATTTGTATTTAATTCAGATTTTGTAGTGTAATTACATAGATAGAATTAAATAGTTCTATATTAGGAAACCCCTTTTTAAATCCTCAATTCAATCAACTAGCCAACTCACCAAACAACCAAATCATGCCAAGTGGACCCCCACCATGATAATTTTGGCCAAGCAAACCCACCATGGCTAAATGCATCAAATTAATGGTGGCGATGGTGTATGTGGGCAGGAGAAGAGGAGGCGGTGGTGTTGTCGGTTTGACAGGGAGGATGTCGGGTGAGGGTCGTGGCGATGATGACAGGGGGTCAGATGAAGACGGAGATGGTGGTTTAGGGTTTCAACGAGGGAGTCCGGGGAGGGCCGAAGAAAGTCTGGCTAGGTTGTTAATGGTTGGGAAGAGGAGTCGAGGTGAGGGCTGTCGCCGACGGACGGCCGAGACGGAGGAGGGCGGCTGGGATCGGGGTTTACGCTGGAGATGGGTGATGCTGGTCAGGCGAGTTGGTCGTGAGGGTGGTGATCCAGGAGTCGGCAGAGTAGCGGCAGTAGGATACTGGCGGCCGGAGACTGGTCAAGGCTGGTGGGAGGCTGTGGCAAAGGAGAGGTTGTCGCGGATGATCGGAACAAAGGTTGACAAGGAACAGCGGGCGCGGATAGAAATTGGACGTTGAGAATTGTTATCGTGTCCGGGATGTGGACATAGAAGGAAAAATGTATATGTAAAAAAAATATTATATTGAAAAGACACCCGGGGTCGAACCCGAGGCCGTCACGGCTGACACGGGAGATGTTGGACACAGACACGAGGCACTCACTTTGTGGTGGAAATTTGTGGAAAAAATAATGGATGAAAAACTTATGGAGGCTCCCCTATTTATAAGGTTGAGGTAATCCTTAGAAGATAAGGATTTGGATTATTTAAACCCCAAATAGATAATTAATTTTAATTCAAATAACTTTTAAAATAATCCAAATTCAATCTAATTTAAATATAGATAAATCTACCTTTACATTAGATACTAAATCCATAAATTCAAATTTGTAATTCATCATAATTAATTTAAACAAATATCAACCATTTTAAAATATATTTTTATGAACACTAAAATTATAATAATAATTAATTTCGAAAATTACATTATTATTTAAAAATAAACTAATAAAATATTTATGATATATATATATATATTTTTTTTTATGATATATATATATATATATATATATATATATATATATATATATATATATATATATATATATATATATATATATATATATGTATGCACGAAAAATATTAATTATTATTAGTAACTGTTATAAACGAAAGGCTTTTTATAAATAAAATAATGAACTTGAAAATTTTGGTACGATATCTAAAATAATTATTATATATATTATTTTGAAACTATAAAAATAGAAAAAATATTTTTTCTAAAATATGTACGCTCGCACATATTCGCCCTCGTCGAGCAATTACGAAAAATAAATTTTCCGCGCGACATACAATACAACTACGCGACGTACAATACAAAATAAAAAAACAGTACCATAATTTATAAATAAAAAAAATTAGTAAAAATTTAGGGGTTTTACACGGGGCGATTGTACATGACTCACGGAATAGGTGTATTAATAATTTCAGAGAATTTATTGTACATATAATAATTCCTATGAACTTGGTTAAAAGATAAAAAGTTTTGAAAAATTAGGGGAAAAGATAAACATTGTCAGACAATCTGGCGGAAAACGAGCAAGCTCACTTTCAGCCAGACCGTCTAGCAGAAATTGGACATGTCCAATTACAACGTTCGGTTTTGTTTGGTTTATTGAAAGTTTGTGTTGGTTTTCGTTGGTTTATTTTTACTATGGTTTTGGTTGGTTTTTTTTTTTTTTTTTTTGCTTGATTTTGATGTTGATTTTTTGGTAGTTGGTTGGTTTTTTTTATTTTGGTTTATTTTCTTTCCTTTATTACTTTTGGTTTTTAGTTTGGTTCTTTAGTTGTTTGGTTTATGTTTGTTTTCTGTTGAGTTGGGCTACCTTTTAACCGTTGCTAAGATTCTTTTCAACGTTTCAATTCCAACGTTCATTTACAACGGTTATTTCATACCACAGTCCTATAAATTAATGCATGTAAGTATCAAACCAAGCAATCTCCTATTATCTAAAATTTTCTCATTCCCTTCACAATATCTATCATTCAGAAAGACGCTCATCCCATTCTACTTCGTTGAAAGTTCAAGCTCATCTCGTCCTACCTCCATTTGAAAGCTCATTCCATAGTATTATTAGATTTTGATCTACGCTGACAAGAAGATGAGCTTTCAAATGGAGGTAGGACGAGATGAGCTTGAGCTTTCAACGAAGTATATATAATGGGATGAGCTTCTTTCTGAATGATAGATATTGTGAAGGGAATGAGAAAATGTTTGAGAATAGGAGATTGCTTGGTTTGATACATACATGCATTAATTTATAGGGCGTGGTATGAAATAGCCGTTGTAAATGAACGTTGGAATTGTAACGTTGGAAGAAATCTTAGCAACGGTTAAAAACTAGCCCACCTTAACCCAAAAAATAAAGCTAAACCAAACAACTAAAGACCAAACTAAAAAACCAAATGTAATAAAGGAAAGAAAACAAACAAAAATAAAAAACCAACCAACTACAAAAAAATCGACATCAAAATCAATCAAAAAAATTAAACCAAAATAAAAACCAACAAAAACCATATAAAAATAAACCCACGAAAACCAACCCAAACTTTCAATAAACCGAACAAAACCAAACGTTGAAATTGGACATGTCCAATTTCAGCAAGACGGTCTGACTGAAAGTGAGCATATGCTCATTTTTCGCCAGACCGTCTGGCTATGTTTATCTTTTCCCCTAAATTTCTAAAACTTTTTATCTTTTAACCAATTTCATAGAAATTATTATCTGTACAGTAAATTTTCTGTAATAATTTTGTATTTACGATAGTACTAGTATATAACATGGCTTTTTTTAACATAAAATAATTGTCGTATAGTGGTTATTATATTTGACTTGCATATTAGAGGTCCTATGTTCAATTCTAAGTAATAATATTTATTTTAATTTACTTTTATTTTATTTTATTTTTCACATTTTATATGGGCCAATTTTGAAAGTTTGTCTAGCCCCCTTCTGAACTCACGGCCGGCCCTGCGAAGGCAACGCATATAGTCGTTATTTGCGATGCCTTTTGCAGACATTGTTAATTTCGTCGGAGACAATAACACATGTTCTTGAAGTCGCTAAAAATATCACCAATTTTAGTGACCATTAGATGAATGACACCTCATCAATCATGGTCCGTACCCAATCAGGACCCCTTAGAGCATCTCCAACCCTATTGTGAGTTTAGAAAAAATGGTTGCCACATAGGAATGACAAACTTTCATTCCAAAAATTCTTCTCCAATGCAAATGTAGAATAAAACATGAAGTTGACATGACAATGACATGGCAAGGAGAATGTGAAGTTGGTTGTCTAGATCTAGACAATGAACTTCACAATGACTTTGTCTCCACATCATCAATTATGAATAGAAATATTTATAAAAAAGTTGAAGAAGTGGAGGAGTTGCCTTGGAAGTTGGAAAAAAATACTTTTTATTGTCTCTTCAATACTTTTGCATTGGAGAGTTTTTCTATCTCATTGTCTTTTGAGATATAATTTTGCCACATAAATAAGACATTGTCTTGTGGCTCATGCCATATAGGAGCCACCTAAGACTCACAACACTTAACAAGACAATAGGGTTGGAGATGCTCTTACAAGAAACACACTTGCTGTATAATGGGTAAGTGAATAGTCATATCAGTACTAATGGCTGACTTAGAAACTTTCGACCGGTATACTGCATGATCATGACATATTTCGATTTGAAACTTTTTGGATACAGAGTCCGTGAACGGGGCCTAATACGAGCCTACAACATTGACACCGGTATAATGTGGTCTCTCATATAATTATCTTTCAAAATACAAAAATCTAAATCCAGCTACACAAGTCAATTAAGGAAAATGTTTGGTTTACAACCAAACTTGTACAACCTTCTTACAACTTGCACCCATTTGCTGACATGTGGGCCAGGCCACCACCTGGCCCACATGTCAGAAAATGGGTGAGTGGTTGTAAGAAGGTTGTAAATGTTTGGTTGTAACTGTAGCATTGCTCGTCAATTAATGAGTTCTAGACTAGTCGGTTGCCTTACGGGCGTTCTGTACGGAGACCATGGGAAGTTGGGGGATTGATAACTTTTTTTATCTATAATTATTTAGTCTTTAAATAAAAAATTATGTGTTGTATGATGTGAGAGGGGATACCATGGGAACAACAGTAGTTTTTGGGACAGTAGCTATGCTTCAGAATACTCCCATCAGTATATTAATAAATGCACATTTTAAAAGAAAGATTACTTTATTTAATATGATTATAAGTGTACCCATGTAAAATGTCCATTTATTATTCAAAAAAAAAAAATTCATATTTAACATTAAACTTTATAGATATTGCTTTCAGAGCAAAAAGTTTGCACAAATTGTATTTTGAGATCCAAAACGTCCATCAGAAAGGGGTATTAAATGATTCACCAGTTAAAAAAAAATTTGGAAATCAATAAATACTTTCTTCAGATGCGTGTATTTTGCGCAAAAACACCGTTGGACGTATTTTGTGCATAATAATTTTTTTCAGAACACAGAATTTTGTCACTAAAAGCAAAATTTCGTAGCCCAATTCGTCACTAAACTTTCATTGCTAAGAACTTTGGATATAAAATATTTTTTTAGACCGTCTCTGTGATAGAAAAAATAATCGTTAAAAATATGCCTTTCAGAAGGGCATACTCTTCACATTCTTTATTAGTCAACCGAAATTAAATATGTTAATAAATATATATGCAAAAAAAATCTTACACAAAATACCCTCTTTTGAAGGACGTTAGTTTCACTAAACTATATGCTCTCACCACAATTTTAAAGAATTTGAGGCTGTATATATATATATATATATATATATATATATGTATATATATATATGCAAATTTCTGTTTATTAATCTGTTGTACATGGTGAGATAAACCTTTTTATTAATGATGACAGGTCTTCCACGGGGTACTCAAGAAAGGGTCAATACCAATGTTTTAAAAACCGGACGGGTGCTTGACCCGGCCAAGGCACTGGGTCGGGTCAAATTGGTTCAATCAGTTGGTTCAACCATTGGGTTAATCTAAGTAGTCCAAATTAATCCTTTATGGATATTAATTTTTTTACAAAAATACTAATTTTTAAAAAACACCGGGTCAATACTGAACTGGACCGGAAAAACAACCGGTTCACGGGTGAACCGGTTGAACCGGCCGGTCCGGTCCGTTTTTTAAAACATTGGTCAATACAATTTGTACCTGAACTCACACTTCAGAAGCAAGATGCCAAGATGTGATTAAAAGATTTAAGTTTTGGGTTGTTAAATAAGGTTGAGATGCTGATTTTTTGGGTGTGGAGATTGATACCTTTGGGTTCGTATCTTGCAGGAGAGTCTGCCATTAAATTTTCATGACTTCTTGTAGATTTTACGGACTAAGATAACTTTTTGATGTGTTGTTGGCAAAGAGCTTCATGACTTTTTTTAGACAAGTGTTTACTAGCTTAGATGCTTTCCTTGCAATACTGTAGATCGAGCATGAAGATCTTTTCGGATCTGGTACATTGACGGTGAACTTATTCTAATCTTTTACAAGTTAGACCTAATCGCAATGTAATGGATTATTAATTGCTAAATGGCACTATATGGATATGAATGTATTATTAAGGAGCTTTTGTAGAACTTTTATCAAAGACCTATAATAGGTGACCTGCAATTTAGGCATTCCCATTAGATGTCTGTTGTTCTTCACTCCTAACTTTGCGAAGAACCATTACAAAGATGACATGTCTGACTGCGGATGTTGTCTTCCTCATTTGAGCACCATTGAGATTTATAAATAAAAAAAGATATGGAAACTGTCATGAAATATTATTATATTTTGAAACGGAGCTGCAACGTTTTTCGCAGTTTGTACCAGTCGATGTGGCACCCGGCCATTGGCTTCTGTTTCGGATGACGTATGGGAGGTCAATAGACGACCGCTACGTCAGCCGACGATCACGTCGTGGTTAAAAACCGCGTGGCAAAATATTATTTTATATTTTGAAATTCATAGAAGAACCCTCTTTTATTGCGAATAGAGTAGTTGAAGAGGCACAACACAGTCTCACTAGCTTAGTTTGCCAGTAACAATAAGATCCTCTAATCAAACGTCACAGAACTCAAGTCCTTGGCTAATTTCTCTAGATTTCCATAGGAAGACCCATCTCGGAGAGCTGCACGCTCGGCTCTCGCTTTCCACTTCGCAGCATTCTTCCTCAGCTCCTTCCCACCTTCTCCCTCCATCAGTTCCTTCACAAGCCCGGCAACACGCTCTCTCTTAACTTCTTCGAGTTCCAAACAAACTCCCCATTCCTGGCGAGCATACCTGCAGTTGGCATACTGCTCGCCGAAACCCGGCCAGCCGATCATCGGCACGCCTCCGCAAATGCTTTCCAGCATCGAGTTCCACCCGCAGTGTGTCAAGAAGCCGCCCACGGAAGGGTGCGAGAGGATCCGTTCCTGCGGGCACCACCTGGCCAGGGACGAATCCAGAAATATAAACTAGAATGAGCTAGGCTAAATTAGGACGGACTGGTGTGAGCCAGGTCCTACAAAAAAATTTGAGAAATTTTGAGTGGCACCACCACTTTATTTTACCATATTTAAGGTGCACCCCACAAGCTTGCACAAATATAAGTTATCCTCCACTTTTGACGGTAACCGTCAAAAAAAATCTTAGACCAAAATGTCCTTGCTTCTTTAATATGGTAAAATAAAGTGAAGTGTCTCTCAAAATTTTTCAAAAAAATTCTATTAAAAAATAATATAGAAAAAAAATTAAAAAAAAAAAATAGGGTGAGCTGGAGCCCACCCCACTGATAGCCTAGATCCCCCCATGCACCTGGCTATGAAGCTCCTGCCCTCGGTTTCCGTGACGAAGTCCTCTGTCAACAACTGTGCAGGACCTTCCCCGCCGCCGGCGATCAGGTCCGGTCTGACGACCCACAGGAAGGGGTGGTTGCTGTCCGCGAGGCCCCACGCGAACGCGGCCAGCTCTTCGGCCGACAGAGTGGTGAGGCTCCCGAAGCTGACGTAGATCACCGAGCCGGCGTTCTGGGCGTCGAGCCACTCCACGCAGCCGTCGTCTTGCTTCCAGTAGTTGAACCTCATGGACGTGCACGGGCTGTTGTTGTTGGGGTCTTGGTTGGCTGCTAGAGCTGACAGTGGTCCGAGAGTGTAGACTTCAGGCAGTGACGCGTCTCCGATCAGAGCATCCAGGACTTCGGTCTCCAGCTCGTCGAACGTGTTCAGAATCAGACCTTGAGCGCCGAGACACGCCTTGGTGTTCTTGATGTCTTCTCGGAGGAAGAAGTCGTCGGCGTCGGTCGTCCTTACGAAGCTGCTGAGGTCTCTCAGGCGGATGCCTTCCATGCCAGGAATCCAATCGATTGTAGTGTCCAGATATCCATTTGTTAAGTAGCTCTCATCTGCACAAATGCCAGTTAGTTTTCGGAAGATGCTAATTTGACCGCAGGCGCGGGGTTACCGCGACGACGTGTTCCCCTCCATTCGTCTCCCCGCACCCAGCTTCGAAAATTTAGGCCGATCCTCTGATGAGAGACTGACACGTGGCTGCAGGCCAGGACTGCGGTCATAGACCGCGCCGTCGTGGTCCATGTAGCACGGTAAGGATGCATTTGTTTGGTGCCTAAAGTAAGGATTCAATGTGGAAGAGAATGGGATAGTCGATTTATTAGGAAAGTTATTAACTACTACTCCTTTTGCTTAAAAAAAAAACTACTCCTCCTTTTTCCGAAAATCTTTGTTGTGCGCGAGCTTCGACCCCAGTCCGGATCCGCGGACTACATGGCGCCACCCCACTGTCCCCCATAACTTTCCGACCCACCTGCTCTCCTCTCCAATTAGAAGACGACACGTAGCCCGTGGGTTATGACTGCGGTCCAAGCCCGCGAGTAACGTAGCAGTGCCGCTTCTTTTAGAGAACCCATTTTCTTATAAGAACATTTTTGTTCTCTCCAGTTAATTTTGTCAAACTTGTTTCTCTGTAAGGTAATTTAATAATATTTTAATGTTCTATACGAAAATTTCCATTAAGTTATTGGTTAGGATTTTAAGTTACACTTAAAAGTTAATTTGGAATCATTTTCTTTCATATATTTTTTATTAATTAACTGAGGATATACATATACAACTTAGACGGCTTATTTTGGAGCCGTTTTGAACCGGCTTTATTATAAGTAGATATAGAGGTATTATTACACAATTTGGTTAAGAGAGATGCATGCGGCTCAAGTGGTCGAAGTTCGAGCTCCAGTGGAGACGAGTTCGTCACAATTACCCATTGCTTCATATATATATATATATATATATATATATATATATATAGAGAGAGAGAGAGAGAGAGAGAGGAGAGAGAGAGAGAGAGAGAGAGGCAAATGACCTCTAGCCTAGTGGTTAAGCCTAGTGGTTAAGAGAGATGCATGCGGCGCAAGTGGTTCGGAGTTCGCCGCAATTACCAAATGCTTCAAAAAAATAAAATTCTCTTAACCACTAGACTATATATATATATATATATATATATATATATATATATATATATATATAATTGTATATTTTTCTTGAGAAAGATTGTTAGCAAGGAGAAAAGCGAAGATATGGAACCTTTAAGTGGCGTGTATCCCCTACGAACAAGCTCCTCGAGCTGAAAAGAACACATGAAGCCGGCCGCGTTCATGGTGCAAAAGACCAGCGCGGGGATGCGCAGCTCTCTGGCGACGCCCAGAGCGAAGCCCATCAGCCAGTTGTACACGACGCAGGTGAGACGCGGCACTCCCGGAGATGATCCGTCGAGCCTGACCAGTACTTCTCTGAAGGGAGCGGCGCAGCTCGCGTCGAACGACGAGAGGCACCACGGAGCGACCTTCTGGTCGCTCCGGGAGGCCGGCAGGACCACTCCGTCGGGGATGACCTCGTACTTGAAGTCGTCCAGTCCTCGGAGAGCGCCGGGCCCCTCGGCGTCCAGGATGCTCCGGTGGCTGAACTCGGTGTTGACGAAGGTGATGTAGAAGCCTCTGGAGTGGAGGAGCTTTGCCAGTTGCAGCATTGGGTTGATGTGGCCTTGGCCGGGGATGGGGAGCAGCACAGCGTGAGGCCTCGCCACTCTCGTCGGCAAACTGCTCGCCATCCTCCACGAATCTGACGATTAATGTCCAGCCAGGTCAAGGTGTAGCGAGTTAGAGCCTCTCTTCGCCAGCTAGCTCTTTAATTAGTACTCATCATTTGGATCTGTTGCTAATTAGCAAGTTGGTTTTATTGTATTCCTTAAACATACAATTTGATTATAATCTTCCATTGTATAATTTATCACAGCTCTTAGTACTCAACATTTGAATATGTTGGTAGCTAGCAAGTTGATTTTATTGTATTCCTTAAGCATACTTACATTATAGTCTTCCATGGTATAATTTACAACCCTGCTACGTTGTCCGCCTGCGGGCCAGTCCAACCGTCACGTGTCATGACCACATTGACATGTCAATCAGCATGGGACCCGTGTTTACAGGAAGGCAATGGAGTGCGGCCACACGGCGGACGGGCCAGTCCGCCTGCGGGCAAAACAGCTTTTTCCTATAATTTAGGATCTTTAGAGTTATTTAGTAATAATCACGTATAATATTTAATATTAGATTTTGAATTTCCATAATGTCCAACATTAGGATTTGGATCTTATGTTCACTGTCGACGTCCAAATCTGTTTACAATTTGGAGGCTTATAGAAATTCAAATCCTAATGTTGCACATTATGGATATCTAAATTCTAATATCAAATATTATATGTGACTCTATTACTGAATAATCCTATAATTTATCACCAGCTCTTTAGTACTCATCATTTGAATATGTTGCTAGCAAGTTGATTTTATTGTATTCCTTAAAAATACTTCGATTATAGTCTTCCATTGTATAATTTATCACCAGCTCTTTAATTAGTACTCATCATTTGGATCTGTTGCTAGCAAGTTGATTTTATTGTATTCCTTAAACATACTTGGATTACAGTCTTCCATTGTATAATTTAGGGTTTTTCGGGTTATTTAGTAATAGGATCTCATATAATATTTAATATTAGGGTTTGGGTCTTAATTCTTAATGTTCAATATTAGAATTTGGATCTCATATTCACTGTTGACGTCCAAATATGTTAACAATTTGAAGGCCTATGGAGATCAAAATCCTAATGTTGAACATTTTGGAGATCTAAACTCTAATTTCAAATATTATATGAGACCCTATTACTAAGTAATCCTATAATTTATTGCCAGCTCTTTAGTTCTCACCATTTGAATATGTTGCTAGCAAGTTGGTTTTATTGTATTCCTTAAACATACTTCGATCATAGTCTTCCATTGTATAATTTATCACCAGCTCTTTATTTTAGTACTCATCATTTGGATCTGTTGCTAGCAAGTTGATTTTATTGTATTCCTTGAACATACTTTGATTATAGTCTTCCATGCTATAATTTATCAACAGCTATTTAGTAGGGGTGTGCATCGGTCGGTGATCGACCTATTTGATCCCAACCGAAGTCGAACTGAAGTTAATCGGTTTGAAAATAAACAAAATCGAACCAAACCAACCAAATGGTCGGTTCGGTTTTGAAACCGACCGACTTGGTTCGGTTTGGATTGGTTCGACTTGGTCGGTTTTGATCACATAAAAAAATGGACTGTATGCTTTTTTTTGTGAAATCTCAGTCAACTTGTACTTTGCAACAGTAAATACAATTCAGCAGCTTTAATTCAACTTGCGCTTTGCAGGTGAAAAAAAATACCAATTATACATATAAAAAAATTATATACATTCAACCAAAAGCCCCTTCCATGTGCACAGGAGCAATTAGAAAAGAATAGGAGCCGCAAGCACTCCTCTTTGAGACTAGAGAGAGAGAGAGAGCTATTTCAATTCAACTTGATAAATGGATGTGATGTGAATAAATGAACCAAACCGGTATAATACAACCCAATGAATCCATACCCAACCGACCAACCCTAATTATTTAACAAGGATGTAGTTTGGTTCGATTCGATTTAGTCGGTTTTTGGCATAACCAAACCGTGAACCGAACCGAATCGGTCGGTTTTAAAAAAATTGAAGCCGAACCAAACCAATTGAACCATCGATTCGGTTTTAAACCAGTCGATTCGGTTTGGCTTGGTTCGATTTGGTCGGTTTGACTTAATTGGGCACAGCCCTACTATTTAGTACTCATCATTTGAATCTGAAGTTGATTGTGTTTTAAAATCCGGACCGGCCGGCCGGTTCAACCGCTTGATCCATGATCAAATATTGTTTTTCGGACTGGGTAAATGTTGACCACCTGTTTTTTCAAAAAATCCGTAGTAAATATTTTTTTTGGAAAAAATTCAGTGTTAGAAGTGATTGAACTTGGATCACTTAGGTTAACCATTAGTTGGACCACTGGTTGAACCGGTTTGACTCGACCCAGTATCTTGTCCGGATAGATTTTCGGTCCGACTTTTAAAACACTGGCTATGGCTACTAGTTAGTCTTGTTTGGAGGAAGTCGATGCCAACGTCCATCTGCCTCTACTAGAGATTTTTGAAAAGTAAAATCTTGTTGTGCTTCTTACTTAGCTCGGCCCATCGGAGCAGACCACAACGCCCAACAGTTTTACTTCCAGAGAGAAGAAGAATTTTTATGGTCTAGACTCTTAGAAACCATATTTGCCTTAGGAAAAAAGAAAAAGAAAAAGAATAAATCCCACAGACAATGCTTTAAAACAAACATTTTGAATTTCTTCGTGTAGGTTTAGATGGACCCCATTGGTAGTATATGAAATATAAATCCATATTACAAAATGAATGTGAGGTGTTCCCATTCTCGATCTTTATGACTTCATTTTGAACTTTTATATTAAGAGTTGCTATTAAATCTATTGCTGCTTGCTTGAGATTAGGATGTAAAAATACTCTCCCCTAGGCCCTATGTCACATGTTTAGGTTCTCGAGTCGAGTTATTCTTTATGTTTCATTGTGAAAAATGATGCAAAGAATAATATCAACAAACCTGGAAATGAAATCAACACTTACAAGCCATTAAACTCACACCAAACAACACTAGCAGTCAGATTTAGATAATATCATATAAGGAAACAATATTACGTGGAGAAGCATCTTTGTCTTTAGCCCAGAAAATCAAAGAGAGAGCTGAAGTATAGAGATCTCCCGATACGATATCGACTGTTGCCGATATTGACCGATACGTTGCGAATTTTTCCCCAATCGATTCAATAGAGAAAATTAAAAAATAATAATAATTAGCAAGGGTAGAGAAAATTGGAAGAAACTTCAGGAAGAAAAAGATATATACGATAACTCGAGAGCCACATACCTGCATATTGACAAGTTTTGAGTCAGTACCTTACACCTGAATTGCTTGAACCCTTTCCTAAGAGCATGTTTCATTTCTAAAATCAAGGGTCGTTACTCGGAAACTTTATTGGTCATAATACCCAATCCTTGATGAAGGCAAGAAACCTTATTTCCAGTAACAATTTAAGAAGTACCATATGACATGAAAGATTCACATAAAAAAAAAAAGTAAATGAAACATTAAAGGAGATGATGCTCAATGTCTACCACTTCATCTGCAGTTAGGATTACTACTTCAACACTCCCGCTTTTCCATGATTTTCTTTTGAAACACCATAAAATTCTACAATACAAGTCATCTGCAAATTTTTTTAAACAACTTGTCAACTAGTACATAAATTATACATATAGAAATGACCAGATATAAAGAAGATAAGGGGTATGGAATGCATGTTATACTAATTCAGAGGTAAAAGAAGAAAACTTAAAAGAGTATATTTTTAACATAAACATATATCGTTTACATAGTGAAGTACTCCGAGGAATATATAGAAATCCACAAGGTATCGGCAAAGGAATAAGAACTTATGATCCATTTTCACTATAAAATACAAAACCATTGAACAAATGCACAAAGTCAAGAGAGGTTTAATATGAATTAAAAGATAATTATAGACAATAACAACAATAGTAATAAAAACTCTCAAGCAGTACAAAATGAATCGCGTCTTTTTTCACATCCAGGTTAGTCTACATTGCCAGATTGGTGATAGGGTTAACATGAGGTTGCTTTTACATGAAGGGAAATATGGCACCCATCATCACATCAATAGTCCACACAATAAGGATTATCATCCATTTCTAAGTTTACAGCACAATGTGTATGATGTGTGGGTTTTGTAAAAGAAAACAACTCACTCGACCAAATTTAGTCCTTCATCCATAAGCTATCACCAATATAAAAATATTTGTTGAAACAAATAGTGGAAAAGATACTCAGAGACACTCACCCAGGGGCGACCTTGGCCCAGGGCAGGCCGGACGACGGCCCAGGGCCCCCTAACGAAAGGGGACACCAACATGGAACTATCTACAATAGAACTAGTATATATCATATGCCATTTTTTAATAAAAAATATTGTAGTGTAGTGGTTATAGTGCTAAACTTATATTTAGGAGGTCCTTGGTTCAAATCTTGACTACAACAAAATTTTATTTTACTTAAACTTTTTTTACATTATGTATGGGAATCCATTTTGGAAGTTTCGCCTTGGGCCTCCATTAGCTCAGGGCCGGCCCTGCACTCACCTCTTAACAAGTTCGATGCTGAAATTTTTTACAAGTAACCATTAGTTTGAGATTATCTGAAATTATACTGAAAGGAGGCGGGCTCCCCCGCGGGACTCCCGATATGCTTCCTATTTATTATATATAACTTAAATTGCAGCGACAGTGTGGCACATGTTGAAGGAGCAAAACAACCGCATATTCGAGGGTCTAAATACTTCAAATATCGGATTTCTACATAATATTGATAATGATGTTAGGATGCTGACTGTAAGACGTGTCTAAACATGAACGCTGGATGTAAAAATTGCATATAAATAGAATTTCAACTCACAAACAAGCGCATCAATAGATCGGTATTCAGCTTCAGCGGAAGATCGGAAAACAGTTGGTTGCTTCTTGGTCTTCCAAGAAATAGGAGACCCCCCCGAAACACCAACCAGCCTGTAACAGAGCGGTGAGTCAAGGGACAACTGGCCCAATCGGAATCACACCAACCAGAAAGACGGAGATCACAATCAGCTTTCAAAAGAATACCCTGTCCCGGTGCATGTTTGAGATATCTGACAACTCTCAAAGCAGCATACAAGTGATCTTGTCGAGGCTCCTGTAAGAATTGAGACAAGATATGCACAGCATAGGCTAAGTCAGGGCGAGTAAATGATAGATAAATCAACCTCCCAACCAGCCCCCGATAAGACTCTGCATCCGCCATTTTTGGACTAGTTGATTCTGCCAGCTTATGATTGGGCTCCAAAGGAAAGCCAGCAGGTCGAGACCCCATCAAGCCGCATTCTGAAATGATGTCCAAAGCATACTTCCTTTGACACAAGGAAATTCCTTCTGCACTCCGAGCTACCTCTATGCCAAGAAAGTATTTCAACACACCAAGGTCCTTCATGTGAAAGCAAGAACTAAGGTACTTTTTGAAAGCATCTAAAGCACCTGAGTCATTACCATACACAATCATATCATCTACATAGATCAAAACATACAACTCTACATTCCCTTTAAAAAGGGAGAAAAGGAAATAATCAGAATGAGATTGAATAAATCCATAGGATATCAGAGAAGCAGCAAGCTTAGCAAACCAACAACGTGGTGCCTGTTTCAATCCATATAGAGACTTACGCTGCAGGAGACACACTTTGTTGGGTTCACTATGCGAAAAACCTGGCGGCAACTTCATATACACTTCTTCTGTCAGATCGCCATGAAGAAAAGCATTGTGCACATCCATCTGGTGCAAAGTCCAGCCTCTCGCAGCTGCAACAGCCAAAAACGTCCGAACTGTAGGCATCTTAGCTACCGGGACAAATGCCTCTGAATAGTCGATCTCCTCAACCCGATGATTACCGAACACAACCAGCCGTGCCTTTAAGCGCTCAACACTGCCGTCGGATTGTACTTTATCTTGTACACCCATCTACTTTCCAATGCTTTCTTTTCAGGAGGCAAATCGATAATACTCCAAATCCCATTATCTTCCAGAGCCTTTATTTCAGTTTGCATAGCCGCGCGCCAGCCTGAATCTCGCGAGGCCTGGCGATATGAAGTAGGCTCAACACTTGCAGTTATAGCTGCAAAAAAATTTCTGTGTCCAGCAGTAAATATGTCATAACTTAGAAATTGTGTTATAGGATACGAAGTACCTGAGGAAGTGACGAAAACAGATGAACTGTGGTGAAGGGGGAACTTTTACTTCGAACAGCATTCGTTACAAAATCATGTAATCGTACTGGCTGTGATTTCTTTCTCATTCCTCTTCCCAATACTACCTCGTCGGACACCTCTGTCAACACTGTATCCCCTATATCATCAGTAGTACCCGCATCACCCCCAGCAGACTCTCATGTCAATACTTCTGTAGCTACCTGTGCATCCTCGCCACTCGGCATCGAGCCGCCAGCAACCACTTCGACCTCAGCAATCGCAGCCGGCATCATCCCAAAAACCTCGATATCATCTCCCGGCACCCCAACAGATGTATGACGTGTCGCAGAAGATATCTCGCTAGCCGAGCCACACCCAGAAAAAAAAATTTCATAAAAAGTAACATCACGGGACACAAAAAATTTACCAGTCTCCAAATCATACAGTTTCCATCCCTTTTTATCAAGGGGATACCCAACAAAGATACATTTTCTGTAGCTCCCCTTCCCAAAAATTTTGAAATATTTTATTGTTATCTATTTACTTAAATGGTGATTATTAGATTTTATAAATAATTACTTAGTTTGTTATTTCTAGTTAAAAGATATTTTACTTAAGAAATGGATGAACATTCTTCTTGTGATGTATTTCTAGATCTCTAGGATTTTATACTATATGTATATATATATTTGTGTAATCCTACCATGCCATATTCGGTTCTATTTATATACACCAATAAGTTATATATATATAATATTTTTTAATAAGAGATAAATACACATGTTGTAATAATAGATTATACTTTAGAGTATTTAATAAATATTTGTTACATTAGTATATATATATATATATGAAGATTCTAGCATAATTTAATTGTTCATTTCATGTATGGTAAATTCCTACAAACTTGGTGCCTTATTTTAAAATAGTTAGATTAATATTGATATAGGTAAAATATATATATTAAATATTGATATGTCATATATATATATATATATATATATATATATATATATATATATATATATATATATATATATATATATATATATATATATATATATATATATTAATATTGGTATAAAAAAAAAATATATATATACCAATATTAATAAAAAAAAAAAAAAAATATATATATATATATTAATATTGGTATAATGAGATAGGTAAATATGTACATAAATATTGATATGTTATATATATATATAACATATCAATATTTATGTACATATTTACCTATCTCATTATACCAATATTAATATATATATATATATATATATATATATATATATATATATATATATATATATATATATATATATATATATATATTTGTTGATATATATAGTGTTATTGGGCTTTAGTCCCACATTGGCTAGAATGATAGGAGAGGAGGCTAGCCTCTCCTATATATATGTTGTTATTCCATTCACAATAAAATAACTTCAAGTCTCAACATGGTATCAGAGCCTAAAATTGCTTAGAATACCGTCAGGGACCCCTCCTCCACACAAACCCTAACCCTAATCTCATCCTCTTTCCCTTCTTCCACGCCGCCGCTGCCGCCCGCTGCCGCTGCAGCTGCTGCCGCTGCCACCACAGCTGCAGCGCCGCCCCGCTGCTGCTGCTGCTGCAGCTGCCGCACCGCCGACGCCGCTGCCGCGCTGCTGCCGTTGCTGTGCCGCTGTTGCGGCTGCAACTGCTGCTGCTGCTGCCGTGGTTGCCTCCGAGCACACCACTTTTAGGGCACCTACGCTGTAGGTCAGCCTGAATTAGGGCACCTACGCTGTAGGTCAGCCTGAAAGTTGCTGTACCGCTTTTGCGGCTGCAAGATTCATTGTACCGCTATTGCGGGTACAAGATTCACGCTCGTTCTTGAGATCAATCTCAAGGAGATGCCTATAATCCCTAGATCCGATGAAATCAGACATATTCGGATTTAGGAGAGGACGGCGAGGACGAGCGTGAGTCGTGGAGCAAGTGTGAAGTGATCGAGAAGAAGCATCGATGGAGGAGATTCTCAAGAAGCTGGATGCTGACGATGTGGCGACATTGCTGAAGTTGATAAAGGTGTCGGCTGGTGAAAGCACGACACGAGCACCGCCAAAGTTGGAACTACCCTCCATCGATCTGAAGTTGGATGGACCAGCCACCTATTTGAGTTGGTCACGGCGGGTGAGAAGAACCCTTGCAGGTAAGAACCTGGAGGGATTCTTGACAGGCGAGAAGACAGAGCCGGAAGAGGGCTCGACAGGACGCGACGAGTGGAAATCCACTCATATGGTGATTTATATCTGGCTTCTCAACTCCTTAGTCCAGTCTATTGCTTCCACAGTAGATGGCATTGAGATGGTGAAAGACGTATGGGAGAAATTGAGAAGAACCTATGATGGCATAGGTAACAATCTACGGATCTTCCAGATAAAAGGGGAGATCGACGACACCGTACAAGGCGAGAAGACGGTGCAGGAGTACGCTACGGAGTTGGAACGTCTCTGGCTGGATTATGATCACCATTCCAAACGGGCAAGCTGCGGGGACCCAAAGTGCAAGGAGAGACAGGTGTGTCTGCAGGAGAGGACGATGAAATTCCTTAAGGGACTGACTGCAGCATTCACACAGAGGACAGCCTTACTCCTCGCCCAGCCAGAGATCCCTAGTCTCGAGGAGGCTATCTCAGCCATGATTCAGGAGGAGACGCGGATCAGATTACAGACAGGGACAGGCGCATCATCGACAGGTGCTTTACCCGAAGTGAAGTCAGCACTAGCAGCTACCGGTTCGAGGGATACAGGATCCAAGGGAGAGCTCTGGCAACAGAATCGACAGTGCTACAACTGTAGGGAGATGGGCCACCATCGATATGCTTGTACCAAACCACCTAAGGAGGGAGACTCAGGTGGTGGACGTGGACGAGGATATGCTGGACGTGGACGTGGTCGAGGAGGCCGACGAGGTGGTCGAGGAGGCTATCGGGCAAACCTGCTGGTGGCAGATGGGAATGGAGGAGCTGGCGGCGCCTTTACTGAGGAGGATCAGGCGCTACTGGACCTGCTGGAGAGAAAGCAAAAAGCGTCAATCGAAGGAGACAGGAGAAGCGGAGCAGAGGAGGCATCCACTCCATTCTTCAGAGGCAACGCCGCTATGTATGCCCATCCATCAGAAGGTACTGACGAGTCTCACGCTCTTGCATCTATGTCTTCCCTTAAAATGTCAGACTGGATTATCGACTCAGGAGCATCTCGGCATGTGACCGGAAATGCTAGTAAGTTTTCCTCGTACACTCACCTAGCATCGACAGACACCATTCAGACTGCGGATGGTACTTTCCAACCAGTGGTCGGTAAGGGTACTGTTAATTGTACGGGTTCAGTAAGGTTATCCAATATTTTGCATGCTCCATCCTTCCCAGTCAGTCTCTTGTCTATTAGTTCTATAATTCTCCAACTAAAATGCATTGTTTCTTTTGATATTCCTAAGGTGATCTTCCAGGAGAAAGGGACGGGACGAAGACTTGGGACTGGCACTTGGCATGATGGACTGTGGTACCTAGATCAAGACGGACTGGACTCAGCATTGGTATCTATGGCAGAGAAGGCTGGAATGGAGGAGCTGCAGCAGAGGACTGAAGACACTTTGATACTTCATCATAGGAGGATGGGGCATTCTTCCTTTGATACTCTAAATAAGTTGTATCCAGATATGTATGCAAAATCAAATAAAAGAAAATTAGTATGTGATGCATGTGAGTTAGGAAAACTTACTAGGAGTTCATATGTTGGAAATGGTCATAAGAGTTCTTCAGTCTTTGAGGTAGTTCATTCTGATGTTTGGGGCCCATGTGCTACTAACACTATGAATGGGTATAAGTATTTTGTTTCGTTTATCGATTGTGCATCTCGTGTCACCTGGCTGTATTTGATGAAGAACAAAAGTGATGTATTTGCTTGTTTTCGGGACTTTCATAAATATGTCCAGACTCAGTATAATGCAGTGGTGAAGATACTGAGATCTGACAATGGGACGGAGTATACCATAGGACACTTGCAGAGTACTTGTCAGCACATGGAATACAGCATCAGACCTCTTGTGCATATACACCAGCACAAAATGGAGTAGCAGAAAGGAAGAACCGACATCTTCTGAAGACCGCAAAAAGTATGATGATCGACATGAATGTCCCACAACACCTATGGGGATATGCGGTGTTGACAGCAGCTCAACTTATAAACAGGATGCCTTCAAAAGTCCTGGGATGGAAGTCTCCATGTGAAGTATTACAAGGTAATAATAGTGGAATACTTCCACTAAAGGTGTTTGGATGTGTGTGTTTTGTGAAGGACAACAGACCATTCGTTGGAAAACTTGACCCTAGAGCAGTCAAGTGCATCTTCGTGGGCTACTCAGCAACTCAGAAGGGGTATGTATGCTGGAGTCCAGTAGAGAAGAAGAAATTTGTTAGTATGGACGTCCACTTCCGGGAGCATGAGCCATATTACCGCCAGGATGGAACTTCGTATAACACGCCTCATACTACAAGTATAAGGCGAGAGGGGGAGATAGAGAACTTGGAGAATCTGGTGGTAACCGATTTAGAAGTTTGGCATAGAGACACGGTTGAGGAGGAACATGAAGGTGAAGCGGAACAGAGGGAGGAGACGAGAAGTGTTACACCTACGGCTCAGGGGGAGTTACTGACCTACAACAGGAGAAACAACAAGCAGACTACAGGACCAGTACCTACAGTGTCAGTGCCAAGTCCCTTGCCTGCGCCTGTCCCAACTCCTGAGACACCTATACCACCATCCTCCTCATCTACACCACCACCCTCCTCATCTACACCACCACCCTCCTCAGGTGATATCGTTCCTCCGATGTCTCCCATACCACTACCTACACGAAGGACTACTCGTAGCAATGCGGGAAATCCTCCGGACAGATATGGTTGGGATCTTGCTAAGTTTGTTTCTTATGATCATATATCTTCTTCTCATGGAGCATTTATAGCATCTTTGGATAGTATTACTGTACCTAACAATTGGCAGGTTGCCAAGAACGATCCAAAGTGGAAAGCGGCAATGCACGAGGAGTTGGAAGCTCTTGAGAAGAATCACACTTGGGAGCTGGTGAGACTGCCAGAAGGGAAAAGAGCAGTTGGATGTAAATGGGTTTTTACTGTGAAACAGAACCCAGATGGACAGGTTGAGCGCTATAAAGCTCGACTGGTGGCAAAAGGATACAGTCAGACGTACGACATCGACTATGACGAGACCTTTGCACCAGTGGCGAAGATGAGCACTGTCAGGACCTTGATCTCCCTGGCAGCCAATGGAGGGTGGAAGCTACACCAACTGGATGTGAAGAATGCATTTCTTCATGGAGATCTAGTAGAGGAGGTGTACATGGAGATACCACCAGGATTCGGCACAAAACAGACAGAAGGCAAGGTCTGCAGACTGAAGAAGTCTCTCTATGGACTGAAGCAGTCTCCTCGGGCATGGTTTGACAGGTTCAGGAGAGCAATGATAGGGATGGGATATCAGCAGATCAATGCTGGTCACACTGTCTTCTTCAGACAGAGTGGAGGCCATATCACCATGCTTGCAGTATATGTAGATGATATGATTATCACAGGCAATGATGAGCAGGAGATCGCCCAACTCAAAGTAAAACTTGGCAAGGAGTTCGAGGTGAAAGATCTTGGCCCTCTTCGATACTTCCTTGGGATTGAGATTGCTCGAGATAATGAGGAAATCGTTCTTTCTCAAAGGAAGTACGCACTGGACCTGCTTACGGAAACAGGGATGATGGGATGTAAACCAGCTACGACACCGATAGACCAGAAGTTTAAACTGGATGCTGAAGCTGGAGAACCAGTTGACCGGGATAGATATCAGAGATTGGTGGGCAAGTTAATCTACTTAAGCCACACTCGACCTGATATCAGCTTTGCGGTAAGTGTAGTAAGCCGCTACATGCATGACCCCCGGAAGGGTCACATGGACGCAGTGTACCAGATTCTGAGGTACTTGAAGGGAGCCCCCGGGAAGGGACTGATCTTCAGAAGAAATAATCATGTAGGCATTGAGGGCTATTGTGATTCTGACTGGGCTAGCTGTGCTGACGACAGGAGATCCACATCGGGATACTGCATATTTGTAGGAGGCAACTTGGTCTCTTGGAGGAGTAAGAAGCAGTCAGTAGTGGCCAGATCAACAGCTGAAGCAGAGTATAGAGCTATGGCCTTGGGAGTCACAGAACTGTTGTGGTTGAAGAATATGCTGACGGAGCTAAAGCTGGACCAGGGAGCAAAGATGAAGCTATGGTGTGACAACCAGTCAGCTATTAATATTGCCAACAATCCAGTGCAGCATGACAGGACCAAACATATTGAGATTGACAGATTCTTCATCAAAGAAAAACTGGATAAAGGAGAACTAGAGCTGGGCTATGTTCCAACCAAAGATCAGGTAGCAGACGGACTGACAAAGGGGCTTAGTTCTATCAACATGATGAGAGGATGTGACAAGATGGGTTTAGTGAATATCTTTCGCCCACCTTGAGGGGGAGTGTTGATATATATAGTGTTATTGGGCTTTAGTCCCACATTGGCTAGAATGATAGGAGAGGAGGCTAGCCTCTCCTATATATATGTTGTTATTCCATTCACAATAAAATAACTTCAAGTCTCAACAATATTAATATTGGTAATATATATATATATATATATATATATATATATATATATATATATATATATATATATATATATATTACCAATATTAATATATATATATATATATATATATATATATATATATATATATATATATATATATATATTAATATTGGTAATATATATATATATATATATATATATATAAGAAAAAGAAAAAGAAAAAGGAAGCAATACCAAGTCTCAGCCAGCATAACCACACTAGGCTGAATCCCGCATTAAACATACAGCAGCAGGCCTGCACCCCATGGCCGAGCCCAGTTCTTCCAACAACCATACTGTTTCAGCCGAACTAACTCCCCAATGGTCCACGAACTCAACAGAACCCCTTTGCCGCAAGCTTACCCAAACCGAACCTATTATATATACATTGAGTATATATATCGAGATCGATCGAAAGAACTCATAAACCTAAAACCCTAAGAGCACCGACCCCAACCCAGGTGTTCGCGTGCGCGTCCCTTGACTGAACGACCCCTCCGCCACCATGCGCACCGCCGCACGTCGCCAGTGGCCAGGGCCGTACGTGCGCGCGCGCGAACAGTGGAAACAACGGCAGCAGCAGAACAGCGAAGGGACCGACTTCGTCGCGAGAAATCTTCGCACACAGTCGACCATTCGCCGAGCCGTTTTCTCGGGTATGTCCCCAACCCATACGAGAATAATTCCTTCCAATTAGTTTATTTGGTTTTGTTTTGTATATGACGAGGTTTGAGTTACAAATCGAGGAGAAAACTCGATTTTGGGATAATAGAGACTGTCCCCGACACCCAACTTGGTGTCGAGTTTCCCACCAACCTATTCTTCGAATCAACAAACTTCCTAAACAGAAGTTAACCACAACATATAGGGCTAGAAAAGTCCAGTAGGAGGTTTGTAAAGAATTGCTTTGTACAGAGAATTATTCACATGTAAACTTCGTCAAAAATCTGTTTTCAAAACTATAAAAAACTTAGAAAACCTTCGATACGACGTGCATCCCGCCAATCCGGGCGACGTGATCGCGAACCGAAAGCATCGAAAGGTGCGTAACGGCTTCGTGGACGTGTGGGCTTTGACGGAATTCAAATTGGTCGCGTGTGCGCGATGAATTTGATGCGTATTCGTCGAAATTCACCGTATCGGCCTCTGTACAAGTTTCTCAATTACTTTGTGCACGCTCGTTAGATCGAGACGATACTTGCACCAGCAGGACCGTATCATTTTTCTGGTCCTGTATGCCAAGTTTGGTCCAATTCTGAGACAGTTGAATCGGACGCCGTTTTACGGGCCCCACGGTCCGATTCAACGGGTGATTTTGTGCACGGCTCGCCAGAATTCAACTCTGGACATACGGTTGGGTTCGTATCGGAAAACTGGATCCATAGACATGTAGTTTGATGATTTTAGAGACCGTTGACTCTAGCACGCTTTTCGGTGCAAAGCAGGTCCAACGGCGGATACCGTTTTAGCCCGAAATTACCGTTTTACCCCTGTGTTCAGAATTGGACTTAAGGACAGGCAATCCTAGCTAATTTGACTATTCTAAGAACATTGGTAATGTTTATTTCAGCTTTCGGGGACTGTTGTATGGGTTTTGACTATTGTGGCATACTGAGTGGCTCAGATTATCGGTTTCACCAGCATAGGACCACAGGCGAGTACAGTTTATTGTCTATATTTCGATGTTGATCTTTACTATATTTCATTAATTGACTATTGGTTATATGATTTTTATACTCTATTATAAATTGTTGAGTCGGAAATGAGAAGTACCAAGGATATGTGATCCGACCGTAGACAGTGTTTATTTTCATGCAGTAGAAATCGTAGACAGTGCTTATTTTCTGTAAGTAGACATCATGGACAGTGCTTATTTTCTACAAGTAGACAATATAGACAGTACTTATTTTCTGTAAGTAGACATCGTATAGAGTGCTTATTTTTCTGCAAGTAGACATCATAGACAGTGCTTATTTTTCATGCAAGTAGACATCGTAGACCGTGCGGTGTAGTGTCCCAGACCGATCACATATCAAAGGTACTTCTAACATTTGGAGAAAGTATTTTGTGTCTATTTATTTGCTATTGGTTTTCCGTATTACCTGTTTATTTTTAAAAACATGTAATTGATGTCTAACCTCCGTTGTATCGTCATTTTCTTTATTTGAAATTGCATTCAGTGAATTGTGCTCATTCCATTCCTGACTAGAAACCAACATTTTTTAGGTTAGCCGTGGATTCACTTAGCTTGGGGAGTGACGGGAATACTTGCAGACAAAAGCCTAGAGACTAGCTAGATAGTTGAGTTGTAGTCATTCATTTATTTGTACAAGTTTATATTTTTCTACAAATGTAATACTTGTGATTTTGAGCTTTGTGGCTATACAGCGTTCTACCGCCGACACTGCGGTAAGGCGTCCCAAACGCTCAGTCAAAATATTCTTGATATCTGGCTTTACAAAACATAGCCAGATGATAAAGCAAGGTATACACAATTGTTTATCAGCTGCAGTCTGACTTAGTTACAATTATACAAAAGTAGGTACAAGACAATCCGACTAACATGTCGGTGCCAAACGGCAAAGTATAAAGTATTTAACAAAACGAACGGAGAAGTAAGAAAACCCACTCGAGCCCTCCTGCGATCATCCCTCTAGTGTTGACCATTGTGGAGGTAGAAGTAAGCTGGATCCTCGAGGACCGGCTCTAAATCTGGCCATGCAAAACCAGAGAGGTTAGACCTCTAATAGCAAGTACCGCATGGAAGCACGATATGAGGGATTAAAACCAGTAATGAGAAAATATGATAAATAGATCTCTGCTTTCTACTGGGATTCACATAGTATCACGACACTTCGAACCAACCTCCCAACCAAACAAGGACAGAAGTTGGCACGTCATGTCCTGACATTCTGATCATCTCAGCTAGGTAACAAAGGAGATACAGTACACAAACAAATTAATTTAAACGGCCATTCAACTACTACGGCTTGCTACTGTGAGTTCCAAGTTATCCTGGAATTATGCAATAGGAATTTTCCAGTTCTTACTATGTGCAAGCAAGGCTAGTTTATCCAGTCAATCAATTGCGCCAATCATAAATTAGACGAGTCCCAGCGGGATGCCCGTCATCAATATATAATATACAATAGATAATATAACCAGATACCGCTCCCTGCCCGTGTGGCAGATTTACAGTATCTGTGGGGACCAGCCGGCCTGTCGGACACTACTAGTCCCAAGAGGGCTGCCATGTAAGAACTCGAAAATCCATTCTCTCCATGCAATCATTATTTTATTTAACTTAATAGTCTCTACGTTGAGTGAAATCTCATACCGTGGATCATGGTCATTCAGAATGAGTACTTTCGTACGAGGTACGATATGCACAACTCTACAACGATGCCCGTGCGGTTAGGTTGTAGGTCTTACATAGCGTAATGCAACAATCCAAACTAACCACGAAATAATCATACCTTGACCATAAAGTACACATGCTTCTTTTGTAGAAAATAAATAAATAAATAAATTGAAGCCTGCATGTGTGCCTGTATGTCAATATTCGGGATCAGCCAGTCGATTACAATAGTTCATAATTAATATGAACGTGTCTCATTCATTCAATTCAATAAGACGACTAGCAAGTCTCTTAGTTCCAACTAGGAACGCATGATCAATTATTAGTCGAAGTAACAGTCGGGGTCATTTCGTGACAAGGCATGAAAGTCAAACTAGTATTAAGCATGGTCGAGTCTATAACTAGCATAAAATAGTTGGTAACATATTCTTGAAGCCAAGGAAAAGATCTACAACTTTCATGTTGGGAGTTAGAAGAAATTCTAGCCACAATTCAGTCAAAATAGGACATATAACAGTCAGAAACAACCAAAATAGGCATTATACGGCCTATTCTGCGACATGCATGCGGACTAACTGCGACATGCGGCTCATAGGGCATATGCGCCCAACTGCGACACCATATGCGGCTCAACTGCGACATGTGCTTCATGCGGCCCAACCGCGACATCTATGCGGCTCAACTGCGACATGCGGCCTCATGCGGCCCAACCGCGACATCTATACGGCTCAACTGCGACATGCGGCCTCATGCGGCCCAACCGCGATATCTATGCGGCTCAACTGCGTCATACGGCCTATGCGGCCCAATCGCGACATCTATGCGGCTCAACTGCGACACGCGGCCTATGCGGCCCAACCGCGACATCTATGCGGCTCAACTGCGACATACGGCCTATGCGGCCCAACCGCGACATCTATGCGGCTCAACTGCGACATACGGCCTCATGCGGCCCAACCGCGACATCTATGCGGCTCAACTGCGACATGCGGCCTCATGCGTCCCAACCGCGACATCTATGCGGCTCAACTGCGACATGCGGTTCATGCTGCAGATGAACATAGAAGTTTGACCAAAATTGTTTTGGCCATAACTTTCTCAAAATAAATCGGAATCTAACTTTTCAAAAGCCAAACTTTAGTAGAATTAAATTCTCTACAACATGGAACTACTTATTTTCGAAAATAACAGAGTTTGATAGATTAAAACTATAAAATCCATACGAAAACTAAAACTAAAACTTAAAACTTAGATCTACACCCAACCATGCATGAAAATCAAGAACTTCAAGACCTAAACTTGTAGAGGATGAGAAGATGAACAACATAGACTAAAAATAAATGGGGATGCATAAAATCTCTCATGGTGTGCAAGATGTACTTGCCTCTCCAAATGGGTGGGTGGGAGAGTAATGGAGGAAGAAGAAGAGTAATGGTGAAGTGAATGAAGAGAGAGAAAGGGGATGAGCTTTAAATGAAGGGGTAGTGGCAGGTGAGGGTTTATTTCGGTTCATGATGAACCAACATAATTAAACCAATCCAAGCCGAACCCAAAGTAAGTATAAAAGCAGAAAGTAAAGTACAGAAATAAAATTGCAGGAAATTAATTAACATGAAATTAAAAGAATTTAAATATAGAACAATACATGATAAATATTAAATAAATACGTATTCTAGAAACGGGAAGTGACATCTCTACCCTTCTTAGAAAAAAATTCTGTCCTCGGAATTTCAAATCCAAGCAAGATGAGAGCATCAAAGCTAAACTAATCTAAGCATAAGCAATTAGAGCAAGCAACCATTCTACAATGTTAACAGTAAGTAACATATCCATGTTGAACATTCTACGATACCAAGCAATTCTACTCGTAAGGTGACAAGCATGAGGAGTTAAGACAATCAAGGTATACAGAAAAAGATATACCTTGTGAGTCAAACAGGTGCGGATACCGTGATCGGATATCATCCTCACGTTCCCACGTTGACTTCCCTAATGAGTGATGACCCCAAGCAACCCGGACAAGGCTAATTGTTCGTTTCTTGAGTATCTTCTCTCTCCGGTCCAAAATGGACACCGGCTGCTCCTCGTAAGACAAGTTGGTACCAATAACAAACTCAGAATAATCAAGGATATGGCTGGGGTCCGATACATACCTTCGTAATTGAGATACATAAAACACGTCATGCACCTCTCGTAACGAAGGTGGAAGGGATAGACGATAAGCAACATCGCCTACCCTATCAAGGATAACGAATGGTCCTACGTATCGCGGACTCAACTTCCCGCGAACGCCAAATCTAACGACCCCACGGGTAGGTGAGATCCGTAAGAATACGTGGTCCCCAACAGAAAACTCTAACGGCATACGATGCTGGTCCGCCCAATGACGATGTCGATCCTGCGCAACTCGAAGTCGCTCTCTAATTCCTTTAACCAATTCAACTGTCTGAACAATTATTTCTGAGCCTAGCATCTTTCTCTCCCCGATATCATCCCATGCTAGTGGCGATCTACACTTTTTACCATATAGAGCTTCGAATGGTGCCATCTGGATACTGGCTTGATAACTGTTGTTGTATGAAAACTCAACTAAGTGCAGGTGGCTCTCCCAAGATCCCCCAAAATCTAGGGTGCAAGCTCGCAATATATCCTCCAAAGTCTGAATTGTCCTTTCTGATTGCCCATCCGTCTGTGGATGGTAAGCCGTACTAAATTTTAACTTGGTGCCCAGACTATGATGCAAGCTCTTCCAGAAATACGATGTGAAACGGGTATCTCGGTCTGACACAATACTGACAGGGACTCCATGCTGCCTGACTATCTGTTGCATATATAATTCTGCCAACTTTTCTGTAGATTGCACTACTCTGAAAGGAAGAAAGTGTGCCACCTTTGTAAGCCGATTTACTATCACCCAAATAGCATCTTTACCACTTGGTGATCTCGGTAAACCGGTCACAAAGTCCATTGTGATGTGTTCCCACTTCCATTCTGGGATAGGAAGCGGTTGCAGTAATCCAGCTGGCCTCTGCTGTTCTGCCTTCACTTGCTGACATACCAAGCAACGAAAAACAAATCTAGCTATCTCCCTCTTCATTCCATTCCACCAGAAGTGTTGCTTGATATCTTGGTACATCTTGGTCCCTACAGGATGTATAGAATACTGAGAACTGTGAGCTTCTGTCATAACCTCCTGTTTGATATCTCCACTAGGTACACATAGGCGCGAAATAAACCTAAGGGTACCATCTTCATGAATTCGCATCTCCTTTCTGAGTTCTGACTCACATTCTGCCCTAAGCTTCTGAATCCTTGGGTCCTGCGTCTGATCCTGTCTACCAAGTTAGATTGAACTTGTAGACTTGTTAGAATTCCTATATCACTAGGAAGTATAACTTTTATACCCATCTCCTGAAGGTCTTCTAAGATGTGCTTCTGGGTTGTCAACATAAATGCGCCGCCTCTTCTGCTGAGAGCGTCGGCTACCACATTAGCCTTGCCTGGATGATACTGAAGCTCCACGTCGTAATCCTTGATCAGCTCTAACCATCTTCTCTGTCTCATGTTCAGCTCCTTCTGAGTAAAGATGTACTTCAGACTTTTATGGTCCGTGTACATATCCACTCGATCACCATATAAGTAATGCCTCCATAGCTTCAAAGCAAATACTACTGCCGCCAACTCTAAGTCATGAGTTGGGTAATTCTTCTCGTGGTCCCGAAGCTGCCTAGATGCATACGCTATCACCTTTCCATGCTGCATGAGGACACATCCAAGTCCTTTACCTGACGCATCACAATATACTGTAAAACCTTCGGGTCCAACTGGCAATATAAGAATAGGCGCTGATATCAACTTCTGCTTCAAGGTCTCAAATGATGCATGGCACTCTGCCGACCAGACGAATGGCACATCCTTCCGTGTCAAGCGGGTCATGGGTGCTGAAAGTCTTGCAAAATCCGATACAAATCTTCTGTAATAACTTGCCAATCCCAAGAAACTCTGTACATCAGCTACGGTCTTGGGTACTGGCCAACTCTCTACTGCTTCTACCTTCTTGGGATCTACTGCTACTCCAGCTCCTGATATGATATGACCCAAAAATGAAATATGATCCGTCCAGAATTCATACTTGCTGAGCTTGGCATACAATTGGTTCTTCCTCAGAACCTGCAACACTGTCCTGAGGTGGTCTTCATGCTCCTCTTCACTAGCAGAGTATACAAGAATGTCGTCAAGAAACACAATGACAAACTGATCTAAGTATGGCATAAAGATGCGGTTCATCAAATCTATAAATATTGCTGGAGCATTGGTCAAACCAAACGGCATTACTAAGAATTCATAATGCCTACTTCGACCTGAATGCTGTCTTGGAAATATCCTCCTTCCGAACCCTCACTTGATGATACCCTGAACGAAGATCTATCTTGGAGAAAACTCTAGCCCTGCTCAACTGATCAAATAAGTCGTCGATCCTTAGTAGTGGGTACTTGTTCTTTACTGTTGCCGCGTTAAGCTTCCTGTAATCAATGCACAATCTGGATGACCCATCCTTCTTTCCTACAAGTACCACTGGTGCTGTGGTGATATGCTAGCTTGGATGAACTTCTTCTCCTTCAGTTCCTCTATGTGCTGATATACCTTGACCTGCTTTGAATCCGCCATTCTGTAAACTCGATCTGATATTGGTTTAGTTCCAGGTGCCAATTCTATACTGAACTCAATATCTCTAACCGGTGGTAGACCGAGAAGTTCTTCAGGAAATACGTCTAGAAACTCCTCAACTACCTTCGGAACCTGAACTTCTTCCATTGCCGTAATTACTCCCTGCTCTTGCTGAGTTGCCTCTGATCTGACTAAGGTGAATCTCTTCATGCCTAGAATATCAAAAGATACACTCCTACTACGACAATATATTATTGCATGACTGTCTTTCAGCCGGTCCATGTCTAAGATAATGTCGAAATTTCCAATAGGAAATTCTATAAACTGGGCGGGTAAGGAATGCCCGTAAACTACAATACTACACGCTAGAATAACTCTACTAACTCCTACGAGCCCATTACTAGTGAGTATATTCAACCTCCCTGGCAATGCCTCGAACTCCATTCCTAGCCGTGTCGTAAATTGTACAGATATAAATGAGTGTGATGCTCCCGAATCAAACAATGCTACTGCAGGATATGAGGCAACAAGAATGTTACCTGCCACAACATCTTCCGATGCTAATACCTCTTCCAAGGACAGAGTGAATGCCTGTCCTCGACCTCCTTGCTGGTTCCCATGTTACGGCCTAGTCTGGTGCTGCTGCTGGCCCCTTCCTTGATGATGCTAGGGTGGTCTATGCTGGTGTTGCTGCATCGGCAGTCCCTGCTGCCGAAACATCTGAGCCTGCGGCATTAACGGATGCTGGGCTAATGGTCTCACTGCCACTGTTGGTCCTCGATACTGTCCTGCCCCTGGTGCTGGCAGAGCAGAAAACTGCTGCACTGGTCCTCCTGACCTCGAATTCATGGGACATGTGGTAACCCGATGATATGGATTTCTACATATCAAACACAGTCCGTTCAATGTTCGACACACATCTCTAGTGTGCCCTACCTTCCCACAATAAGTATAGCCCGCTGGGGGTTGCTGATTCTTTTTCTGTTGCTGCTGCTGCCTGGGTGGTGGTGCTGGCCCTCGCATTGCCACATCGTGAATACGAATGCCAAGGGATGGTGCTGTTGTTCGGGGCGCTGCTCCCCCTCCTCCTTCAATCTGACTGTGAGATCTTTTCTGACCTCCAATCCTTGCCGTGATCCTCTGAATGGTGATCTCATGCCTTCGGGTTGCCGTCAACACTTCATCGAAAGTCTGATAGTTGTGCCCCTCTATCAATTGTAAGAGCTCAAGATAAAACCCTTGCTGGAACCTCATCGCCCTCTGGCGCTCCATTGATACCATCTCTGGGGAGAACCTGCTCAATCTGCAGAACTCCGCTGCATAAGCATCTACCATCTTGCCGGCCTGCTTGATGTTGATAAACTTCTGCTGTAGCTCAAACTATGCCACAACTCCATAGTACTTCGTCTTGAATCTTGCTGTGAAATCGTCCCAAGCAACGGGACGTCTGATACCTACTTTCTCTGATTCCCACCAATCACGTGCGAGATCCTGAAGTAACAACTTCACCTGATCCACACGTTCTTCTGCTGGCACCTTAGTGGCTGTCAGAATAGCCTCAATATCCTTAAGCCATGCATCTGCTGAGATGGCATCCTCAGTGCCCTCGAAACGGCGGGGGTTGTACTTGCAAAATCTGGTTGATGCTCCTGAATCTGGCCTCGTCCCTCTTTCCAATGCCATCTGTAACCCTTGGTTGAGTAGTACGTTCTGCTCTTGCAACTGAGCATGCATGCGCTGCTGGGCTAACATTTGATGTTGCTGAGTAGCCATCATCCCTCTCATGATCTCCAGAAGGGCTGGTGTGTCTACTTCTACAGGGGGTAGGTGGAACTGTTGGTGGTGGTGGAACATCCGGATACTGCGGCCCAGCTGCTGCTTCCACTATTACTTCTTCTTGGATGGTCACTTGAGTTAGTACCGGCCCTTGTTGCTGATCAACATGGTCAGGTTGTCCGTGTTGCCCTTGTTGTTGTTGTCCAGTCCTGGCAGATGCGGACGAAGTGCCCCTAAGAAAAGGGACAAAAGAACAATCAAACGATCGGACAGGAAAGATCAATGAAGTCAAAGGATATCGGAATGTCAAGTTAGAGTCGAGAGTAACGAATCATGAGATCAAGGGGGAACATGTGTGATTGAGACATCCTATAAATTAAAATACCCTACAAGTCTGAAATCAGACCTGCATGGGCCACCACTAAAACCTTGTCACGCCCCAGAACCAGAATACTGGAGAGCGGGAGAATGACTCAGCCAGCTACGTATTACGGGTAGATGAATACCGTATAATATGATCAATGCTGTCTAAAAGACGAGGGGGTGCATACTACATGAAAGTCTCACTATGGTCATTTCACATCTATTGTCTCAATCATTCAAATAAGAAACAGAAATAGAGAACATGTAAGGTAAAGCAGTAAGGCGTCCCAAACGCTCAGTCAAAATGTTCTTGATATCTGGCTTTACAAAATATAGCCAGATGATGAAGCAAGGTATACACAATTGTGTATGTCAAAATATACGGCTTAAAAACTTATGACATGTTAGTCTTTCGATACCGCGGTAACATGATATTCACATGAAGGGTCTTTGACAAGGTGACATGTTGTGAAAAGATATATCCTTATAGTTCTCCTACGGATGTTGAAGAAAAACTTTGTACTTCCTCCGGGTCATACCGCCGGCTGTGCTGCTTTTCCCTCCTCTTCTTGTCCACTTCTTCTCTCCCGACTCTACACTTGAGCTAGATATCATATGTGGCTGAGAGAGTCAAATAAGAAGAAGGGAAGTAGGGAGGAGCAGATGGGTTCAGAGCCATGGTGGAGGAGAGGAGAAGGAAGACGCTTGATCAGAACGGATGGCTCAGAACACAACCCAAGATTCATTCTAGCATACATTAGTGTAAATCATCTATGTTCTGTACATATGGTGTAGTATATGTTCTAATCGTATCTAGTATCTGAAGAACATAACAGAATCAAGATGAACTCACATAATGTAATACTAAAACATCATCTACTACTATATAAGATATAGTGATATGTTGTCGTATCATCATTGCCGAGGGATGAGGGTCGAAGGACAGTCAACTTTATCTACGGCTACATAGTTTCTGCCTCGCCAGTCGAATGGCTGCAGGGACTATATTCTGATCACCATGTCGTACCGTAGACTAATGCAAATGGAGCTGGAAATATCCGTCGCTAACCGGTCACTAGTCTGTCGGTAACAGAGATTTTTTTTTGAAAAAAAATTCTAACACTTTTCCTGTTCACAAAAATATGCATAAACCAAACCAATATATAATGTACACCAATTATCCAACAATCACATAGACCAAATATATAATGCACACCAATTATCCAAGAATCACATTGTCACTTCCCGTTCCCAGAATACGTATTTTTTAATGTATACACTGTTTTAATATATTTATTTAATATTTATCATGTATTGTTCTGTAGTTAAACTCCTTTAATTTCATGTTAATTAATTTTCTGCAATTTTATTTCCGTATTTTAATTCCTGTAATTTTAATTCTGTATTTTATTTTCTGCTTGGCTTTGGGTTCGGCTTAGATTGGTTTAGCATTAGTTGGTTCATCACACAAACCCCTACCTACCACCACCCCTTTATTTAAACCCATCCCCTTTCTCTCTCTTCATTACTTCACCATTAATCTCTTCTTCCTCATAACTCCTCCACCTACCAGCCGCCAGGCAAGTGCCAAACTTGTTTCTTGATGGATCACCGTTATTCTTGTTCCATCATCTTCCTTACTTGATTTTGAGTCTCTTTAGTACTCAGCATTTTCAATTTCCATGGTTTATTTCTTGTAGATCTAAGTTTAATGCATTTTCGGATTTCTTAGGTTTTGATCTAGTAAACTTTGTTATCTTTAAGTTTGGATGATTTCATGTCATAGAGAATTTCGTTCTACCCCCTTTTGACCTATGGAAGTTCAGATTTGGACTTAGAATGAAGGATTTAGAGAGCTTGGAAGCAATGGTTTTCCATAGTTCTGTCCTTAGAAAATTCGGAGAAGAAGAACAGATCCTGGCCGCATGGTAGTGCTTGACCACATGATTCTTCATGCGGCAAGTCATCCTGGCCGCATGAGATTTTCTAGCCGCATAAGCTTAGGCTTAATCAGTTAGCCGCATGACTTAATCAATCAGCCGCATGGCAATTTCGGCCGCATAAAGCTATCTGGCCGTATGGACCTTTTCAGCCGCATGAGTATTATGTCCTGGCCGCATATAGGACCCGAGTACTATCTGGCCGCATAAGTCATCCTGGCCGCATGAATCTTATCAGCCGCATAAGCTTGGGCTCGTCATTTGGGTCGCATAGACTTGGTCAGTTCCAGCCGTATGGGTTTAGTTTAACCCGAGCCGCATGAGGGTCATTCCCGCAGCCGCATATGAACTATCTTAGCCGCATCGGATTTCTTTCTTGCCGTAGCTTAGCATTATGGGACTTGTATAAATTCATCCGCATAACGCCGATCATTTCCAGCCGCATGACGCTGATTCTTCTCAGCCGCATGGCGTTGCATGACTTAACTGCCGCATGAAGTTTTACTAAGTTGGTCGCATGAGGCTATTCTGTTCCGGCCGCATGAAACCCCAGTTTCGTGAGCCGCATGACTCTGACCCCAATGTCTTTTTGCCTGATCCTTGTTTCAAATTGACATTGATTGATTGACATTTATTAGCATTAATTATTAGCATGACATTAATTGTTGCCTTGGTATTTGTTTAAAATGATTGACAGGGATTGTCACCCTAATTTAATAATTGATCATGCGTTCCTAGTTGGAACTAAGAGACTGGCTAGTAGTCTTATTGAATTGAATGAATGAGACACGTTCATATTAACTATGAACTATTGCAATCGACTGGCTAATCTCGAATATTGGCATACAGGCACATGCAGGCTTCAAATTAATTAATTAATTATTCATTTATTTATTTATTTATCTATTTATCTTACAAAAATAACATATGTACTTTATGGTCAAGGCATGATTTCTCCGTGGTTAGTTTTGATTGTTGTATTACGCTATGTAAGACCTACGACCTAACCGTACTGGTATCGTTGTAGAGTTGTGCATGTCGTACCCCGTACGAAAGTACTCATTTGAATGACCATGATCCACGGTAAGGAATTTCACTCAATGTAGAGACTATTAAGTTAAATAAAATAATGATTGCATGGAGAGAATGGATTCCCGAGTTCTTATATGGCAGCCCTCTTGGGACTAGTAGTGCCCGACAGGCCGGTTGGTCCCCACAGATACTGCAAATCTGCCACTCGGGCAGGGAGCGGTATCTGGTTATATTACTTATTGTTTTTTGTATATTGATGACGGGCGTCCCGCTGGGACTCGTCTAATTCATGATTGGTGCAATTGATTGACTGGGTAAACTAGCCTTGCTTGCACATAGTAAGAACTGAGGAATCCCTATTGCATAATCCCAGGATAACTTGGAACTTATTGTAGCAAGCCGTAGTAGTTGTATGGCCGTTTAAATTGATTTGTTTGTATATTGTACCCACTCTGTTACCTAACTGAGATGATCAGAATGTCAGGACATGACGGGCCAACTTCTATCCTTGTTTGGTTGGGAGGTTGGTTCGAAATGTCGTAATGTTATGTGAATCCTAGTAGATAACAGAGATCTATTTATTATGTTTCCTATTACTGGTTTTACTCCTCATATCGTGCTCCCTTGCTGTACTTACTATTAGAGGTCTAACCTCTCTGGTTTTGCATGGCCAGATTTAGAGCCGGTCCCCGAGGATCTCGCTTACTTCTACCTCCAAGATGGTCAATACTAGAGGGATGATCGCAGGAGGGCTCGAGTGGGTTTCTTACTTCCCCGCTCGTTTTGTTAAATACTTTATACTTTGCCATTTGGCACCGACATGTTAGTCGGATTATCTTGTACCTACTTTTGCATAATTGTAACTAAGTCAGACTACAGCTGATAACAATTGTGTATACTTACTACATCATCTGGCTGTGTTTAGTAAAGCCAGATATCAAGAACATTTTGACTGAGCGTTTGGGATGCCTTACTGCTTTATCTTACATGTTCTCTATTTCTGTTTCTTGTTTGAATGATTGAGACAATAGATGGGAAATGTCCATAGTGAGACTTTTATGTAGTATGCACCCCCTCGTCTTATTAGACAGCATTGATCGTATTATACGGTATTCATCTACCCGTAATACGTAGCTGGCTGAGTCATTCCCCCGCTCTCCAGTATTCTGGTTCTGGGACGTGACAAGGTTTTAGTGGTGGCCCATGCAGGTCTGATTTTAGACTTGTGGGATGTTTTAATAGGATGTCTCAATCACACATGTTCCCTCTTGATCTCATAAATTTGTTGATTCTCAACTCCAGCTTGACATTCCAGTATTCCTTGACTTCATTGATCCTTCGTGTCCGGTCGTTTGATTGTTCTTTTGTCCCTTTTTTTAGGGGCACTTTGTCCGCATCTGTCAGAGCTGGACAGTATGGACAACATGACCAGGTTGGTCAGCAACAAGGGCCAGTACTACCTCAAGAGACTATCCAGGAAGAAGTGATAGTGGAAGCAGCAGCTGGATCACAGTATACAGAGGTTCCACCACCACCAACAGTTCTACCTACCCCTGTAGAAATGGACACACCGGCCCTTCTGGAGATCATGAGAGGAATGATGGCTACTCAACAACATCAAATGTTAGCCCAGCAGCTATGTACGCTCAGTTGCAAGAGCAGAATGTACTACTCAACCAAGGATTGTAGACGGCATTGGAAAGAGGGACGAGGCCAGATTCAGGAGCATCAACCAGGTTTTGCAAGTACAACCCCCACCGTTTCGAGGGCACGGAGGATGATATTTCAGCTGATGCATGGCTTAAGGATATTGAGGCTATTCTGACAGCCGCTAAGGTGCCGGCAGAAGAACGTGTGGATCAGGTGAAGTTGTTACTTCAGGATCTCGCACGTGATTGGTGGGAGTCAGAGGAAGTAGGTATCAGACGTCTCGTTGCTTGGGACGATTTTGCAGCAAGATTCAAGACGAAGTATTATGGAATTGTGGCGCAGTTCGAGCTACAGCAGAAGTTTATCAACCTCAAGCAGGCCGACAAGACAGTAGATGCTTATGCAGCGGAATTCTGCAGATTGAGTAGGTTTGCCCCAGAGATGGTAGCAACGGAGCGCCAGAGGGCGATGAGGTTCCAGCAAGGGTTTCATCTTGAGCTCTTGCAATTGATAGAGGGGCACAACTACCAGACTTTTGACGAAGTGTTGACGGCAACTCGAAGGCATGAGATCACCATTCAGAGGATCACGGCAAGGACTGGGGGTCAGAAGAGATCCCACAGTCAGATGGAAGGAGGAGGGAGAACAGCGCCCCGAACAACAGCACCATCTCCTAGCATTCGTATCCACGATGTGGCGATACGAGGGCCTGCACCACCACCCAGGCAGCAGCAGCAACAGAGGAAGAACCAGCAACCCCCAGCGGGCTGCACTTATTGTGGGAAGATAGGGCACGCTAGAGATGTGTGTCGGGCATGGAATGGACTGTGTTTGATATGTGGAAATCCAGATCATCGGGTTACCACATGTCCCATGAATTCGAGGTCAGGAGGACCAGTACAGCAGTTTCCTGCTCTGCCAGCACTAGGGACAGGACAGTATCGAGGACCAGCGGTAGCAGTGAGACCATTGGCCCGGCGTCCGTTAATACCACAGGCTCAGATGTTTCGGCAGCAGGGACCGCCGATACAGCAACACCAGCATAGACCACCCCAGCATCATCAAGGAAGGGGTCAGCAGCAGCACCAGGCTAGGTCACAACATGGGAACCAGCAAGGAGGTCGAGGGCAGGCATTCACTCTGTCCTTGGAGGAGGCATTAGCATCGGGAGATGTTGTGGCAGGTAACATTCTCGTCATCTTATATCCCGCAGTAGCATTGTTTGATTCGGGAGCATCATACTCATTTATATCTGCACAATTTACGACACGGCTAGGAATGGAGTTCGAGGCATTGCCAGGAAGGTTGAATATACTCACTGGTAATGGGCTCGTAGGAGTTAGTAGAGTTATTCTAGCATGTAGCGTTGTTGTTTGCGGGCATTCCTTACCCGCCCAGTTGATAGAATTTCCTGTTGGAAATTTCGACGTTATCTTAGGCATGGACTGGCTGAAAGACAGTCATGCGACAATAGATTGTCGTAGTGGGAGTGTATCTTTTGATATTCCATGCATGGAGAGATTCACCTTAGTCAGATCTGAGGCAACTCAGCAAGAGCATGGAGTAATAACGGCAATGGAAGAAGTTCAGGTTCCGAAGGTAGTTAAAAAGTTTCTAGACGTATTTTTCGAAGAACTTCCAGGTCTACCACCGGTTAGAGATATTGAGTTCAGTATAGAATTGGCACCTGGAACTAAACCGATATCAGATCGGGTTTACAGAATGGCGGATTCGGAGCAGGCCAAGGTATATCAGCATATAGAGGAACTGAAGGAGAAAAAGTTTATCCAAGCTGGTACATCGCCATGGGCAGCACCAGTGGTACTTGTAGGGAAGAAGGATGGATCATCCAGATTATGCATCGACTACAGGAAGCTTAACGTGGCAACAGTAAAGAACAAGTACCCACTACCAAGGATCGACGACTTATTTGATCAGTTGAGCAGGGCTAGAGTTTTCTCCAAGATAGATCTTCGTTCAGGATACCATCAGGTGAGGGTTCGGAAAGAAGACATCCCCAAGACAGCATTCAGGTCGAAGTATGGGCATTATGAATTCTTGGTAATGCCGTTTGGTTTGACCAATGCTCCAACAATATTCATGGACTTGATGAACCGCATCTTTATGCCGTACTTAGATCAGTTTGTCGTGGTGTTTTTCGACGACATTCTTATGTACTCTGCTATTGAAGAGGAGCATGAAGACCACCTCAAGAAAGTATTATAGATTCTGAGAGAGAACCAGTTGTATGCCAAGCTCAGTAAGTGTGAATTCTGGACGGATCATATTTCATTTTTGGGTCACATCATATCAGGAGCTGGAGTAGCAGTAGATCCCAAGAAGGTAGAAGCAGTAGAGAGTTGGCCAGTACCCAAGATCGTAGCTGATGTGCGGAGTTTCTTGGGATTGGCAGGATATTACAGGAGATTCGTATCGGATTTTGTAAGACTTTCAGCACCCATGACCCGCTTGACACGGAAGGATGAGCCATTTGTCTGGTCGGCAGAATGCCAGGCATTATTTGAGAATCTGAAGCAGAAGTTGATATCAGCGCCCAATCTTACATTGCCAGTTGGACCCGGAGGTTTTACTGTATATTGTGATACGTCAGGTAAAGGACTTGGATGTGTCCTCATGCAGCATGGGAAGGTGATAGCATATGCATCTAGACAGCTTCGGGAACACGAGAAGAATTACCCGACTCATGATTTGGAGTTGGCGGCAGTAGTGTTTGCTTTGAAGCTATGGAGGCATTACTTATATGGTGATCGAGTGGACATGTACACAGACCATAAAAGTCTGAAGTACATCTTTACTCAGAAGGAGCTGAACATGAGGCAGAGAAGATGGTTAGAGCTGATCAAGGATTACGACGTGGAGCTTCAGTATCATCCAGGCAAGGCTAATGTGGTAGCAGACGCTATCAGCAGAAGCGGCGGCACATTTATGTTGACAACACAGAAGCACATCTTAGAAGACCTTCAGGAGATGGGCATAGAAGTTATACTTCCCAGTGATGTAGGAGTTCTGACAAGTCTACAAGTTCAATCTGACTTGGTAGATAGGATCAAGGCAGCTCAGGCACAGGATCCAAGGATTCAAAAGCTTAGGGCAGAATGTGAGTCAAGACTCAGAAAGGAAATGCAAATTCATGAAGATGGTACCCTTAGGTTTGGATTACGTCTATGTGTACCTAGTGGAGATATCAGACAGGAAGTTATGGCAGAAGCTCACAGTTCTCAGTATTCTATACATCCTGGAGGGACCAAGATGTACCAAGATATCAAGCAGCACTTCTGGGGGAATGGAATGAAGAGGAAGATAGCTAGGTTTGTTTTCCGTTGCTTGGTATGTCAGCAAGTGAAGGCAGAACAGCAGAGGCCAGCTGGATTATTGCAGCCACTTCCTATTCCGGAATGAAAGTGGGAGCACATCACAATGGACTTTGTGACCGATTTGCCGAGATCGCCAAGTGGTAAAGATGCTATTTGGGTGATAGTGGACCGGCTTACAAAGGTAGCGCACTTTCTTCCTTTTCGAATAGGAAAATCTACAGAGAAGTTGGCGGAGTTATATATGCAACAGATAGTCAGGCAGCATGGAGTCCCTGTCAGTATTGTGTCAGATAGAGATACCCGTTTCACATCACATTTCTGGAAGAGCTTGCATCATAGTCTAGGCACCAAGTTAAGATTTAGCACGGCTTACCATCCACAGACGGACGGGCAATCAGAAAGGACAATTCAGACTTTGGAAGATATGTTGCGAGCTTGTACCCTAGATTTTGGAGGATCTTGGGAGAGCCACCTGCACTTAGTCGAATTCTCATACAACAACGGTTATCAAGCCAGTATCCAGATGGCGCCATTTGAGGTACTATATGGTAAGAAGTGTAGATCGCCACTAGCATGGGATGATATCGGGGAGAGGAAGATGCTAGGCCCGGAAATGATTGTTCAGACAGTTGAATTGGTCAAGGGAATTAGAGAGCGACTTCGAGTTGCACAAGATCGGCATCGTCATTGGGCGGACCAGCATCGTAGGCCGTTAGAGTTTTCTGTTGGAGACCACGTGTTCTTGCGGATCTCACCTACCCGTGGGGTCATTAGATTTGGCGTTCGCGGGAAGTTGAGTCCGCGATACGTAGGACCATTCGTTATCCTTGATAAGGTAGGCGATGTTGCTTATCGTTTATCCCTTCCACCTTCGTTACGAGAGGTGCATGACGTATTTCATGTATCTCAGCTGCGAAGGTATGTATCGGACCCTAGCCATATCCTTGATCATTCTGAGTTGGTTGTTGGTACCAACTTGTCATAAGAGGAGCAACCGGTGTCCATTTTGGACCGGAGAGAGAAGATACTCAAGAACCGAACAATTAGCCTTGTCCGGGTTGCTTGGGGTCATCACTCATTAGGAGAGTCAACGTGGGAATGTGAGGATGATATCCGATCACGGTATCCACATCTGTTTGACTCACAAGGTATATTTTTTCCCATGTACCTTGATTGTCTTAACCCATCATGCTTGTCACCCTATGGATAGAACTACTTGATATCATAGATTGTTAATATAGATATGTTATCTGCTAGTTAACGTTGAAGAATGATTGCTTGCCTAAGTTTCTTGTACCTAGATTAGCTTAGTTTTGATATTCCTATCTTGCTTGGATTTGAAATTTTGAGGACAAAATTTTTCTAAGGAGGGTAGAGATGTCACTTTCCGTTCCCAGAATACATTTTTTTTAAATGTATGCACTGTTTTAATATATTTATTTAATATTTATCATGTATTGTTCTGTAGTTAAACTCTTTTAATTTTATGTTAATTAATTTTCTGCAATTTTATTTCTGCATTTTAATTCCTATAATTTTAATTCTGTATTTTATTTTCTGCTTGGGTTCGGCTTAGATTGGTTTAGCATTAGTTGGTTCATCACACAAACCCCTACCTACCACTACCCCTTTATTTAAACCTATCCCCTTTCTCTCTCTTCATTACTTCACCATTAATCTCTTCTTCCTCATAACTCCCTCACCTACCAGCCGCCAGGCAAGTGCCAAACTTGCTTCTTGATGGATCATCGTTATTCTTGTTCCATCATCTTCCTTACTTGATTTTGAGTCTCTTTAGTACTTAGCATTTTCAATTTCCATGGTTTATTTCTTGTAGATCTAAGTTTAATGCATTTTCGGATTTCTTAGGTTTTGATCTAGTAAACTTTGTTATCTTTAAGTTTGGATGGCTCCATGTCGTAGAGAATTTCGTTCTACCCCCTTTTGACCTATGGAAGTTCAGATTTGGACTTAGAATGAAGGATTTAGAGAGCTTGGAAGCAATAGTTTTCCATGGCTCTGTCCTTAGAAAATTCGGAGAAGAAGAACAGATCCTGGCCGCATGGTAGTGCTTGACCGCATGAGTCTTCATGCGGCAAGTCATCCTGGCCGTATGAGATTTCCTAGCCGCATAAGCTTAGGCTTAATCAGTTAGCCGCATGACTTAATCAATCGGCCGCATGGCAGTTTCGGCTGCATAAAGCTATCTGGCAGCATGGACCTTTTCAATCGCATGAGTATTATGTCCTGGCCGCATATAGGACCCGAGTACTATCTGGCCGCATAAGTCATCCTGGCCGCATGAATCTTATTAGCCGCATAAGCTTGGCCTCGTCATTTGGGCCGCATAGACTTGGTCAGTTCCAGCCGCATGGGTTTAGTTTAACCCGAGCCGCATGAGGGTCATTTCCGCAGCCGCATATGAACTATCTTAGCCGCATAGGATTTCTTTCCTGCCGTAGCTTAGCATTATGGGACTTGTATAAATCCAGCCGCATAACGCTGATCATTTTCAGCCGTATGACGCTGATTCTTCTCAGCCGCATGGCGCTGCATGACTTAACTGCCGCATGAAGTTTTACTAAGTTGGCCGCATGAGACTATTCTGTTCCGGCCGCATGAAACCCCAGTTTCGTGAGCCGCATGACTCTGACCCCAATGTCTTTTCGCCTGATCCTTGCTTCAAATTGACATTAATTGATTGATATTTATTAGCATTAATTATTAGCATGACATTAATTGTTGTCTTGGCATTTGTTTAAATTGATTGACAGGAATTGTCACCCTAATTCAATAATTGATCATACGTTCCTAGTTGGAACTAAGAGATTGGCTAGTCGTCTTATTAAATTGAATGAATGAGACACGTTCATATTAACTACGAACTATTACAATCGACTGGCTAATCTCGCATATTGGCATACAGGCACATGCAGGCTTCAAATTAATTAATTAATTATTTATTTATTTATTTATTTATTTATTTATTTATTTATCTATTTATCTTACAAAAACAGCATGTGTACTTTATGGTCAAGGCATGATTTCTCCGTGGTTAGTTTTTATTGTTGTATTATGCTATGTAAGACCTACGACCTAACCGTACTGGTATCGTTGTAGAGTTGTGCATGTCGTACCCCGTACGAAAGTACTCATTTGAATGACCATGATCCACGGCATAGAATTTCACTCAATGTAGAGACTATTAAGTTAAATAAAATAATGATTACATGGAGAGAATAGATTTTCGAGTTCTTACATGGCAGCCCTCTTGTGACTAGTAGTGCCCGACAGGCCGGTTGGTCCCCACAGATACTGCAAATCTGCCACACGGGCAGAGAGCGGTATCGGGTTATATTACTTATTGTATATTGTATATTGATGACGGGCGTCCCGCTGAGACTCGTCTAATTCATGATTGGCGCAATTGATTGACTGGATAAACTAGCCTTGCTTGCACATAGTAAGAACTGAGGAATCCCTATTGCATAATTCCAAGATAACTTGGAACTCACTGCAGCAAGCCGTAGTAGTTGCATGGCCGTTTAAATTAATTTGTTTGTGTACTGTACCCACTCTGTTACCTAACTGAGATGATCAGAATGTCAGGACATGACGGGCCAACTTCTGTCCTTGTTTGGTTGGAAGGTTGGTTCGAAGTGTCGTGATGTTATGTGAATCCTAGTAGATAGCAGAGATCTATTTATTATGTTTCCTATTACTGGTTTTACTCCTCATATCGTGCTCCCTTGCGGTACTTGCTATTAGAGGTCTAACCTCTCTGGTTTTGTATGGCCAAATTTAGAGCCGGTCCCCGAGGATCCAGCTTACTTCTACCTCCAAAATGGTCAATACTAGAGGGATGATCGCAGGAGGGCTCGAGTGGGTTTCTTACTTCTCCGCTCATTTTGTTAAATACTTTATACTTTGCCGTTTGGCACCGACAAGTTAGTCGGATTGTCTTGTACCTACTTTTGCATAATTGTAACTAAGTCAGACTGCAGCTGATAACAATTGTGTATACTTACTACATCATCTGGCTGTGTTTAGTAAAGCCAGATATCAAGAACATTTTGACTGAGCGTTTGGGATGCCTTACTGCTTTATCTTACGTGTTCTCTATTTCTGTTTCTTGTTTGAATGATTGAGACAATAGATGGGAAGTGACCATAGTGAGACTTTTATGTAGTATGCACCCCCTCGTCTTATTAGACAGCATTGATCGTATTATACGGTATTCATCTACCCGTAATACATAGCTGGCTGAGTCATTCCTCCGCTCTCCAGTATTCTGGTTCTGGGGCGTGACACACATAGACCAAATATACACATACGAATTTAATGCACACCAATTATCCAAGAATCATATAGACCAAACCAAATTAATATAAAATAGACATCAATTATCCTGAAGAGTTACCTAATATCCGTCGTTATAATTCGATTTATCTTCAAGTGTGAGAACGGATGGCTCAGAACACAACCCAAGATTCATTCTAGCATACATTAGTGTGAATCATCTATGTTCTGTACATATGGTGTAGTATATGTTCTTATCGTATCTAGTATCTGAAGAATGTAACAGAATCAAAATGAACTCACATAATGTAATACTAAGACATCATCTACTACTATATAAGATATAGTGATAGGTTGTCGTATCATCATTGCCGAATGATGAGGGTCGGAGGACAGTCAACTTTATCTACGGCTACATAGTTTCTGTCTCGCCAGTCGAATGGCTGCAGGGACTATGTCCTGATCACCATGTCGTACCATAGATTAATGCAAATGGAGCTGGAGCCAAAATACAGAAACCAAAATACAAAATGCAGAATCAAATCCCTGGGTTCGCCGAAAATACAAAACACAGTTCTAATTCATATGTATTTTAAGTGTGAGAATGGATGGCTCAGAACACAACCCAACCGGAGAGGATACTCTAAGAGATCCATCTGAGTAGGACGTATACTCTGAGAGATCACCTTTACAAGAATGATATCAGCAGTGGGATTGAGTGTTGGAGGAGATATTATCAGAGTATACGTCATACTCAGATGGGTCTCTCACCGTTACTAATTTTTTCTGACAGCATGGTGGATGTGCTCCGTCAACAGATTCTTACTCCGAGCCAAAACTTTGTCCCGGAGCTCAAGTGGACATCCTTCGTGTAGAGCTCGAGTGAGAGATTTCTGACAGCATGGTGGTCTCCTTTGTTAAAGTATCCGTGCTCGTCCCACAACCAATGTAGGATGAGCACGAATACTTTGACAAAGGTGACCACCATGCTGTCAGGAACCTCTCACTCGAGCTCTACACGAAGGATGTCCACTTGAGCTTCGGGGCAAAGTTTTGGCTCGGAGCAAGAATCTGTTGACGGAGCACATCCACCTTGCTGTCAGAAAAAAATAGTAACGGCGAGAGACCCATCTGAGTAGGACGTATACTCTGATAATATCTCCTCCAACACTCAATCCCACTACTGATATCATTCTTGTAAAGGTGATCTCTCAGAGTATACGTCCTACTCAGATGGATCTCTCAGAGTATCCTCTCTTATTGGTTGTCGTATCATCATTGCCGAGGGATGAGGGTCGGAGGACAGTCAACTTTATCTACGGCTACATAGTTTTTGCCTCGCCAGTCGAATGGCTGCAGGGACTATGTCCTGATCACCATGTCGTATCGTAGATTAATGCAAATAGAGCTAGAAATATCCGTCGCTAACCGGTCACTAGTCCGTCGCTAACTGAGATTGTCACATACACATATGTATATCACAGCTAGATGTATAGATATATACATCTATATAGAAGCACACAACTGATAGAACTCGTACTGTCCTTGAGACAGTGAACATATACACCATGAATCCAAACCCCATATTCACATTTACTAATCCAAACACCACCAAACTAATGGATAACATCCAATATGGATAACACATTATTTAGCCAATATATAAACTCAGATAAATTTGAGAAGCAAAGCCCCCCGCCGCCCCCGACCAAAGTCCGCCGCCCCAAGCCCGCCGTCCAGTAGTTCGGTTGCATATATATATGAAGAGTGCTTATGGCTGTGCGTCGGTTGTATATACCCCCGAAGCCCCTGCCCCAAGCCAGCCGTCCAGCCCCCGACGCCGCCGCCCCAAGCCCGCCGCCCAGCCCCCGACGCCCTCGTCCCAAGCCCTCCGTCCAGCCTCCGACTCCCCCGCCCAGCCCCCGACGCCCCAGCCCCAAGCCCGCCGCCCAGCCCCCGACGCCCCCGCCCCAAGCCAGCCGCCCAGCCCCCGACGCCCCCGCCCCAAGCCCGCCGCCCAGCCCCCGACGCCCCGCCCCAAGCCCACCGCCCAGCCCCCGACCCAAGCCAGTCGCCCAGCCCCCGACGCCCCAGCCCCAAGCCCGCCGCCCAGCCCCCAACGCCCCCGCCCCAAGTCCACCGCCCAGCCCCTGACCCAAGCCAGCCGCCCAGCCCCCGACGCCCCAGCCCCAAGCCCGCCGCCCAGCCCCCGACGCCCCCGCCCCAAGCCTACCGCCCAGCCCCCGACCCAAGCCAGCCGCCCAGCCCCCGACGCCCCAGCCCCAAGCCCGCCGCCTAGCCTCCGACACCCCCGCCCCAAGCCCGCCGTCCAGCCTCCGACGCCCCCGCCCCAAGCCCGCCGCCCCCGCTGCCCCTATACGACACCGCGAGAGAGAGAGAGAGAGGGGATTACCTTCGGGAGAGAGAGAGGAGAGGACGCTGACGCCGACGCCGATCACCGAAGCCGCGGGAGAGAGAGAGAGAGAGGAGAGAGAGTGAATTTGGGGGGAATGCAAAAAGTTTCCTCCGTCGTTTCATTTAAAGTCTGGAACGTATATTTAGCGACGGACTAGCGACGGCCTATAGTCCGTCGCCCGGTAGTCGCAATTTTTGATACTTGCCGACTGAATATCCGTCGCTACGTAGTCGAAGAAATGTCCCGCCAATTCTCTACACAATTCTCGCCAAATAATCGACTGAGTAGCGACGACTGGCCTTCCGTCGCTATATCTCCGACACCCTAGCGACGGATGTGCGACCTTCCCTTCCCTAAAATTAAAATAAAAAATATAAAGACGTGTGGTCGATAATTCGTCGGCGAGCGGCCACGAAGCCGTCGCTAACGCCGACTGAAAATTTCTTTCGCTAATAGTTCGTCGCTAATTTACTGTATTTTGGTAGTGTATTACCTCTTGATATGACGAAATGATCCAATGTGGATAGGTTATTCACTTGGTGAGACAAGGCTTCATAGAATTAACGATCTAACCTTGATGAATTGTGCAAATCCTTCTCTTTGCCTCTTAGATATCATCCGCATATCTTAGTCGAATTGCCTGTGTAGTTTCTATTTGCCCTAGAAATTATTATTTTGTATAAATTTTGATTATCGTTATTCCCATACGAACCTCGAGTTAGTTTCAATTCAAGTTTTCCCCTATGGTTTGAATACACATGAAATAGATATTAGAATGATTGTACTTCTTTTGTCTTCATTCCTCCCTGTTAAATCTTTTATTTTAAGGGCTATGACTGAAGGAACAACCCCTTACGCTTCATTTCATAGTCAACTTGTTTAAATCTCTAGAAGCTCATAAATTCTTACAGATATAGTTAAAGAAATGTTAGTTAACTCATAATGGCAGGACAGCAGTGTACTGTCGTCATTAAATTGAATTATGGAGACTATGGATTCACTATAGCCAGCAGCGCACTGGCGAGACACGACCCCTAGAGGTAAAATTAGTTTAAGAAAATATAGGTAGGATATTGCTAAAACTATGGCTAGTGGTCCTCTTTAATCGTAGTTACCCTTGGAACAATATTGGATAGAGTTAAGAAATGTTCGATTTGTATCATAATTGAGTTATAAAACCAAGGGTTTACCACAGCCCGAGTATACGGGCAAGGCATAATCCTCGGTAAAATAATTTCAGATGTGATTACCAGATAGAAAAAAAATGCCCTGTATGTTCACTAGGATCCAAAGCCAACACTAGTGAAAGTTCTGTAGGTCGGGTAGCATGTCTCTCAACCTAGCTTTTCCTGGTCCCTGTGACCTATTGACTAACACTAATAGATTTACCTTGAATATAGAAATTGGAGGACAATAACCCATTAGTCGACCAAGGCCTTATGGATAGAAGATAGTAGGATGCCTATATAAGCAATAACACCAGGTAAGGTTTTGATTTTCCCAAAACTCGAACTAATTGTGCCTCTTTTCCAAAAATTTCGCCTACTTATATTTTGACTATCTTGACCAATGCTGCTATTACAGCCTAGTTTTGCAAGCTTACTCTTTTATCGAGCTTGATTCGAGACATATGTTTATTGGGGACGTCCACTAACATATTGTCTAATCAGAATCAATGTATTACGGTCTGATCAACCATGATGTATTTGGTTCACTCTTCATCTAATTACCCTACGTGGATTGAGATGTAGATGTCTCCAGGATCTCATCCGCGACTGCTTTGATAATTCCTCTTGAATTATACATCCACCTTTGTAAATCCCCTAAATTTTTACTAATTTTTTTATTATTTATAAATTTGGTTTTAAATTTTGTCTTGTATTGTACGTCGTATAGTCGTATTGTACGTCGCGTACGAGTTCGTATTTTTGTATGCCTCATCGAGTGCAAATATGTGCGAGATACATATTTTTGTAAAATATTTATTTTAGAAGCTTGGTTTTTCAAATAATAAATATTTTCGATTAATTTAAATGGTAAAATGCGTCGCATTAGAAATTTCTAAAACTTATTTTAGAAAACTATGTTTCAGTGCATATGAGGTGCATAAATTGAGATTTCATATATATAAGTCTAATTTCAAAATTAATTAATATTAATATTTTATTAATCAAAAAGATATTTAAAAATACTTATTATTTTCGAAATTTTTATTATTGGTATTTTTGGAAAATATATTTGAAAATTATTGTGGCCATTTTAAATCTCGATTTGATTTTATGGATTAAATTAAATAGTTTAAAGATAGAATTTGTATTTAATTAGAGTTTAGATTATCTAGATTTAAATTGGAAATTAATTTGAATTAGATTTGATTTTATTGATTTAAATCGAAATTATCTCTTGGGGAATTTAAACTATCCTAATCCATATCCAATGGGTATTCCCACATTATATATATATAGGCAGGTACTCCTCCATAAACTCTACCATCCAAAATTTTCCACAACGGTGCTGTGCATCGTGTCCGTGCAACCCAAGCCTTGTGTATCGTGTGTGTTCCCACATAAATCTTATTCCAGTAGTACAATTATCCGCGTCGTGTCGGACAGCCCCCGACACGACGACGTGAAAACTAACCCTACGTCCACCCAGTCATCTCCGGCCTGCCTCGCCATATCACACCTTCTCCACCTGCAGACACAACTCGCTGCCGCCAACTTCGTTCACCCAGCTCTCATCATCCTCACCACAAAGCCACCACCATCTTTCCCAATCCGACCAATCCACTGTTGCCGACCATCGCCGCTAGGGCCATCTCCGGCCAGCGGGCGCCCCCAAACCCACAAACACCGTCATCAACAACCAGAGAAAAAAGAAGAAGAAGAAGATCAAGTAATCCCCAAACCCACTCACCTTCGTCGACCGCTGCCGGGAACGTCCGCCGGTGTTGAGCTCTCCGCACGCGCCCCTCGTCGGCCGGACGCCACCGCAGTGGTGACTTCCCCGTCGGTGACCCCCGTCTCCACAGCGCCAACCCCGGCGCGCCCCTCCCGCGACTACCGGAGCCGCCCCTACCGCGACCACCGGCGCCGGCTGGCCGTGCGCCAGACCCTCTCCGTCGGGACGTCCGCCGACGTCCGTCGGCCGCTTCCCCTAACATTGAGCTTCTTCTCCTTCTTCTTCCCCTTCTCTCCACCGCACCTCTTCCAGCGGACCGCCTCTCCTTCTTCGCCGCACCGTGGCAGTCGAATCCACCACCGATTCGCCACCGCGCCTCCCATCTCCGTCCGCCGGCGCCCAGAATAGCCGCATCCTCCGCCTCGCGTGCTCCCGCGCCGGCGATCCGCCTCCAGCCCCGGTGAGCTGCTCCGCCGAAGACCCTCACGGCCGCCTCTCCTTGCCGGAGCCCTCGTGAGTAAACCCTTTCTTCACTCCACCTCTCTCTCTCTCTTCCAACAGTAATAATTGGGGGGGTTAGCTGAGATATTAAAGGGATGAGTTTTATTACTATTAAGTTTTATTATTATTATTATTATTATTACCATTATTATTATTATTACCATAATTATTATTAAGTTTCATTATTATTATTATTACCATTATTATTATTAAGATTATCATTATTATTATTATTATTATTATTATTATTAATGATGACTATTATTTTTATTATTAATATTATTATCATTATTAGTATTATTATTTTATTATTATTATTATTATTATTATTATTATTATTATCAATTTCCCTAAAACTAAGAGCAGGACTTATCATTACTAATATTTGTTATTATTATTATTTTTATTATTATTACTATTATTATTATTATTATTATCATAGGTTCATTAAAAATCAATATGGATATTTTAATAAATATTAAACTATTTCTAAATATAGAATTGTATTAATTATATGGTTTTGATTTAAAAGCTAAGGTTTGATATAAAATCTAAAGTTTGCCCTAATTTGATTCTCCAAATATTTACCTTCAAGATCTTTTGACAGATAGAATATAGTTTTGAGTATGAATAATATTTTTAGAATATTTATAAAGATATTTTGATTAATATAGTTTAATATTATAAATAGTTTTCAAAAGGTTAAATAATTTTCTAAAAACCTCTATAAATACTTTCTAATAAATTCCTAAAGGCTTTTGACTAGAAAAATAGAATCTATAAACATTTTTCCCTTTTTAGATTTGGTTGTTCTCAGTGATGACTAATCTTGCCTCCTTACTTCTTCGCGATTTTGGACCATTACGTCGACCATGGCTATCGGACTATTGAGATATGTCAGAAAACACCGCACCACACCAGGCGACACACCAGGCAAGACACCTTGCCTTTACTGTTTAAATTCTTGCTCAATATCATACATGTTTTTCTTATTTTTAGCAAATAAAATGTTGTTCCTTCAAAACTATATGTAGATGCAAATTACTATATTTTATGCAATTGACTTAGAGTTAAGGAACCACCGTGTGTTTAAGTGCATCTCATAAACTGTCACGATGTGCCACGGATTATGTGTGAGTTGTGAGTCGCATATAGATGCGGACTTGCGTGCTGACTGATCATTGGTGCGTACAGGCCGTGCGTTAGGATACAACTGCTAATAGATTATGTAGAAGACTTGGCAGTTATTAAGGATTAAACAGTGTCATGGAGTCGACACATGTATAGTATCATAGGGAGGAGGGAGACAGTTATTAGCGTAGGGGCTACATGTTCAGTACACACATAGATTTGGGCCGATAATGTCTCGTATGAGCGCTACTTACTGCCCCGGGGCCGATAGTTCTCGTATGAGAGCTACTTTCTGCCCATGGTCGATAGTGTCTCTTATGAGCGCTACCGACTACCACTCTCTCTCCATCTATGCTGAACACCTAAGCTCCTGCGTAGAACGTTGTCTTCTCAAAGTGTATATCACATAGAATGGTTAGGAACCTTTACGCATGTATATTTTCTATTGAGCTCTTACTATTCAGTTTATGGTATGATATTATGTGTCTTGTTACGTCACTCTGAGGACCTGATTTTTCCCCATGTGTGTTCATGTTTTCTGCAGGTGTTCTAGCCAAGACCGTGATCTTTCCCATTTCTCGAAGATGATTGCTCTTGGTTCGTTTTATCATTTTGTCGATCGCTTTCTTGTGCATTTATTTTATTGAGATAGTTGGTAGTGGACTTTGTCTCCGCCCAACGAATGTACCATAACTATGCAAGTTGATTCTATCTTTATTTTATTATATATTTGTGGGTGAGATTTAGCATGTCTTGGTTCTCTACATTTTACAGCTTATGTATTTATACGAGGGTTCCATACATTGGAGTATTTTTCGTATATCTACAGCTGGCATGTCTACGTACTTAGTCCTACGTATTTTGGGACTGGGGTGTTACAATTTTTGTGGTGGCCCATGCAGGTCTAGTTTGCCGTTTCGGTTACATAACTGTACCGAATGGGCCTGCAATATAGGATTAGAGTCTAGAATCTCATCCACTTACTTGACATCCTTTCTTGACTTTAAATTTCTGACTCTCGTTCGACATCCTTGATCTACATCTTGCTTGACTTCTTCCTACCGTAATCCTTACTTCCACATTTGATCGGAAGATGACTACCCTAGTATATGTTCATAGGTCAACCACATGGCTAGAAGGATTACATTGACAATTGGAATACGTGAAACCCTAATTGAGTTATAAAGATATTTCTCTAGAAGTATGATCTTAAGGATTAGTTTATTCCAAGTTGGGTAGTAGCAACATTAATAACTTTGAAGGATATTTACTTATTTGGATCTACAAAAGGGATAGTGGAATCCATATACAATTGAGAAAGGAAATTGAAATAAATTTTGAGTTTTGATTTTTGAAGGTATTTGAAAAATATTTTTGATTCATTTGATTATAGCTATACATCTTTGAAGAGATATAAATTCAGTTGCAAAGGATTTATAAATTTTAATGCTACTACAAGATTTATAAGTGAGATTGATAAAATTTGGTAAACTCTTAACGTTTTAAATTGAGTTGTACGATCTATGATTAATAAGTTTGAAAATTTGAGTTTTAAGTTTAAGGTGGAAAAAAAAATATATATATATATATATATATATATATATATATATATATATATATATATATATATATATATATATATATATATATATATATATATATATATATAAAAATAAAAAAAATATATATATATATATATATATAAATATATATATATATATATATATATATATATATATATATATATATATATTTTATATATAATATATATATATTATATTGTCCAATGATATATATATATATATATATATATATATATATATATATATATATATATATATATATATATATATATATATATATATATATATAAAAATAAAAAAAATATATATATATATATATATAAATATATATATATATATATATATATATATATATATATATATATATATATATTTTGGAAGGATATAGAATCAATTGAGGATTTATTTTAAATGTTAAACTCTTGAATGAATTACGGTTGTTAAACCTATTTAAATTTTAAGTTTAAGATTCGGATTAATGATATATGGAGATTGATTTGTGGCTCAATAAAAGTTTATTCAAGATTGGTTAGACAATTTGAGAAGTTTTAATTCATGATTTTGTTGCCACTAAATAAAGGAAAGTCTAGTTTATGATACCTTTTGAAAAAAAAAATTTGTGTGTTATGATAAAGGTTACCTTGAGGTGGATTAAAGAAATTTAAATTATGGTTATGTTTGGCAGCTTGGAATGATAGGATATTAGATTATTTTGAGAACTATATTGCGAAATGTTTGAGGAACTCAAATTTATAGATTTAAAATCTTATTTTGATAGGCAACAAAGATAGACAGCAGTAGTCCGCATTAATTACCATATCGCTCATGACCATGATAGTCGTATATACTCAAATACAGTTAGTCATCTACCAACCCATGTGATTATATTTCAATCTTGATTCACTCAATCTTTCATCGTGATCTTCTAACCATTGCAATTAAAAAATGATTTGATCGTTCCTAGAGACTATCTCCTCTGGAAATGTGCCCTAAATCCATTTTACCATGATTTGTTAGATTCCTTAATTATCCTTACTTCGTGTTATATCTTGATTTTATTTTTGTGTTCGGCAACTAAACACCTTATGAAACTCCCACTTTCTATTTTAAATCCTTTTGTGCCTTTACCATGTCTTGGATATTTGGAGCACAATACTAGACTTTTCCTTCCAACAAATTTTATATGCAAGACCTAGAAGAGCCCACCTTCATGTAGGTATACCATGTCCCACTAAAACACGTTCCCTAGTACTCTATTTTTATGATGCGACTTTCAGGTCATAGAGACTAAATCATAACCCTACCATGATACCGATATACTTTTTCGACCACAGCTAGGGACTAAATCTTGACTAAATTCTTTCAAATCGATATGTGATGATGCTCTACTTGAATTCCTTTAATGCTTAATTTTGTGCCTTACCTTGATTATTTAACTCATTATCCCATCACACTACTAGTTTAACTCTTGTAAGTTGGGTAGAATACTTCACGACCCAACCAACATTTTGTGGACCACATTGATAGGTTCACTTGGACCATAGAATTCAGTGGAACCTAACTTATCTAGTCAACCAAGCCGGCTGTATAGGCCCAAACCTTGGGCAAGACTTGATTTTAAAGAATCTAGGACTATTTAATTCTCCTTTATCAGGGTTCCTTACTTATACTTTGACTATTTTTAATGTTAACTTAGCATAAATTTTGCAAGCTTATTTTCTTATCAAGCTTGATCATGACGTATCTTATTGGGTCGCTCCCACTAACATACTGTCTAATCAGAACCGGTACATGATGGTCTGATCAACCTATTGCACTTTGGTTCGCCTTTCGTATATCATTCTACGTAGATGGAGACATAGTAAACTTGCCCCTAGAGTCTCCTCCGCGATTACCTTGACAATTCTCTTAGAATTATACAACTGCCTTTGAATCACATATTGGCATTCGAAAACATCTCCTTTGGACTCTTGTTGGCTTTCGTTTTTTAACTATTCTAGACAAAGCTTGTGATTGATAGATAGACCAAACCATTCTCCTATGCCCATGGTATTTGTATATACTTGGGGATAGTTAACCACTGACCAACCAATATGACTATTCCTGTCTTAAGCTACTTCCATCATTCTATCATGATCTTTACCTTAACTAGCAACCCTCGTTCAATTCCAAAATCGTGAATTATTTCGTCGTTATCAAAATCATGATTTTTCTAAAGCATAGTTGTCGTTTCATTGCCTCGTCCAATTATTTGTGTTGCCTTCGTACCTTCTCATCCCTACTTATTCTTAATTTCGAGGACAAAATTCTTGTAAGTTGGGTAGGATGTAAACCCCCTAAATTTTTACTAATTTTTTTATTATTTATAAATTTGGTTTTAATTTTTGTCTTGTATTGTACGTCGCATAGTCGTATTGTATGTCGCGTACGAGTTCGTATTTTTGTGTGCCTCGTCGAGTGCGAATATGTGCGAGATACATATTTTTGTAAAACATTTATTTTATAAGCTTGGTTTTTCAAATAATAAATATTTTCGATTACTTAAAATGGTAAAATGCGTCGCATTAGAAATTTCCAAAACTTATTTTAGAAAACTATGTTTCAGTGCATATGAGGTGCATAAATTGAGATTTCATATATATAAGTCTAATTTCTAAATTAATTAATATTAATATTTTATTAATCAAAAAGATATTTAAAAATACTTATTATTTTCAAATTTATTATTATTGGTATTTTTGGAAAATATATTTGAAAATTATTGTGGCCATTTTAAATCTCGATTTGATTTTATGGATTAAATTAAATAGTTTAAAGATAGAATTTGTATTTAATTGGAGTTTAGATTATCTAGATTTAAATTGGAAATTAATTTGAATTAGATTTGATTTTATTGATTTAAATCGAAATTATCTCTTGGGGAATTTAAACTATCCTAATCCTTATCTAATGGGTATTCCCACATTATACATATAGGCAGGTACTCCACCATAAACTCTACCATCCAAAATTTTCCACAACGGTGCTGTGCATCGTGTCCGCGCAATCCAAGCCTTGTGTATCGTGTGTGTGCCCACATAAATCTTATTCCAGTAGTACAATTATCCACGTCGTGTCGGACAGCCCCCGACACGACGACGTGAAAACTAACCCTACGCCCACCCTGTCATCTCCGGCCTGTCTCGCCACATCACACCTTCTCCACCCGCAGACACAACTCGCTGCCGCCAACTCCGTTCACCCAGCCCTCATTATCCTCACCACAACGCCAACACCATCTTCCCAAATCCGACCAATCCACTGTTGCCGACCATCGCCGCTAGGGCCATCTCCGGCCAGCGGGCGCCCCCAAACCCACAAACACCGTCATCAACAACCAGAGAAAAAAAGAAGAAGAAGAAGATCAAGTAATCCCCAAACCCACTCACCTTCGTCGACCGCTGCCGGAAACGTCTGCCGGTGTTGAACTCTCCGCACGCGTCCCTCGTCGGCCGGACGCCACCGCAGTGGCGACTTCCCCGTCGGTGAACCCCCGTCTCCACAGCGCCAACCCCGGCACTCCCCTCCCGCGACTACCGGAGCCGCCCCTACCGCGACCACCGGCGCCGGCTGGCCGTACGCCAGACCCTCTCCGCCGGGACGTCCGCCGACGTCCGCCGGCAGCTTTCCCTCACATTGAGCTTCTTCTCCCTCTTCTTCCCCTTCTCTCCACCGCACCTCTTCCAGCGGACCGCCTCTCCTTCTCCGCTGCACCGTGGCAGTCGAATCCACCACCGATTCGCCATCGCGCCTCCCATCTCCGTCCGTCGGTGCCCAGAATAGCCGCCTCCTCCGTCTCGCGTGCTTCCGTACCGGCGATCCGCCTCCAGCCCCGGTGAGCCGCTCCGCCGAAGACCCTCACGGCCGCCTCTCCTTGCCGGAGCCCTCGTGAGTAAACCCTTTCTTCACTCCACCTCTCTCTCTCTCTCTCTTCCAACAGTAATAATTGGGGGGGGGTTAGCTGAGATATTAAAGGGATGAGTTTTATTACTATTAAGTTTTATTATTATTATTATTACCATTATTATTATTAAGTTTCATTATTATTATTACCATTATTATTATTATTATTATTATTATTATTATTATTAATGATGACTATTATTTCTATTATTAATATTATTATCATTATTAGTATTATTATTATTTTATTATTATTATTATTATTATTATTATTATTATTATCAATTTCCCTAAAACTAAGAGCAGGACTTATCATTACTAATTGTTTGCCATTAAAATCGTTTGATTGCAAATCTTAATACAAACAGAACAGTGTTACAATATAGGACTTAGATGTAGTCCTAGGAGTACACTTTTGTTTAATCTGGGTCCTAAGTGCCAATGGAGTGAGTGGTAATGCGTTGACTCCGTTGACGGGCTGACGACGGTTATCGGTTCTCTGAAGGTGTAGATTGCTCTGGGTGCTGGAGCTGGTTGAGAGGAGGAAGACGTTGAGTGTCTGTATCTGCCTCTCTGATGATCTCTGTCTGGATTGTTCGTATGTATGTCTCTCTCTGTGTGTAAGGAGGGGCTGATTCCTCTATTTATAGCTGGACAGATTGACTGCTCATGCGCGCATATGTAGGATGCGCCGGTGCATGGGGACGCCACGTGGAGATTGCTGATGGAGGCGCACGGATGATGTGCCCACTCGTGAGGTTGAATTCTTCATACTGCTGTTGTGAGCCGGCACGTAGCAGAGGAGAAGATCTTTCTGTTGCTGAGATCTTGGATGAGTTGAGTCAAAGGACACGTGTCGTCGATCCATGGCTCAGAGATCTCTAATTTGGTGGGGGGAATGATTTGGTGGGATGCGCCTTGGATTGGGCGCATGATGAGATTTTGGCTCGTGACCTTTAGGAGTCACGAGCCGTTCTGGGCGCATGGCTTTTGAGGCGCATGCGAGCGACTTTCCTTCTGTCTTTCGGGATCAGAGATCAGTCTGGGGCGTATGGCTTTTGAGGCGCATGCAATGCTTCAACTGGAGACTCTTCTTCTGTCTTTAGGGATCAGTGAAGGGTCTAAGGCGCATGGCTTTCGAGGCGCATGCAGGTTTGGGCGCATGGCCGCGGAGGCGCATGCGGGTGGTCGAGTGGCCACGTGGCAGTAGCCGTCGGGATAGAGTCATGATGATGCTGACGTTGTGGACGCTTTGTCTTCTGCAAAAGCTGTCAGCCGTTCAGACTTGGGAAGGCGTGCTGCCAACTCTGTCAGTTCAGCATTTAATGTTGGTGACATTCGATGGACAGCTGAGTGGGCGCGTCGGTTGACCTTCCACTAGGCGTATGGGGGCGTATCCCCTTTGATGCGCTCGATACAGGGCGCATCTGTGGGAGGCGCTTGGTGTTTGAAGGGGTGTGATGCGCTGTCCAGCCGGCGCATCCGACACGTCTTTAATGATGCGGCTGTTTCGCTTCTCGAGTGCTTTTAAATAGCCGTTTGGCTGAAGTCGATGTGTCCGGTTCATCCATTTAATGTGAGTTCATTGTACGGAATTCGGAGAGCCATCCACTTGGTGCATGGGTTTGATCTGTCCGGCCTATAAATAGTGGCATGGAGAGAAGGTTGGCCTCTCATTCCCTCACGTCTTTCCAATATGAACTCAGGTTCTCGGGTGCATTCTGTTGACGAAGTGTTCCCGAGGGTGAAGATGAGATGCCTTGTCGTCGTTGATGCTCTTGAAGGTGACTGTTACATCCAAAAGACGGAGTCGAGGGCTTCTGAGGCAGGCGGAAGGTGCCTGTTGCATCCAAAGATAGGGATGCTCGGACCTCGTCTCCGTTGTTCCGAAAGAGCCGTAGATCGGAATGGCGGTGCTAGGCTCTCTCTTCCTTCAAAGTGGGTGCTGCCCATTCTGATTGTGTTGAAACCTGCCTTTCGCCGTGATTTCGATCACGGTCTTCCTTGGTCTTTGGAGGCTCTTTCGAAGCCTCCCCTGGCCACAGCTTTACGGTGCTCTTCTTTTCCTTGGTTCCAGCCAGAGGGTTAAATGCTTTGTGTATCGAAGCATTTATCAGGCGAGCCTGGTTGGAAGAGCGGCACATAACTGGGCTCTGCTCGGCCAGGTGAGCCTAGTTGGAAGAATAACTGGGCTGCTGAAGGGATGCACATAACTGGGCTGCTGAAGAGATGGCGGGATGCGCCTGGTTGGAGGCGTATGACATCTGCTGCGCCTAACTGGCAGCGCATGGTGACTGGCAGTGCATGATGACTGCTGCGCCTATCTGGAGGCGCATGGTGGCCGCTGGCTGTGGACTTAGGATCTTTCCTTTGTAGAAATTCTTCTTTGTACAACCTTTTCTAGACATGTAATAGACTTTTATATATAAATAAAAAGTCCTTCAAATGTCTATGGTTATTGACTTTGCTGTGAAGTGTTCTGTGCGAGTCCTGGCGCATGTAGTATCTGGCGTATGGTTTTTCTGGTTGTGAAATTCCATGCTTCTATAAGACCCCCTTCAAAGTTTTCAAAACTTTTGAATAAGTTTTGGAATACTTTGAATAAGAAGCATGGCGATCAGGGCGCATGACTGTTGGGGTGCATGCCTGTTCAGCCACATGCTCTTCTCAATTAATGAATTTGATAATGTCTCGGTCACCGAAAAGATTAATGATGATCTTTTGGTTTTATCTGCTGCTATCTTCACAAGACCCGAGGCGACGGCTGAGATCGCTCGTCATCGGTTCACGCGTGCGACCACGGCCTATAAATAGGTGAGAGGTGGAGAGAGAGAGAGAGTTCTTCTACTCTGTGCCTTTGCCTCCTTTAGAGTTCTTTCTTCAAAACCCTAACTTCTTCCTCTCTGTTAGAATGGCTCCCAAGACTCCTCGCGGCGGTGCCGACAAGGAAAAGGGGAAGGAGAAGGAGCCCGTAGAGGCTGTCGTGAGTGACATTCCTCGCCCGCCTGTCGAAGTTCGGCCGGCGGTAGTCGGTGAGCTTTAATGTCTCCTATCGATGTTGAGAACTTCCCCGCCGACGTGCATAGGCCCAGGCCTTTATCATGCACCGTGGCTTTAATTGCTGACGCGCATGGGTTTTACACCCTGATGATGTGCCGAAGCCTTCGCTGACGCGCATGGGCTCACGCCTTGATGATGCGCCGAGGCTCTACCGCTGCCGCGCATGGGTTTATACCCTGATGATGCGCTGAGGCTCCTTTTTCAGATGCGCTTAATACGCGCATCTGACGAGCATGAAGCTCCGATCTTTGTGTTGTCTCTAATATCTTTGCATTTTTTTGTGTCAGTGTCGATGACTATCCCACTCTTGAACGAAGTGCTCCTGGACGCTGCATTCTGTCAGATAGGAGTAGATTATGATGAAGAGGTGATAAACCCTGCTCAAGCGGCTATTATGTTGGATCAGCATCCCGAAAGAATGATTCAAATTCGGGAACAACATCACGGGTTCCTTAAACGGATGATGGAACGTGGCGTTCTGAAATCCGCCACTTCCGATAAAGTGACCTTCTTAAAGCCCGAGTTCCTGTTCGGGGACCACATTTCTTCTACTGAAGCCCAGGTGCTGAAGGTCAAAGAAGACTGGTTCTTTACAGCCAGGGGCATGCATATGACCGTCAGGCAGCTTGAACGTCAATGGCCTTTGTTAACTTTCTGTCGACTTGCTTCTAAAAGGAGAATGTCCTGGGATATTACTCCATCTCAAGGAGGAGCGGTAACAGGCGTCATCAGAATTGATTCTTCTTCTGATCAGAGGGATACTCTGGTCGCCTCGCGAGCTGGTACCTCTTACACCTGGCGGACTCTTCGTCCTGGGAGTATTTATAGCGATGTTCCCGTCAATACTTTTGCCCTGGGTGCCTCGACTTTTGCTCGTCGCATGTTGTTGATGGAACAATCATACCCCAAGGGAGAATTTCGGGTAGAGGGTTGGTGTCATTATGTTTCAAAATGGGACAAACTGACACACTGGATCCTGTCGCGGTTTCAGACTGAGCTCCAAGAGATTGGGCTGACCGCCGCGATCCGCGCCACTCAGGCAGGTGTAGAGATTAACAGGCACATGTTCCTTGCGCTTTTGGAAATGTTTGATACCCATACCGGGACCTTCTTCACTCCGGTGGGGGAGCTAGGGCTCGCGCTTCATGAGATGTACGAGGTATCGAAACTCCCCTGGGGATCGGAACCTTACGAGAAGTACTTCCCGACCAATGAAGAATTCCAGGTCTTGGGAGACAAAGCTGATGAGATGATGGCTGTCTTCAAAGAAGTAGCGAGTCATCACTAATATATGCAGAAGAAGGACAGGGGCGGGATGCAGCCTCATGTGACTGCTTGGAGAGATCACATCTTTAGGCAGGACAAAGAGGAACCTTCTCACTTTTCTACCCCGCCGGCACTTTCTCGTAACGAGGTGCTTTCTGAAATGAGCAGGTTAGGCGAGAAGAATCCCTTGGAGAGCGAGGACCAGCAGTCGGATGAACGCTCCTATAGTTGTTTTTGGCATCTCACCTATCGGATGTCGCCAAAAGCAGTATTAGTCGCGTATCTTATGATTTGGCTCCGGGACCACGTCTTTTCAGGCGGGTCTGGCTCTGTAGAGAGGGTGACTCGGAACTTAATTCTGCCGGCCGTAAAGTTAGCCTTCGGCCGTCCTTTAGCTTTACTCCCCGCAATGGTGTGTAACCTGTTGCGGGGTCTTCGAGAGTTTGCAGGAGATGTCGTTCACGAGCGGGGCAAAAACAACAACTTCCCGCGTGTCGAACTGCCGTTTCATTATTTGATGGGGTGGTTAATTTTGCACCATCCCAATGTGATGAGCCCGGGTTCGGAGGAAGACTACAGGTCCGGAGATGCATTCCTCCGACGTTTCCACCGGAGGAATTGGTTACACACCGGTGTTCCTGTTTGCAGGAAAGTTTTATCCCATCTTCAGGGATGGGAGATCGCCAAAGTTGGTCTTGTCTTCTCCGATTTTGAGGCCAACGAAGATCTGGTGGACTCGGGTGAGGATGCCACCACTCTGTCTCCATGGGGATTCCGCTGGTTATAAAGTATCCGACCGTCCCATTTGGTATATCGGAACAGGAACCAATGTTACCTGGAACCATATCTGCCGAGCCGCTTTGCAAGGCAATTCGGGTACGCCCTGTTGATGTTGGATAATCCCAGTATCACCTTGGGGTACGCTGGAAGTTTGCTGGATGGTGCACGAGCTTGGCATTACTATAATGCCGGATGTACTGGAGCCCGCTTTACGCTCCCCGTCCAGAATCCGCGGCCGTCGATTCTCTACTCAGCCGCCAGATTTTACTGTGCTATGGCAGCTCCGCCCACCGGATATGATAGGGAGACCAGTTTTATCGCAGGCACCCATTTTGCGACGGGTGCAGACACTTTGGCGAAGGCTCGGTCGTACCGTCCGCCCGAGTTGGGTCGAGGCGCCCCCGCCGTATCTACCGGGGGTCAGGGAAGACCCTCGGTTGATCAAACGAAAAGGGGTGCAGACACAAAAGTCGACTCTCCTGTATCGAAAAAGCAGAAGAGGGCGTCGTCACCGACGGTGTCCTCGGACTCCGTATCTGCAGAGGTAAGATGTCCTGTAAGGTTTGATTTCAAGTTCAGCCCCTTATGTAATCATGCTTTTCCCCTTATTGTGTAGGAGCCGCTGATAAGAAAGCCTCGCACTCCAAAATTTGGTGGAAGCAGGCCAAAAGAGATGGTGGGCTCGTCTGACATGCGTATTCCACCTACTATGATATCTTTCATAGAGGAGAATACCGAGGGTGTTGCTGTAGAGATTCCAGCCTCTCCGGATTATGTCAGACGGGAAGCTGAGGATGCAGCAGCTTCCGAGAAGATGAAGGCCACAGCGTCGGCCTTGGATGACGTTGCCGTGGATACGCAAGAGTCTACTGTGGGGACAACAGATATGGTTAAGGCAGATGAGAGGGTTGATTCCCCTCCTTATCTTGATGAGGGGAGGTCGGCTGGATCATTGCCGAGTCCTACCCCGGCTTCAACCGTGGTAGTTGAGACGGCTACCGATCAGGAGGTAGCGACAGATTCTATCCCAGTGGAGGGACTTAATGACGGGACCCGTCTGCCGGTCACAACCGCTGAGGCGGGTCAAGAGACGAGTGATAATTTCCCCATTCTGCCAAGGGAAGTACCAGTTGTCGATAGGACGTTGGGGGTAGATGAGGTGGCCGTTGACGTCGGTGGTTCCTCCGGGCTTGAGAAGGGCGAGGGTGTAGAACCCCCTGCTTGGTGTACTATTTCGACCCCTACGCGGGCTTCCTCTGTTCCTTCGGCTCCTCGGGCTAGCAGTCCAGCCCCCTTTGATGAAGTGCTCATTGATACTGAGGTTTAAGCCTCGCAGGTTGAGGTTGGCAGATCTTCTTCCGGTCCGCAAACTGCTGTAGCTCCTCCAACTCCTGCTATGACGCCGCAGGTCCTGGCGGATGCAGACGAGTATGTGAAATTCCTCGTCGAGGGGGTATACAAAATGCTGCAGAAGGGTGTATCTGCTGTGATGGATGCCAATGGAAGCTTTGCAACGACAAGAACTTTGGCAATGCCCTGTATCGAGCTGATCCGCATTCACCAAGGCCACGACCATTTGGCCAAAATTCTGGAGGCTTCGGTGATCGAGCTGGACGAGCGGCTTGCGGAACTTCAGCGCATCCAGTGAAACGACCTCTCCGTCTTGATAGATGCGGAGAAGGGGAAGCTGATTGCCGAGATCGAGTCTTCATACCAGGCCACTGTGGGCCTTTGGAAGCGCGAGGTGGCTGAGACTGAGGCTGCGGTAGAGCAGTTGTCTCAGTCTATGAAGACGACGGTGGAAACTCGAGCTGCATTGGATGCTAATATCGCGGAGATCGACACCCAGATGTGCCGTCTTGAGGACCAACGGGCCCGACTCCAGTTAGATGTCGAGCGTGTCCGGGCTGAACACGCAGCATTCAAGAAGGAAGAAGCGGCCTTTACTCAGCGGACTCTTGCCTTGGAGCAGCAGCGACAACAGCTTGATGAGAAGCATGCGAGTGATACTTCCACTGGGGCTGTTGAATTGATGCGCCAAGAAGCTGAGCGACGAGTCTTGGCGACTGTGGAGGCCCGCGCAGCCGACTTAAGACTTCGAGTCAGGGAGCTCTCAGCCCATCCTGGAGAGGTTCAGGGACCGTAGCTTTTCCCTTTTTTTTGTTCTTTTGCAACCCTTTGATGGGGGATAGTGTAGCCTTTTGTACTCTCTATTTCAGAAAATAAAGAAGTACACAACTTTTTGTGATGTGTTCATTTTTGTTATTATGAACTTGATGATTTATGTGGACCTATTATCTTTTGCGCACCTTGGTTTTAGGCACAGATAGTAAGTTTGAAGGAACCAACATGTTTGCTCAGAGGTGATATGGACATGGCAATCATTGGGTCCAAATGATAGAATTATCCTACTCAGAGGTGTGATGGACGTGGTAGGAATGATCCTGGGGGATACGCTGAACAACTCAGAGGTGATGTGGGGAGTGGAAGTTCGGCGATCGATGTACGACAACGCAGGGGTTGTTTGTACAAGATGTTACTCAGAGGAAATATGGACGGTGGTAACATGAAGGGAAGTGTCGGCTTACGTAGCGTAAGATTCGTTGTATGGTTGTAGAGTAAACAATCAGAGGTAATGGACGTGGTTGTCTTCTACTGAAGGAAGCCACGAAACAGCTGGGTTCCGAAGCGGATGAGTTGTGGAAGGAGATTGTTTGTGAATCCCGATGATTGGGCCCACAGACCTCCTTTGGGGAAGTACATGTTGAAGGATGTCAAGAATAGTACTTCTTTAGGAACTTGCCGTGATGG